>JAQFVV010000444.1:0-368887 GCA_028023455.1 Epiperipatus broadwayi
ACATTTTAAAAACTATTGCAGTAAAAATGACTTTATGGTTCATTTCACAATTCTTTTCTGTTCACATTTTTAAGATAAATATTTAATATTAAAATTGTGAAAATTTTAGTCTATATTTTGTATAGAATCAACAAAAAATAATTAATAGAGTGTTATGATTTCTGGCAATTCAACTTTTTCATAAAATGTACTTTATTTAAAAGCCATTCTTTTATAAAAATGGACTTATATAACTCTGCACTAACATCAAAATTATTACAATTTCTTTTATTTATTTATTTTTGAAAATGACTTTTAGCACAGAATCAATAATGTTTTGATTTAGATAAAATTTGAAATAACTACATATTCATACAGTTTTCAAACAAATTAAAATTCTTCATGAAAAGTGTTTCATGTAGACAATGCTGAATTATTACATCAAAGTGGTTTACACACACAAACATTTTTTTAAAGTTCTGTTTTTTTTTTAAAGTAATTTTATTATAAAATTTGTAAAATTACTTATAATTACAAAATTCACTACTTGTGAGTTTTCAAGTAAACCAAGATGGCAGCCTGTATTTTTGATAAATCTACAGTTTCAGGGGCTCCAAAATATGTTTGCAAAAAAAGTATCTGTGTATTTAATGATTACATTTTATTTTTTATTACTGTATTTAAAAAAAAATATTGTAGAAAAATAATTACAATATTTACAGTTTATTTATTTTTTTTTAGATTAACTTATTAACAGAAAAATTGAATATTTACACTTTATTCATGTTGGGAGGGCAGGATTCTTTACCTTTGAAAATAGTCCATTGCATCATGTTCTGTGACAGGAAGTTCCCAAATTTTTATCATTATGATAATTTACCAAAAAAAAAACAAAAAAACTACTAACAAAAAGAAACACCAAATTGAACCAAAGTATGACAATGTTAAGAGCATCTTGTCACTTCTCATGTTATAATATAAATAAAAAAAATTGAAATAAAGCTTCTTAATGAAATTTATCAGAATTTATTTATTTTTTTAAAATTTAACTATTGATTTACTAATTTTGTTTTAATATAACAACTAACACATTTTTGATAGATTATAGACCCTTGAAAACGGTACATTTATTAAAAATACAGGATGCCATCTTGATTTACTTGAAAACTTACAAGTCCCCAAAATTCATACAGTTTATGAATAAATTAAATTTCTTCATAAAAAGTGTGCTATATAGATGATATGGAATTATTATATTGTTATATCAACTGGTTAATTATAATTGTGAATGGATCATAAAACTATCATCATTTTTTTGCAAATTTTGTTTTGATATTTACTTTGAGCTTAGGATGGCAATGTTTTGATTTTAGCTGCCATACAGAATTATGTATAATAACATATTCTATAATTTATCAATGAATCAAACTTCTTCATAAAAAGTGTTATGTAGATGATATTGATTTATTATGTTGTATTACTTCAAATGGCCAACACAACTGTGATTGACTATCAAAATCATTACCATTTTGTCTCAAGATTTTATTTTTCTTCTGAAAATTAATTTTTATTATATTTCACTTTTAACTAATTATACATTCATCAACTTATGAATAAATAAAAAATTCTTTATTAAAAATGTGTCATGTAGCCACTACTGATTTATCATGATATTACATTATGGAGCTTGGATATTAGAACTTTCACCATTTTTTTAAAAGTTTTTAATAACCATTTTTTTAAAAAAAAATAAAACTTTAGTGTAGGCTCAAAAGTGTTTCTATTTCAGCTGTTATATAGAATTGTGAAGAAGTTCATATTTATACAGCTTATAGATGAATTGAGCTTCATAAAAAAGTATATTATGGATGGTATACTCTTTGACTATATATATTCAAAATGAAGCACTAACATTGAAAGTTATCTTTATTTTTTATGTTATAAAATAAAATTTTAGCTCAGAATTGTAAATTTTTTGATTTTATGTGCTGTACAGTAATTCAGAATTAATTATGCTATTTAGATTTATGGTAATCTATTTATATATTAAATGAATATTTTTATGGTAAACGATGTAAATAATTCAAATTTATCTGTGCATCCGTCTGCTTGTTGTTAATATTAGCTCAGATATCCATCTCTGAAACATCATTGAGTGACCTCTACTATTTGAAAATTGACTGGTGGGATTCCACTAAAATGGTAATATAATGCAAATATTAATAAAAAATGTATACATGGATAAAGTTTAAATATATATTTACACACATATGCATTATAGTCTTTAACTTGCCTATTAGATATCCAACAGCTTTCAAAAATAAACAGTGAAAGGTATTACATACCAGGCTTGGCAACAATTAGATAGTGAGGATCAATAATTAGATGGCTAAATTGGATGGATAGAGATTGGTTACGTAAAATAATTTCTGTTTAGAAACTAAAAAGAAATTGAAGTTTTAATGAATCTTAATTTAAATCCCACGTAAAAAAACATGTTGAATGGATAAGCTAACCTCTGTGCTATAAGATCCTTTGTGTGTGTGTCTCTCTATATATAATGCTCAAACTATTAAATAGTTTGGTATACATTTTATATTTGCAAGAGCTAAGAATACATTTCCTTTTAAAGTATCAGAAAATTTATTAAAAATTCAAAACTAGATAACTCATTACATAATAATAAACATATAATTAATATGCATAATTATGGATTATATTTACTTTTTTTAATTTACCAAATAATAATTAGTGGAGAATTTGGGATAAGGGATCTTTAACCCATGTTAATTAATATTGTTTTTTATTATTATTATTATTAATATTATTATTATTATTATTATTATTATTATTATTATTATTATTATTATTATTATTATTATTATTATTATTATTATTATTATTATTATTATTATTATTATTATTATTATTATTATTATTATTATTATTATTATTATTATTATTATTATTTTGCTATAGTAATGCATTTTATTTTACTGCTAAAATTATTTGCTTTAGTACTTACCTTTATCAAATAAAGAAAAGTCAAGATATGATCAAATAAATATTCTTACAATGTAACTTTTTGCTTGAAAAGAATATGTTGCTAACTATATATTCCCTTCAGCTAAAAATTGCTTCTGAGTTTGTCATAATAGATCTAGTTGTTTGACTGCCTCAGATCATCAGCATCAATTGATACAGTAATAATATTGGAAAGCGAAACATTCACACAATTTTGTTGCCCATTAACCATTACGACGTACACACACACACACATATATATATATATATTGAAATACAAATATAGTATATATACTTAACATAAATATAATTAAATGGACATATTAAGGTCATAAATATGATGGATCAGATTGACTTAAGGTCAACATGGGTATGACTATAATATTGACATCATCAAGGGCTTTGAGCATTCCATCATCGGATTTTCAGTGATATGAATGGCTGAAGAGTTGGAGAGTGGAGTAGATTGAAGCCTGTCCATTAAAGTATGTATATTTCCTATCTTAATATAAACTGAGCACTGATTATAAATATGTGTGGGAGATGATAATCCAGATCAGTGCTGGTTCGCATGAAATATGTATATTGGAGATCATTTACCTTTTTAACATACATGTTCCCATGTGTATCAGTTATATTGGATAGAGTGGATGACTATAGGGAGCTTAAAAGTCTGAGTTCAAATCTCCTTTAATTTTATATATATATGCTATATATATATATATATATATATATATATATATGCTTAGCAAAAAAATTAAAACATTTATTTTAAAAAATACACAAATGCTTTTATAGAGAAACATTTAAAAAAGGTTAATAAATGTCGATCTAAGTTTTGTTTTTGCCAATTCAATCTGTTTATGATAAGATTAGATATTTGCATTCAAAAAACATCACAGATATTTGCATCTCCCTGGCTACAATTGGCTGATTAATTATATTGTATTATAGTGTATCTTTAAGAATTTAATGTTATAAATATTACCCACTTATTATACATATCCATGTTTTTATTATAACTTGCTAAAAACTTAAATACATATAAATAGCAACAAATAAAATATTTTTTAAAGTTATTGAAAATAAATTTATAACACATTTTGTATATTGTAGTAAAAACTAATTTTGATATCTGTAAGCATCTTTATAATTAAAAAATAATAGAATTTAGCAATTTTTTTTCTTACTTTTTTTTGTGCTAATACTTATGCTAGTTTTTTAATAATATCAATAGTAAATAAAGTTTATATTTTTATGCCTTTTTTGCCATAATATTTTTACTAGCTTTATAACAAAATTAAAGTAAACACCATAGTCATGCATATTTAAATGGGTCAGAGGCAATATATAAAAATATGAAAATATATTCAAAATGAAAAATTTAGTTTACAGTTTTTTTATCAGTTGTCATTTAAAAAAAATTAAAGAGTAACAAAATAAGAAGAGTAAAAATGAAATATGTGCTATGTTATCTAGGCATCTTAATTGAACTTCTTAAGTGATTTTTACATAAATTGCTGAGTACTGCTGCAATCAAGAATATAATTGATATCAACACAGAAATTCATTGTAATTGTTTATGATGGCTTAAATAAAGAAAAGTGAATTGAGTGATTTCAATTTTAACTAAAATATTTCAACATCAACAGCTAACAGCAATCCAAAGAAGAAAAAATAAAACATTGTACTCATTCTCTGCAAATGAAAAAGTACATTTCTGCCTTTGTCTGACAATATTTTGTTAACATTATAAAAGCATAAAAAAAGTTCACACCTAATTTTACTTGTTTATTTTTTTGTAAAATTATTTAATATTTGTTTCTTAACAAGTATGTAATAATTTTTTAACTTTTTCTTAATAAATAAGTATTTTTTTATATGAAAGCTATAAAATATGAAATAAAGGTTATTAAATGAACTATAACTGAAAATTGATATATCATTATCAATTTTCAAATACTCTCATATTTTTTTAAAATTTGGACATATATTCCTCTCAATACTTTCCTAAATATATATCTTTTTGCAAAAATCATATTTGTTTGAGTTTAGATCATGATGTTTAAATATTATGCCCTCCCTTTCAGATAGAAAGCTATCTCATATCTCTTGTAGTCTAAATGACTGCTTTTTTGTTATTTTTTAAAACAAATATAAAACTTATTGTAACTAATGGCAACAATAATAAAAAAGCATATTTATTTTATTATAATAACTGATTATAAGAATGCAAATGAATACAATAAAAGAAAAATAATTTTATTTCATTTTTGTGATTCTGTGGCTATATTTTTTATAAACATTTTAATATGTATTATAAACAATATTTATAATAAAAAAAATAAATTTGAAATGATATTTATATGAAACAAGTACTCATTTTAGGAACAGTATAAGATACTGCTTATAGAATTTACATGGTAACACTGCATAATGAAAAACACTCAAGAGTGAGCTATTAAAAAAAAATTAAAAAGTGAATGAGTATAGAATTATTTGTAAATATCCAATTGTGTTATAAAAAGTTGAATAATTTATTAAAATAAAGTAATAAAATAATATCTGGAATTATATGTTATCCATAATTATTTGCTTGTAAAAATATAAGTTAGAAAATGGATCTAAAAAATTGCAACTTTGAAACATTTTCTGATATTTGCGATCGTTATTACCTTAAATGGTTTATATGAAATTTGTATTAGTTTTATTTATAATTATCCCATAAAACATGAAAGTTTGCATTGTTTAAAAATGGTCCAATACTTAAAAATGTAAAATTTTAAAGTAATTAGTTTGATTTGAAGTTTTGTTAATCTGGTAAACGGCTTCAGAAATAAGTTTAAGATAAACAATGAGACTTATTTTTGAATAAACAAAATTTTACTTAGTTAATTAATAAAATGAATGCAAAAAAGAATATAGATTTAAAGAATAAAGGTATTTACATAATTGCTACTCTCCAAAAGCAGTTACTTTCTAAATTTATGCAAATTATGTTTGCAGATAAATTTACAACAAAAAAATGCAAGTTTGTAATGTATCTAGAGTTGATATGAAATAAGGAAGACCTAATAATCAATATAAAAGCCAATAAGTTGATGTTGATATATTAATAGCAGCATGAAAAATATTCATTATGTTTCAGTAAACAGCAGAATGTGTCTGAACTACTTAAATTACATTAATTGTGACTGATACTGATTAAGATGTACACTGCCTGATTTCCAAACATTTGTCTACAGATATTTGAATGCACCATTTCTCTCTTATGATATAACTGATAGAATAGAATATTCCTACCCTATAAAATTTTCACCTAACTCAATAAATGCTCAATAAATACAATTTTAAACACCGAAAACTAAAGTACCATAAAGCAAAAGTATGAAATTTCCTAAATCAAAAACTGTAAAGAATTAAACTGTAATAAACACCAGTGTTCATACTCATTCATATAACCTGATGAATCCAAAATTGTATGCAAATGTATAATATTAAAAGTGAAATTCAAACACTTAAAAGCCTAGATGAAAAACATTAGCTTTTTTTTAAAAAAAATTAATTAAGTTTTATAACTTTATTAATTAGGATGGTTATAGTTAAAAGTGTGTTTTTATTTTATTATGTACTTAGTTATTCAATATTTAGCATGATTAATATTTGAATTTGTTCTTTTTTATTAATATCACTTTATATATAATGGGACCAAAAGAGAAAAATCTGATTGTCTTAATAAGACTATTATAATTTATAGTGATAGTATCATTACTTGTAACAACTTTGGAACATAGTTTAGTATTCATATCAATTTGTGTATTTAATTTTCCTAAAAGAAATTTTTTGTCTAATATTAGGCCTAATACATATTTAAAACTTTTTAAAATGAAAGATATCAAGTTAGAGCTCACACCAAGCAGTTTTCCTTTACTTGATAATAGGTTCTTTTTTAAAAAAGCTAATAGCATGTAACTGTTTCTATTAATCTTACTTTCTTGGAAAAAGCTATTTCAATTAAAAGGAGTTATGTCAATTTTAAATCTTGATAACTTTTTAGCTATTAGAACTTTCCTAGATTAGATCATGAGAGTGTACATCATGTAAAGTTTGCATTTTCTATGTACTTGTATTTATAATAAAAGTGACAAAATGTATTTTTATTAGCATTGTATTTTACTTTAGCCACAATTTTCATTATGATATTGCACCTATCTGACATTTAAATTACAATCTTCTAGGTAGAAAGTGTCTCATATTTTTTGAGATATAGCAGTTTTAGACCATCTTTTCAAGATCTTTCAGCATCTCATTGTATTGCCTTACACAAAAAAGCCAAACTTACAATCTATTAAGCATTATTTAACAGTGCTTAGAAAATCATGCTCTAATTACATCTTTTAATTACATGCATAGTATGCTTGAAAAATTGTTGCATAAATATTTAGTTCTATCGTCATATGTATAATGACAGGCATGTGTTGCTGATTTATCTACTAATCTAACTGATGAGAACAGTAAAGTAAAAAAAAAAGAAAGAGAATGAAAGAAAAACGCAAAGAAAATATCAAAAAGTCTGTATTAAAATTAGTACTTATTTTTTAATAAACAATATCTCAATTTATAAACCAGTAGAATATAACTTATGATTGAAGCCTGCTTAATAATCCCAGTCAATATCTGAAAGTAATTTACCTATCTACCAATTATACATTTTATTAGTGGCCTGAATTAAGAACCAGATGCAGATATATATATATGTTAGTATAATAAAAAATATTTAATTACCAACATGAACATAGAGATTCAGATGTTGGAAACTTCCATAGTTTATCGGATGAGTAAAGATTGTTTGTAAAATGCACGCATAGTGAAAAAGTGATAGTCTAAGTTTCTGCATGGTGGCTATTTATGATATAATAGACTTAAGATGAGTTACATTGATAAAAACAAAAATACTTAAATATATATATATGGATCATAGTAAATCAAGGGATATTTCTATTCTTTATAAATATAATATTTTAAACATTGTCATTAATATAATTTTTTTTTTTTTACAGAAGATGGTATACTCTCTTAAAACAACTTATTCTAGCATCTCAACTTTAGAGCAATATCATACCATTTAATTTGTTAATGATATAAGATCAAATGATTTAATGCAGTGGTACAATTGTGGATCTTAGAATCTAGCTCTGTCATTTTTAGTATTAAAATTTTATATAAACTCCAAGAAATAAACCATTTGATTATTATCATTATTGTATTTAAAGATATAACCATCCTATAGACATATTTAGATTTGGATATGTTAAATCAAAGTTTCGTAATCTCAAAATAGAAAGGATTCCATGTAATGATGGAGTATACAAAAATGAAACATTTTAAAAATATGTGGCATTAAGACTGTTTCAAAACTTACAGACTTTTAAAGGAATTACTTCTGACTTCAATTCCAAAAAAAAAATGCATTGGTTTAAATTTCTATTTATACATGCACACAAAGCAAATGTTACAGAGTTTTAGATTGTGTAAAAGTGTAAATTCACACTCATGGATGTAAGGAGAAGAGTATTTTACGACCAATTATTACATACACAAATATATAATAAGATCAGATAGAAACTGAAATCATTTTCATTTTTAAATATATGGTGTCAAGAAGAATGAATATGTGCGCAATATAATTAATTATTAATCATCATAAGGAAGAGCTAAAAAAAATTTGAGGAGAATGGCTTTTTCTTAAATGAAGTCAGAAGTTTCCGTGCAGAATCATACTATCAATGACATTTCCTCAAATTAGAATCAATGTTTCAATGTATCTTTGGTAGAGCCAATCATAAAATTTATTTTAGATAACTATGTAGTTGTGTTTGAGATGCCCTATGTTATTTAGTGCAATAGTAGAGTATCAGACCATGGATTGTAACGATTGATTATAGTTTAAATACAATTTGGATTTTTCTAAAGACATTTATTAATTAATATTAAATGATGGAAATAGTCCAACATATAATTACAACTAAAATACCATCATCGTAAACTTTCAAATAAACAGTTAAAAAAAAGGCACTTTGGGATATAGGAGACTTACCTTACTGAAGATTTAATGTCTAACATACAGACTATATATATACTTGTATAAACAATGTAATTTATAGGGTATTTTGAGCTCAGATTTTCACACGACCCTCAACTCTCCACACTATCTTAAACCAGTGTAGGCCTTGAGCGTTTCATCATCAGATTTTCAATAAGATGGACGGCTGAAGAGTAGGAGAGTGGAATGGATTGAAGCCTGTCCATTAAAGTATGAAGATTGGCTATCTTAATATAAATCTGAGCACTTATTGTATATATGTGTAGAGATAATAATCTGGACCAACTGACGAGTGCTGGGTTAGCACGAAATACGGTTATTGGTGATTATTTATCTTTTAGACATATATGTGGGCATATATGTGGTATGAGATGGTGTGGAGAGTTGAGGGTCGTGTGAAAGTCTAAGCTTAAAATCCCTTATTGAAGATACTATTGATGGGAAAATTATTTTGAAAGGAAACATGTATTTTAAAAAATGGTTAAATTATCAAAATAAAATTTTACCTGTCGTATCTCTGACTCGAGAAAGTAATTCAAAATATTTATACAATAATTCAAAAAAGTTTCAAAGTACGTTAAAAATTCAATTTTTTTTTTTATAGCGACGTATAAGCACTTATTGTGTATAAATTCAGGATTAGAATACATAACCTAAGTGATTAACAAATCTTATTAAGTCGAAGGTAAACAAAAAAAATCTAACAAAAAGAAAATAATAAATAAAGCTACACACTTATTAAAAGGCGTTAAAAAAGGAAATAATGATTTTCTTTTTTTTCTTTTTTAACGTTATACTTATCAAATCAGGCAATTCTCTCGTTTACACGCTTTTGGTGGCCGGTATAAAAATTGAATGCCGTCAACAGCAAGGTTTTAACATAACGACAGGCCTCGGAAGAAAAGCAAGAATATGCTTGTAGATAGGGGTCACCAAATTACCGAGCTTCAATATCCGGCCGGGAAGTGAAAGGGAAATGAAGAGGATGGACGCTAGTTAATAAAAGACTCCGGTCTTGGAAATAAGATACTTTAATATGCTAAGATGAGTTGTAAAAAAAAAAAAAGAAAAAAAAATTTACCAAAACAGCTAGTTTAAGTCAGACTAGTAAAAGAAAAGGTTTGAACAGAGCAATAGTAAATAAAATCTCGAAAGGAAATTAAAAACATACAAATAGGTTTCAAAGTTATCAAAAAGCAAAATCAAACTCCTAGAGAAATCTGAAGTTTTTTTTCTTTTTTCCTAATGCTGAACTGAATAATTTCATTAACCTTAAATTGTCTTTCCTTTATCATTATTACCTATTGTGATATAATTACACGGAGAAAATGAAGTTTTTCTTTTCCAATAGGTTAAAAATTGATTATTGGTCCACGGTTTCGTAACAAATAATTTTTTTGTCTTTCTTGAGATTTAAAATTTTTTTTTTTTTATATATGTAAGTATATATTATTTGGAATGAATTATGTATATAGTGTGTGCGCGTGCAATATCTATCAATTTGCTCCTTTACCTTAGTTTTGATTTCACTTAATATTTCTCTATTAATAATCTCTCTTTATATATATATTTCAATAAATATCTTTTTAAAAGTAACATTTTTATATCTCTTAGCATTTTTAATATTTATCTTTTTCTTTTCTTCTCCTTCATCCTACCCAAAACTTAAAAGTTCCAATAATTTTTCCTCTTTTTTAAAAATAGGTCCTGTTCCTCCCCGTCTTCTATTTAAAGAATCTTTCCCCTATATATAGATAATAAGGTAAAGCAGCCTTCAAAGTATCCACAGCTGAGCAAAAGCCCCTCCAAAAGTTAGACAAAGCATTACTCATAAAGCTTGCCACTTATTGATAAGAGAAAGTATGAGGACATTTTCAGTTTTATTTTATCTTCTAGCTAAAAATGTTGCCATTTATTTCCAATATTGGATTACTAGCTGAGTTGATTATGAGATGGCTATCTAAAAGAAAAGTTCAGTTCAAACTCAGGTAACATGCATGGCAGATTGTATATATTCTAAAATTATCAGTTTTTCAACTAATACTTCAATTGATAATTTAATTTGGAGATAGATTCAAAATCTATTTCAATTAATTTTAATAACAAACCATAAATGTATGTGACAAATATATGGAAGTTTTACTTATCTCTGCAGTAAAACTAAATCTCAAATCAATCTTAGATGTGCCTACATCTACCATTGCTAACCATAGAAAGAGAGAAAGAAACATATCTCATAAGACATGCTTCATCAGAATAAATCACTAGTTTTTCCTTATTGCTAAAATAATTGTTGAACTAGTCTGGTGGCTTGCTTTGGTAAAACAATTGTCTTGTGGAAATTTAATTTGCTTGTTTTTTATAGTATATTTCTAGTTAACAATGGTGAATTAAGCTACATATAAGATTAATATGAGATGTTTGTACTACTGAAAAAAAAACAACTTCAATTTATGTGGAACAATCAATCTGCAAAAATCTATTTAATTCATTATTTTTTAATAAAATATTATAATGTAGAATTAGGAAAATGGATCTTGGGGGAAAGATCATCAGATTATTATTGGAAGTGCAATGCGATTTGTTCTCCTATAAATTAACAGGTTTTATACTCTTAAAATAAAATATAAATCCTTAATTTAGTTATATAATATATTATTATTGTTTTATTAGAACACATAATTAATAAATTAATGCTTTATTGAAATACAAGTTTTGGATTTGGTTTATCTTTTTATAGTTAAAGATAGATTTACAACTAAAAGAATAATTTGAAATTTAAAGCCAATGAGAATAATAAACAAAACTTCAATTTATTTATTGCATATGTTAGTGTACAAAAAATATTTGTTTTATACATATGAATGTGTGTTTAATTAGGAGAACAAACCATTCTC
This sequence comes from Epiperipatus broadwayi, assembly GCA_028023455.1. Classification (NCBI taxonomy): domain Eukaryota; kingdom Metazoa; phylum Onychophora; class Udeonychophora; order Euonychophora; family Peripatidae; genus Epiperipatus; species Epiperipatus broadwayi. The sequence goes on from JAQFVV010000444.1 coordinate 12,004, forward strand.
TCTCAGCCTATTAATAATATTCTATATTTTTTAGCAAGGACCACAAACCTAATGGTTCCACCTATTCTTTAAGGTTTTGATTTTTTATGAGGTTATTTTTGTCAATATTGGTGGAAAATGAAATTAATATATCAGCCAGTTAAACATGTCTAGTTAATATATTATTAAACTAATAAACAATTATACAAAAAATTGAGATAGAATCTCACCTTTAATCTTGTTTTAATAATTAAGCAGAAATTGATAATTGTTAATATGAAATTAGCATAACTTAATATATATGTAATTAAAAAGAGTAAATTATTATCCCTCAGTCTGAATAAATAATATTCTGCAAGTACACACCATATATACACATTCTAATGGTACATATTAAGCATATCAAACCCTATGGTATGATGACTGAAATGACTTCAGCACTCAGAAAGTTAAATTCAGCATAACCATGTCAAAATATTTTTTTTGGATTCAATATAAATTAGTCTTAGACACTGCTTTCTTTATAGAAAAACATTTCTAAGTAAATCATTATCCTACGATCATTATCATTTCAATTTATGATCACTATCCCAGTGGTTTCAATATCATGACTTCTCAGGTCAAGTGGTATATTAATTGTATATATTTGGAATGAGGTCAAATAGTAAAACTATTTTTAATAACAAAAGAACAACATATTTGTGAAAATCATAAAATACAAAAAATAATTTTTTTTTGTTTATATATTTGCAAATAACTTTATTATTCATACATATCTGCAATTATGAGTAAATATACCCAAATCCATGCTAATAATAATTGTAAGGACTTATATTCACATTAAATAGAAAGCCTTATCTGTGTAATAAATATTCTTACCATGGTTGTGTTGATATCATAAGCTTACAGTTCTATTTGTTTTGCACATCTTAGGTAATAGTCTGTACAAATTCAGTCTTTCTCTATTTCAATTAACTTACAGGAGCATCAAATGATTATAGACAAGAGGAATGATCGTTTTTCTTTTGGCATGGTTTTGCTTTTGTAAGTAGATAAAGTTGTATCTTACAAAAAAATAAAGTCAGATGTCACATGACCTGATTTAATAAGTTTATATTTACAAATGTTATATATAGAGCTCACAAAATAAGCTCTTACCAAGCTTTGAGAATATCCCCAATCCCAGTTGTGGTATTTTTAATCTAATGCTTGAATATCCTAGCACCTTCCTGATGACATCAGTAGCAGAAACTGGTCTGGGGTTTGGGGATATTCTCAAAGCTTGTTAAGAGTTTATTTTTCAAGCTCTATATTGTAATGGTCATATTTGTACCTTTACACAACAAAATCCAGAGTTCTGGCAAATTACACCAAAGCTGATCTAGATGAGAGGTTGAGACCTCAAATCAGATTGCACCTCAGCTCTTTCACCAATAGTCCGTAACTTACTACTCTATAAATGACATAAATGAGGCTGCACTTGGAGTTTCTTAATTCATATGCTGTCAGTAGCAAAAGATGGAGCAAGAGAAATTAGGGAATATTGACTAAATTTCTAATAATTTACCTAAACACACACACACCGATGGCTGACTAGACAATGCATATATCGATAACTAATACTATATTAGAGTAGATTTGGATAAAATTTGGTAATGAATTATGAATATCACATTAAACATTTATAACTTTTAAATATTTAATTATAAAATATATGATAAATGATACAAATATACAAAGTGCATTGGGTTTACACACACAGATTTGTTATAGTGATGAGAGCAGATTCTCATCTTTTGCATACTTTAATTAAAATGAGTTTATTACAAGTTTTATTCTATGGTCTATTCATGCCTAAATTATGGTATGCCATCCTTACAAGGTTTGCTAATAGTCAAATCATATGAGAATGATTAATATAACTAATCCATTATTATTATATAATGAGCAATAATTGTACTCGTTATGCAATTGCATAATATAAGCTAGGTCTGAGGTTCAGATCAATGCTAAACTAATAATATTATGGAGGGGAACTGGCAATTTGTAGCATAACTTCCGAGACTATGGTGCTACATAAAATAAGTAAGAGATGCAGCCTGAATGTGCAGTTACTTGTGGGATTCAGTACCAAGTACTCAGTTCCCATGGACTGTACAACTTGTTATCTTAAAATAAGTGGACATTTGGTTTGGGTGATCAGAGCAGCTTATAACAATCTGGACCCTTGTGTTCCAGTTCTAAAGAAGATAATGGGATGGCCCATAAAACCAAAGCCCATTTTTAATAAAATATATATAGCAAGGCATATACTGCAGCTATGTGCTTTATAAAAACACATTCATAATGCTTTCTAGAATATAAACATTAAAATTAATTGAGCGCAAACTCTATAGTTTCATTCTGTGAAATTACTATACGCCTGTTCATAAATTATCATACTTAAATCATGCTATGGAAAATAGTAGGTGAACCAGGATGATAGATAAAGAATACTGTTTCAATACATAACAGTTGTATCTTATATGTGATCAATGCTTATTTTTGAAATGAACTAGCTACATATTACAAATACTTTCCTGGTAGCAAATATTGCCAAAATTGCTCTGTTAGATATAGTATTAAAAAAACTTTTTAAAAAGCTAGATATTAATCATTAATGCAAAAACATTTTACCATACAAATCAATAAGAAAGTATTTTATCCAGCAGTCTTTCTTTTCTACTACAGATAAAGTTACAACAGTTGCCACATCAGAATATTCTCTCTTTCTGGAATCAGTCTGTACTGCAGTCTCCTCCAATTCAAGACTTTGCACTTCTGTTATTTAACAGACCTATTTATAGTTTTACTTTAAGGTAGGGTATCAAATTCCTAAGCTTTTAATGGCATATTATTTATTTTTTAATCAATATGTTTATAGAACTAAATTCTTTTTCTTAACAAAATTTCAAAAAAAAAAAAATAAAATAAAATAACCCTGGATTAATTTATATAGGAATGTTTTCCCAAACATTTTTTTTTATCAATTTTGAATACAATATTTTAATTATACAAAACCTGTATCTTTCACCTTGATATTTTAATAAATCAATATTAGTATATTATAAATATATATAAGGGATCAGAGTGACTTGGGATCAACATGGGTATGATAATATTAGCATCAACAAGGGTTTGAGCACTTCATTATCAGATTTTTAATGATATGGATGGCTAATGAGTTGCAGGGTGGTGAAGATTGAAGTCTCTCCATTAAAGTTTGAAGATTTGCTGTCTTAATATAAACTGAGAACTGATTATATGATCAGGAACAATTGATGAGTGAGTGCTGGTTTAGCATAAAATACATATATTGGAGATCCCTTTCACATGTATGTAGACATGTGTATTGGTTATATAAGATGGAATGGATAGCTGAAGAAAGTTTGAAAGTCTGCTTTTAAATCCCATATAATTACATCTTGATATTTTAGTAAAATTTGTTTTCCAAATAATTATAAAATGATTTTCATTTATGGAGACTGGAAAGAAAAAGAAAAGAAAAAAAATCGTGGTTGTTCTTTAAAATCCATTCTCTAACCTATCTAACTAATTTTATATAATTTTCAATAAAATATTTGGATTTATTTTTAAATTTATCACAAGGAAATATCAACTTATTTTATTAAGCCTCTTTCTGGAAGCAAATTTGAATCATCCATAAATTATGATACACTTTCTATTAAACTATGCATTCATTTACATGACAAATAGCAAATTTAACTATTTCCCCTTCATTACAAGTGTTATAATCTTATCGTTTTTAATTTGGCATAATCCATTTTTACATAATACAAAATATTTATGGATTTATTAATTTTATTAATCCATTTCTTTTCTAAACCATTATAACTATATGCTACACATACATATGTAATACCCATATACACAATTACTCACTTCTACAATTTACAGATCAATTTATTTGTTTCAACTATTTTATATTATTTTATTAAGTTGCCTTTAATACTTTGGTGACAATGTAGTCTTGTAACATGAATGATGCCATTTGCGATATATATATATTTCACAATGATGACATTACAAAACCATTATGTTGTCTTTTTAATATACTATTCTTTAAAATAAAATATATTCAATTTATAGACAACTAAATACTTAAAATATATAAATAATAAATTTATTAATATCTAATCGAAAATAAAATAAAAATAAAGAGAAATGTATGAATTTAGTACAAGGGTCGGTTAAGTTAGGTGGAAAATGGTCATTGAATAAAAATTGGAAAATTTAAAAACATCTTTATTGTTAAGTTTGACCTGTATGTGATATGTAAATCACGTGATTTTTTTCAATTGTTGTAATATCTTGATAAGGTTCATTTTTTGAATGAAAATCGATTAGATATTAATAAATTTATTATTTATATATTGTAAGTATTTAGTTGTCTATAAATTGAATATATTTCATTTTAAAGAATAATATATATATATATATATGTATAAGGAGATAAAATCTATATAAATAGAAATAACCTTAAATGTTACCAAGAGATTATCAATTACTACTAATTGGCAATCCCTGAGGTCAAACCAGTTTTTTCACTAAACCTATAATAGGTCTTTTGTTTGGCCTCAGGGATTGCAAATTAGTAGTAATTGATAATTTCTTGGTAACATTAACATCAAAAGTTAAAGGTTATTTCTATTTACATGGATATTATCTCTTCATTTCTATTCTTTATTATAATAGCAATCTATGGAAATATTTAATTCAATATATATAATGATAAACAAAAAGAGTAAATTATCCTCTCCCAGGATATGAACTAAAAGCACTCTAAATGTTGAATAAAAAATCAAGAATCGAATAAATTTATCTAGTTTAGGTAGTTCTAATATTTATAGGCATACCTTTATCAATACTGTTGGAAATTCTGAGTGAAATAAGCCAGATGGAACATGGCATTTAAGAGTTATTAAACTCATAATTAATCATACAAGGCTGGAACCAGTATCTCACTTTTAACACCTTGATTGTAATAATTAAACAAGATTTAATTTGTAAAATTAAACAATGGTATGATTATGAACAGCAGAGCTATGAAGAATATGTGGATTCATTCTATTATTGATCCTCTGTTCATTATTTACAGTGCTTCTAAGTCATAGCCTGGAGAGTGGGGTGTATTCTCATATTTACATAGACATTGAGCTATATTTAATTTAAAGTTTACATATATCTTGTTTAGTTATTACAATCAAGGTACTAAAAGCGAGATATGGTCTGCTTTGTATGATTAATTATGAGTTAATAACTCTTAAGTGTCATGGTCTACCTGGTTGATAAATTACTTTCATTCTGAATTACTAACAATATTGACAAAGATATGCTTATAAACATCATATAATAAAAAGTTTCCCCACAAACTGTGTCTGTATTAATATACCCATCTTTTTTATCATATTTATTTTGCAAACAATTAATCAGTATTTACAAATAACAGAAGAAAATATTATTTGTTTTAAGACAAACAGTTTTAATCATATACAATTATTTTAAAAAGTATTGAATAAGCATGACAAATCTATGAATATGCTTTACCTATTCTGTTAAATATTACATGATATAGTTTGAAGCTAACAAGATCTAATATAATAGAGTTATCCAAATTAAAACAAGCATTCATGGAACTAAATATAAAATAATATCATCTTTTTTTCTAGCTGGGAAATCATTTTATATTTTACTCTATAGATGTACATTATTATATTTTCTATGATCATACTGTTATATAGTATTTATTCTTAGAATATAAACAGATTGTTAAATTGAATTCTAATTCTAATCTGATCTACTCAAGTTATTAAAGATGTTAAAAGATTTAAAAGTATCCTAAATAGTTGAGAAATATTTTTTATATGTGTGCAAAAATGTTTTACTTATTGAAATATTAAATTTAGATTAAATCATCTAAAACCATGATTTTTTTCAAATCTATATCTTGATTTGTTAATGGTTAACTGGAATAAAATTTGATAATTTTATAGTGTTTATAGTTAGCTATGAATGACAGTATTCTGTCATGTCTTGGGCAATTACAGTGTTATAAATATATATAAATAGTTAATTAAATACCACATAAATATGTAATGATATTGAATACCATTAATTTAATTTATGCCATCTATAGAAAGATATGTTTTTTTTTAAAAAGTGGCAATTACTAATAAAAAAAATCGGCTAATCTCTCTTGGAGATAAGTTTCTGTTATAACCAAACTAGTTGACTTCTTATCAGACATAGTAATAGAATTTCAGTTTAAATACCCAACAAATTTCAATTTGATATTAATGTTTGAAACTATTTTACCAGTAATTTAACTAAATCCTTTTTTATGTGGCTTAATGTTAATAGAAAGAGCAGAGTTCTAAATTAAACTCATTTTTATAAACAATCTTGCTTTTGAATAACATTTAAGTATTAAATTACCAATTAAATACCACATAAATATGGAAATATATATATATAAATAAGTTTGTTTAAGAATTCTGGTTTGCTTATCAACATTAAAACCTTTGCACTGATGAAGCAGCCATATTGAATATTTAAAAAATTATGTTACGCCACAAATTTTATCATAATATATATTTGTATTACTAAAAAATGACACAATATATATTATTTTAAAGATCAAATGCCAAAGAATGTAATTAAGCTAAAAAAATATAGTCATTGATATTCAAAGCAATAAAAAAAAGAATAAAAGTTAATATTTCTAATAATTATTGTAATATTATTTCATAAATTCTAAATTATCATGCATATAACTTAAAATTATATTTTTGTTAGTAGGTTAGTTGGATTCATCATAAAATTTCTAAAAAATTAGTATATAATATTACTTACCTAAGGTAATCCATCACTTGAAAACTTCATAGAATAAATACATTAGTACCTTTTCTTTTTCTTTGTAGCCCTTCAAAATGTATTTCCATACAGGGGTTTGCAATGTATATGTTATCCCTAATAACAAAACAAGTAGCAATAATTAGTATAATTTGAATATTATAATAAAGAACTTCAATACAGTTTGTAATTTATTAAAAAGTACTACTAAAATAATCACTATGTACAAAATAAAATAATAAAATAAAATAAAAAGTGAATGAAATACTAAATTCATTATAGAGTTAAGCTTGAGGTTAGTAGTTTATAAATATACTGTCAAAATATTTACTTTTAGCATTTGCATATATTTATTACTATTAAAATGCAGACAAGAGATTATAGAAAAATCTAAATCAGGTCATAATATTTGAAAAACATGTATATCTTTATCTGATATCATCTAATTCAAATACTGGAGCCAAGCTCATATCATAGAAAAAAATGCAAATAATCACAATTTTTTTTATATTAGTTTCAATAATAATTTTTTCATATATTTTTTATCAAATATATATATAAAAATAATAATTAAAAAATATATAAAAATTAATAATGATTAAAAAATATAGAAACAATTAAAAAATATAGAAAAATAAATACTTACCATTAGGCTGAATTCAAATTGTTAATCTTGAACAAGCTGACTTTAAAATGAAATTCATTAAACTCACTGAAATGGTCTCTACATCAGAAATAAAAGAACCTGGTAATATCAATTTTATTTTCTCAATACTCTTAACAATTCTCTTTTAAATAAATCCATTTGTCTGTCTCTCTCTCTCTCTCTCTCTAAGTATTAAAATAAGAATCAATAATTAGAAAAATGGGTTTTTCAATAATGATGAATATTGACTTTATCAATATATTATATGTTATTTGATTATCATTACATGTAATCATTTATATATGTATTTTTTTTATATAAAATGTTTTTTATTATATATTAATTCAGGTATTATGAAAATATATTATTCTTGTCATATATAAAGATTATACACAAGACTTATTAATAATGGAAATTAACACACACACACAATGAAATATAGGCCTACATGAATATATGTTGAGCATGAATATATGTTGAGGTAACTGAAACACACAGGCTTATTATATACCTGTGTCTATATATGTAATATTTAGGGTATATGACCACAGATTTTCACATGACCCACCACTCTCCACACTATCTCATAACACTGATACACTTGAACACATATATGTTGAAAAGATAAATAATCACCAATATACATATTTCATGCTAAAACAGCAATCATCAGTTAGTCCAGATTACCATATCTACACATATATGCTATAAGTGCTCAAATATATATTAAGATAGCCAAACCTCACACTTTAATGGATAGGCTTCAATATACTCCACACTCCAACTCTTCAAACGTCCATTTGAGCATTCCATCATCAGATTTTCAATTGGATGGACGGTTGAAGAGTTGGAGTGTGGAGTAGATTGACGCCTGTCCATTAAAGTGTGAGATTTGGCTATCTGAATATATATCTGAGCACTTATAGCATATATGTGTAGAGATAGTAATCTGGACCAACTGATGATTGCTGGTTTAGCATGAAATACGAAATACATATATGTGTTCAAGGGTATCAGTGTTATGAGATAGTGTGGAGAGTGGTGGGTCATGTGAAAGTCTGTGCTGAAATCAATGAGGGTAGAAATTTAATGTAACGAGAAATAGGTTTTAAAGTAATTAGCAACCTGGATTAATGGAAATTGAGATGAATAACTAGGAACAAATCTCTTTTTTAAAAAATATTCCTATTTTTATACTTTAACTAACTTTATCGACCTATTTCTCAATTATTATTTTTTAAGATTATATGCATAAAATTTATGTTATATACATACAATATCCGAGTATGTACGTGCATCTGGTGTTTATTTTTAAAATTGAAATGTTTCTATGATATGAGACTTCTATTCACCTATTAGAGATATGAACAGACATATATCAGGCTATATCAGGGATGCCCAACCCGTAGCTCGCGAGTCACATGTGGCTCGCGTAACTGTTTAATGTGGCTCGAATTGCACTCTTCAAAAAAATTGATAAAATATTTTATGTTCCTTGATGGCTCATGCACACACTAAAAAATAAACATTTTTACAATACAAACAATAACGATATGCAGTGTCAGGTTTCACATTAAATAAAATATATTTTTCCTGTAATTGTAATTTATATGTATGTTACCAAATTTTTAATAAATAAAATGTATTTACATTTTTTTTTCTGTTTAACATATTACACCATTTTTTTTTTTTGCTGTACACGTTTGGTTTGGTGCTATATATATATTGTGTTTAGTGCTCTTGTATATATTGTTGTTTTTATCGAGAAAGATCCTTGTAGACGTTTGGTTTGGTGCTGTATATATATTGTGTATAGTGCTGGAAATAGTTTTTATCGAGATAAATCCATGTACACGTATATATTTTGCTGTATATATCGATGTTTAGTGCTGTAAACAGTTGTTTTTATCCGTGCACACGTATATATTTTGCTGTATATATATATATATTGATGTTTAGTGCTGTAAATAGTTGTTTTTATCGAGATAGATTCGTGTACACATATATTTTGCTGTATATATTGATGTTTTCATCGAGAAAGATCCGTGTACACGTTATTTTGGCCACATTAGAAACGGCGGATTGATACCAATGTGAATAGGCCGTCCCCGTCCCCCCCACCTATCTCCATACATTGCAGGTTTAGTACCCAAGTACCATGTTTATAAATGTAATATGAAAAATGTAATATATAATTGTGGCTCCCCAAATTTTTTTAAATTCTCAACTGGCTCGCGTCAAGTTAAAGGTTGGGCACCACTGGGCTATATGATATTACCGATTGAGTTTAGGGGAAGGGGATGAAGTACTTTTGGTTATTATTATTATTTGAATGTAACTAATTTTTACTATTAATTATGTAAATTTTTCTATTTGTATATTGATGACTAAGAATAAAAAATTTTTTTTTATTATTAAAAGAAGTTTATATATTTCTTAGAGTTAATTAATGTCTTGTGAAACTAGTTTAGTTATCATCATCACTGGTGAATTTTAATCATAAAACATAGTTTACATATGTAACAATATTTTAGTAAATAATTATAGATTGATAAAAGAAAAGATTTATGTTGTGAGTTAAACATAAAGCTGTGGCTGGAAGTATCAGTGCCATCATTATCATCATCATCATTTTATTAAACAATAAACAATCTAAATAAATATATTAAGCGGCCATATAAATGAAAGTTTTCACTTTGTTTATTTGTTATTTGTGAGCCAGTATAAGGAATATGAATACCATCGATGATCTATAGTATTAAATATGAGCTAGTAAAACTTATAATATTAGTAAATATGAGCTTGAAAGAGTTATAACGTTAAATTATGAAATATAAATTCCTAAAGGGTTTAATGATGTTAAACTATTAAACATGATCTATATGATAGTTTATTTGCACAATTTGAAAATAATGAGTATATTTTACCATTATGACAAGTGCAAATGGTGTATTGTTAAAAAATGGAAATCCTACATACTATTATAAATAATGTACCAACTGAGGTTCAAACCAGGTATGATTATAAGTGGGTATCCAATGTAATATTTCTAGGTTCATATCACCTAGTGGCAGCCAGATATATAGGAAAGAATGGAATAGAAGATAAAATGGTTAGTTTCAGAGTGGTTTGTCCAATTGGGGTATAAAACTGCTTACATGGTTATTGGTAATTGATCTGTTGCAAATGACTGCTCCAATGAGCAGTGGTAAGAAAATAAATTTTATCTAGATTATTCATTCCATTTACCTACAGCACTTTCATCTTTCATTTGTTTACCAATTCTAGCATTAAAGTCTCCCATAACAATTTTAAAATGTTGTTTACTCTTATCAAAAGCCTTTTGTACATCCATATAAAAATCTTCTACTACTTCATCACTATGAGAACTTGTTGGGGCATAAACCTGAATTATCTGCATTTGGTATCTGCTATTAAGTTGTATAACTAATCTTGCCACTCTGTCTGATACACCATCAATCTCTACAATATTGTTCTTCCACTTTTTATTTATAATGAATCCTATTCCACTTGTATTTCCAATATTTGTGCCTTTATAATAAAATATATGTCCACTTTTTAAATCAATTGTCTCTTCACCTTTTCTTCTAACTTCACAAAGTCCAATAATATCCCATTTAATATAAGAGAGTTCTTCTTCTAATTCTTGCAATCTTCCTTCACTTGAAAGTGATCTGCAGTTGTAAGTACCTAAATAAAAACAATATTTACAGTTGATATTCCTAATCTTCAGAAACATTCTAATGAATTTAAATTAGAACTTACAAATCGATTTCAAGTATTAGTAGATTTTGAACATGATTCAGATTTGAATGAAATTAATATGAAAATAACTGATACACTTTTAAAAACTGCAACAAAGATAGCTGGTAGACAAAAGCAGCAATTGACCAACAAAATTTCTATTGAAACTAGAGAATTTATGAAGAAAAGAAGAAATATGAAGATATACAAAAATGATGCACTAAAAAGAATTGAATATCTCGAATTTTGTAAAATGGTGCGGAAAAGAGTTGAAAACGATATAAGAAAATATAACTGTGAACTAGCAAAAAAAGCTGTAGAAGAAAATAAAAGTCTTAAGAATGTAAAACAACATTTTGGTATTGGTAGGAAGTTTATATCTGCAATAAAGAAAAAAGATGGAATTATTACTAAAAAGAGAGATGACATCATGAAATTGGTAGAAAATTTTTATCAAGAATTATATAGTAATAAAGATCAAGTACCTCCTATATCTATTACATCTTCCGAATTGCCCAGAATTTTAAATGAAGAAGTGAGAAATGCAATTAAATGTATGAAGAAAGGAAAGGCTCCAGGTAATGATGAAATTATAATTGATATATTAAAAGAAGCAGGTGAAGAAACAGAATTTTTTTTAGCAAAGTTATATACCAAATGTCTAAGTGATAAAGATGTACCGGATGATTGGAAGAATGCATTAATAATATTAATATTTAAAAAATGCGATAAAGAAGATATTAGAAATTACAGACCTATCAGCCTTTTATCAGTTTTATATAAAATTTTTACCAAAATAATTACAACTCGTCTACAGAGAACATTGGATTTCCACCAACCAAGAGAACAAGCTGGATTTAAAAGTGGTTTTAGTACAGTAGATCATATTCAGGTATTGAGAGAAGTTATAGAAAGGACAAATGAATATGAGTTGTCATTATGTTTTGGATTTGTAGATTATGAAAAGGCATTTGATTCTATAAACATTTCTTCAGTGATTAAATCATTGGATCATCAAGGTATAGATCCAGGATATTGTCATATTTTAAAGAATATTTATAAAAATGCAACAGCAACAATTAGATTACATAATGATACTGGGAAAGTCAACATTGAGAAAGGTGTAAGACAAGGTGACTCCATATCTCCAAAACTTTTTACAGCAGTGCTGCAAGAAGTATTTTGTGGATTAAAATGGGAAACTAAAGGAGTGAAAGTAAATGGAGATTATTTAAGTCATTTAGATTTCACAGATGATGTAGTTGTTTTTGCAAATAATGCTTCAGAGCTGCAGGAAATGTTGCAGGAGTTATCAGATGAAAGTAGGAAAGTAGGACTAAAGATAAATGTTAAAAAGACTAAAGTAATGTTTAATCGGTTTGCTCAAAATATGAAAATAAAGATTGATTATGATGAATTAGAAGAAGTTAACAGTTACAAATACCTTGGTCAGATTATTAATACAGATGGAAACATAATGGAGGAAATTAATCATAGAATTAAAATTGGTTGGAGTGCTTTTGGTAGAAATAACTTGATACTAAAAGGAAATATGCCTATGTGTTTGAAAAGGAAAGTTTTTAACAAATGTGTTTTACCAGTTCTTACTTATGGATCTGAGACTTGGACACTCAATAGAAGAGCAATACAGAGACTTCAGATCACTCAAAGAAGTATGGAGAGGTGTATGTTGGGAGTAACAAGAAGAGATCGAAAATGCAATGTATGGGTAAGAGAACAAACAGGTGTTACTGACATCATTGAAAAAATTAAAAGATTGAAGTGGAGTTGGGCTGGACATATTGCTAGAAGAGATGATAATAGATGGACAATTGAAATTTTAAACTGGATTTCAAGAGATTGTAAAAGACCCAGAAAGAGACCACATGTGAGATGGATTGATGAAATAAGAAAATGTGCAGGGGTGATGTGGAGAAGAGAAGCTAAAGATCGGAGAAGATGGATTAAACTTGGAGAGACCTTCATCCTGCAGTGGATTGATAATGGTTGATAATGATGATGATGATGATTCATTCCATTACACAAGGTCTAGATTATTTTCTTTTCCATTACAAATGGCTGCCAAATGTGGAGCGATAGATACTAGATTATTTTCTTTATCATTACAATATATATATATATTGTACCTCTACATCTTATTAAAAGAGGCAATTTTATTTTTGTTTAGTTAGTGTAATTTTTTTTTAAAAAACATACAATGAGAGTTGATTTTTTTTGTTTTGAATTATTTGTCTGTAATTTAATAAAAGTTGAAATTGGAAGGAATAAAAAAGACATGCAGATTATTAATCCAGATAAACAAAAAGAATTCCAAAAGTACAAAGATTATGATCAAGAAAATCTTTAGGATATTGATTAAAGATGTCGGAAATAATTTATTAAAAAAATAACTTTGAACCAGAAAAAGAAAATAAATGTATAAGATTATAAACCTAAGTGTCATGATAATAATAACATGCACAGAAGTTTCAAAACTGGGTCAAAATATAAAAAGAAGAGACAACTTCAATCTAGGTCTTTCTTTTATTTTCTGGTTATGTGTTTTTAGAGTTGGAGGTTTCCATGAGAGTGATCTGTTGCAGTGAAATGCATCTGCACAGGAACACTACTCACTTGCTGAATGAAGTCATCATGCAAGAATGGAAATGAAGCCTTGTGAACATGTCTTTTGTAATGAAGAGGTCATTGCAACTGAACTTTTGCTCCAGCTATGGAATGGTCCAGAAATGTGAAGATTCTGGCAGGAGAGATCAATTAAATTTCAAGAAGCATGGGATCCCAAAGGAAGATAAGTATATTACAAGAACTGATACAAGCTTACCGATAAGTTAAGATTATTTACTCCCAATTTGTGACTTTAATTGTTAACCAATTAATGTTAACCATGAATGATAATACCTATAGAGACTGATTTTCTATGTTTCAAAGAACTAGCTAGAAGAATTTACATGGAATAAGAACTTTTCATCTGATTAATAGTATTTTGATTAGTGTATGTTTTTTTTTTTTAATTTTTTCTTTACTAATTCTTGTATAAATATTTTAAATAGATTTTAATAAAATATTTAGTATTAATTTAGCACTATCTTTGTACATTCTTAATTTGAATATTAGATGTTGTTAATGTTAGTTTTTTAATATTTAATTAAAGAAATTACCTTTGCCATTGTATTTAATAGTTTAGACCCACAAAAGATTCAAATAGCTCTTTAATATAACAATAAACCTAGACCCTGGTTTTCATAATAAATTTCTTTTTAAATTACAGCATGTAATACAATGCAATGGGTTAATGAATTCTTGTAGAATTCTGATGCCCTTATTAAAATAAATAAAAAACTGATTCTGCCAGCAGCGTAGGTCATAATAATTAGTAGGCCAGTTAATCAGGAAATATAGCTATGTTTTTGGAAATAGGAACAAGATATTTTTCTTCATTATAGCTTGATTAATTTTCACTTTATAGTGTGTAAAAGAAGGCTCACCAAAACATAACAGAATACGAAAAACATTACAGTATTAAAGAAGGTTACTTTGACAATGGATTGAGATTGTTGATTGTTAATGATATTGGTATTGTTTAGGAGTTGAATGTTTTCATATATTTACATTGAATGCCTATCTAGACTTGAGCTGTGTTAGCTTTATTACTTAAATAATACGTGATTGAAATGCAATTTGAAAGTTATAATTGACTATTTGTTATTCTACTCCCAGAACAGATTATATTTACCCATTTAATGAGGTTTATTTAAACCTTTTTGAACTAATAATTTCACTCTCTGTAGTCAAGTTGCAATCTTTAGTGTCTATATAAACATATTAGATCATAGATAAAGGCAGATTTCTACCTTTATTGATTAAAGAAGATTGTCTTGACAGCAGATTGTTAATGATATTGATATTGTTTAAATATTGACTGCTTTCATGTACTTATATATATATATATATATATATATATATAAGCTATATATATATATATATATATATATATATATATATATATATATATATATATATATATATATATCATCATCATCAACCATTATCATTCCACTGCAGGATGAAGGTCTCTCCAAGTTCAATCCATCTTTTCCGATCTTTAGCTTCTCTTCTCCACATCACCCCTGCACACTTTCTTATTTCATCCATCCATCTCACATGTGGTCTCTTTCTGGGTCTTTTACAATCTCTTGGAATCCAGTTTAAAATTTCAATTGTCCATCTATTATCATCTCTTCTAGCAATAAGTCCAGCCCAACTCCACTTCAGTCTTTTAATTTTTTCAAGGAGATCAGTAACACCTGTTTGTTCTCTTACCCATACATTGCATTTTCGATCTCTTCTTGTTACTTCCAACATGCATCTCTCCATACTCCTTTGAGTGGTTTGAAGTCTTTGTATTGCTCTTCTATTAAGTGTCCAAGTTTCAGATCCATAAGTAAGAACTGGCAAAACACATTTATTAAAAACCTTCCTTTTCAAACACATAGGCATATTTCCTTTTAGTATCAAGTTATTTCTACCAAAAGCACTCCAACCAAGTTTAATTCTATGATTAATTTCATCCATTATGTTTCCATCTGTATTAATAATCTGACCAAGGTATTTGTAACTGTTAACTTCTTCTAATTCATCATAATCAATCTTTATTTTCATATTTTGAGAAAATCTATTAAACATTACTTTAGTCTTTTCAACATTTATCTTTAGTCCTACTTTCCTACTTTCATCTGATAATTCCTGCAACATTTTCTGCAACTCTAAAGCATTATTTGCAAAAACAATTACATCATCTGCAAAATCTAAATGACTTAAATAATCTCCATTTACTTTCACTCCTTTAGCTTCCCATTTTAATCCACAAAATACTTCTTGCAGCACTGCTGTAAAAATTTTGGAGATATGGAGTCACCCTGTCTTACACCCTTCTCAATGTTGACTTTCCTACTATCATTATGTAATCTAATTGTTGCTGTTGCATTTTTACAAATATTCTTTAAAATATGACAATATCCTGGATCTATACTTTGATGATCCAATGCTTTAATCACTGAAGAAATATTTATAGAATCAAATGCCTTTTCATAATCTACAAATCCTAAGCATAATGGCAACTCATATTCATTTGTCCTTTCTTTTTATAACTTCTCTCAATACCTGGATATGATCTACTGTACTAAAACCACTTTTAAATCCAGCTTGTTCTCTTGGTTGGTGGAAGTCCAGTGTTCTCTGTAGACAAATTGTAATTATCTTAGTAAAATTTTTGTATAAAACTGATAAAAAACTGATAGGTCTGTAATTTCTAATATCTTCTTTATCACCTTTTTTAAATATTAATATTAATACCGCATTCTTCCAATCATCTGGTACATCTTTATCATTTAGACATTTAGAATATAACTTTGCTAAAAAAAATTATATTTCTTCACCTGCTTCTTTTAATATATCAATTATAATTCCATCATTACCTGGAGCCTTCCCTTTCTTCATAAATTTAATTGTATGTCTCACCTCCTCATTCAAAATTCTGGGCAATTCAGAAGATATAATAGGTATAGGAGGTACTTGTTCTTTATTACTATATAATTCTGGATAGAAGTCTTCTACACATTTCATGATGTCATTTCTCTTTTTAGTAATAATGCCATCTTTTTTTTTTTATTGCAGATATAAATTTCCTACCAATACCAAAATGTTGTTTTACACTCTTTAGACTTTTATTCTCTTCTACAGCTTTCCTTGCTAGTTCACAATTATACTTTCTTATATCATTTTCAACTCTTTTCCGCACCATTTTACAAAATTCGAGATATTCAATCCTTTTTAATGCATCATTTTTTATATCTTCATATTCCTTCTTTTCTTCATAAATTCTTTAGTCTCAGTAGAAATTTTATTGGTCAATTCCTGCTTTTTTCTACCAGCTATCTTTGTGGCAGTTTTTAAAAGTGTATCAGTTATTTTCCTATTAATTTCATTCAAATCTGAATCTTGTTCAAAATCTACTAGTACTTGAAACCGATTGGTAAGTTCTAATTTAAATTCATTAGAATGTTTCTGAAGATTAGGAATATCAACTGTAAATATTGTTTTTCTTAATAATTTTTGTCTTTCTAGTTTTGCATTAACATGTATCTTACATCTTACTAATCGATGATCACTTCCTGTGTTAAATTTATTAAGAACATTACAATCTTGAAATATGTATTTTCTGTTAGTCAAAATATAGTCCAATTTTGCTGTACCTTCATTTGGATGCTTCCAAGTCCATTTTCTTTTAACCTTTTTCTCAAAAAAAGAATTCATAATATAAAGTTTTTCTTTTTCTGCAAATTCCACAAGTCTATGTCCTCTCTCATTTCTATTACCATAACCAAAATTACCTACAACATTTTCATCTTTCATTTGTTTACCAATTCTAGCATTAAAGTCTCCCATAACAATTTTAAAATGTTGTTTACTCTGATCAAAAGCCTTTTGTACATCGATATAAAAATCTTCTACTACTTCATCACTATGAGAACTTATTGGGGCATAAACCTGAATTATCTGCATTTGGTATCTGCTATTAAGTTGAAAAACTAATCTTGCCACCCTGTCCGAAACACCATCAATCTCTACAATGTTATTCTTCCATTTTTTATTTATAATGAATCCTACTCCACTTGTATTTCCAATATTTGTGCCTCTGCAGTGGAGTACATGTCCACTTTTTAAATGAATTGTTTCTTCACCTTTTCTTCTAACTTCACAAAGTCCAATAATGTCCCATTTAATATAAGATAGTTCTTCTTCTAACTGTTGCAATCTTCCTTCACTTGAAAGTGATCTGCAGTTGTAAGTACCTAAATAAAAAGTTATCATCAAATGGCAGCCTGAGTTTGCAATCAGGGTATTCTTAGCACCCTCCGCCTTCGGCCACCAACCACTGCCTTGGTTGGTGACTTTACAGCCTCCTATGAATAAGGATCATGCTTTATTTTTGTCTGTCATGATTGTATATATTGAAAAAATATTCTTAAACTCGGAGGTAAAAAGCCAATAAACTCACCACGCTGGCTAATGCGTGTTGGTGAGCAGCCCATCCATGTTCATATACTATATGAATAATCACATAGTAATAACAGCTGCAACGACAAGAACGTATGGAGTGGACATTAGGAATTTGCCCTGCTCGGTTCCTTTAAGGCCTCCAAGAGGAATCAAAGGGTCTCCTTTCAGTTAATAGCAAACTCCTTTCTGCAGCCATATATATATATTCAAATATAAGTATATTGTCTATACTAAACAATGTAATTAGAAGGACTTGAACTCAGACTTTTAAGCTGCCTATAGCTATGCACTCCATCTCATATAGCTGATACACATGACCACATGTATGTGAAAAAGATAAATGATCTCCAATATACATATGTCATGCTGTAACCAGCACCCATTAGTTGGTCCATATCACTGTCTCCCACATATGTATGTGGTCATGATTGAAAGTCTGAGTTCAAGTCCTTCTAATTACACATATAGAGTCTCCTAATGATTTAAGTATTATATATTTATAGGTATAGACAGTGTTTTCGCAATTTTGACTGACAATCGTAATTTGCCTTGTTAAAATATTCTATTAGTACTGTCCCATATGAATAAATACTATATAAATATTGAAGCATAGTTTTGATGTAGTAATTTCCTTGGTATTGCCACATATAATTAGATATAAATAAAAAACATATAATTTAAAAATTCTTTTGATAACACCATAAATTATTTGATTGAATTTTAATGCTTAACAATTAGAATTTAAAAATATTTAGTACCATTACCAATATTATCTTTAATACTGAACTGTCTAATTTTCCATTTTACTCCATATGTTCATTTATCTTAATTGTATGATGATTTTTGAGTTAAATGTAAGGCATTTGCATTTTTATCTGTTTTAAAACTTTTCATTTTGTTTATGTGGGAATGGTAGATTTAAATATATGATGAAAGCAAACTATAGAAGGAGGAAAAAGCTAATTACTTTAGTAGTGCATAAAATTTAAATCATTTTTAGCTATCTACCTTGAGTGATTTTGGTTTATGATAATATTGTAAATGATCTTCCATATCCTCTTTAGCCAACATTATTTGCATACAAGCAAAAAAAAAATACCTCAATTCCTTATAAACTATTCTTCAACTAAATTTTATACATCTATCCTCCATACACCCATTTTGTTTGGCCAATATTATTTACATACAGATTTAAAAAAAGTGTGACCTGCTTAAATAAACATCACTTTTACATGATGTTGCAATTATGTGATCAGGAAGATGTCAAATGTCTTTCTGGAAAATGTAAATACTCATAAAATTAAAATGGTTTGTCTCCTCTCTATATAAATATTATTTTAATCCTAAAAAAAAAAAAATTAACTGTAATAAACTATTATAAACAGTCTTTGAATCCACAGAAGTACTTTCGGTTAATTTCTTAAAACTACCTCAACTGCCATTAAATTAAAAAAAAAAACAAAGCTGAAGCAAACGTCATCAATTCAAATCCCATGAATCCCGTATTTTAATGTTAGCAGTTTGTCTATTTATTAAATGCATTTTATTCCTATTTATAAAAATTGCCTCCTTAATTTTTCTTTTATTATGGTTTCTCTCTCGTGAAGAATTTTCACACTTTCAAAATCAAATTTAAATTTATATTTACATGTTTTTCATGATCAAAGAAAACTGAAGCAGTTATTAAATCACCATTATGGTTACTTTTTACATGCTTACATAACAATAATTTTGCTTTAATTCACAGACATTTTATTTATATTACATATTATTATTTGTAGCCAAGTATTAGGGGAAAAAAGATAGAAAAATAATAAAAAGTTGCAAGAAAAGCCTGTAATAAAAATTACTGCAGTGTTTTTAAAGGAAGGAAATTTTGCTTATGCTGCTACACAATATAAATATTAAACATTAGCAAAATATACAAACAATTATGATCACTACTATGCATATCCAGATCTAAACAATACTGCCAACAAACAATTTAGACGAAAATAAAATCCAAAATATGAACACAAATCATAATTACTAAACATTTGTTTACTTTGCATCAAATAATGTTAGAATATAGGACTTATCTATTCATTCAGCATACTGATTGTTCACTATAGTAAATAGAGGGAATTGAGCTTGGATTTTTGGTTTGTATTCGTTCTGTATTCCATCTCAAATAATTGATACACATAGCCATACACATGTCAAAGAGATAAATGATCCCCAATATACGTATTTCTTGCAGAACCAGCACTCATCAGTTAGGTCAGATCATAATCTCCCACACATATATACAATCAGTGCTCAACTTATATTAAGATAGCAATTTCTTAAACTTTAATGGACAGGCTTCAATCTTCTCATCCTTCCAATAATTCAACCACCTATTTCATTAAAAAACCAAATATTGAATGCTCAAAGCCCTTGGTAAATTTGATATTGTAGTCATACCCATATAGACATTACATCTGTCTAACTCCTCATATTACTGAATCATTATGTATCCATTTATATTAATAGGAGAGAGATGGGCTGGACCTATACTAGAATTTATCTTTTTCACATGTGTGTGGTGATGAGTATCAATTGGAGATGGAGTGGAGGATGAGTATAAACTAGGAATCCTAAGCTCAAATCTCTCTATTTATAATATATAACAAAATTGTATTATGGAATAAAAATAGTGCAAGTATCTTTCCAAAAAAAAAAAAAAAATCCCATTGAAACAGTTAAAAAAGCGGAATGGTGTAGTAACCTAAATGACTGAAGACAGTGATTCAAAACAAAATGGAAAAGAGAGAAAAATAATCATCATTAATCAGTCATAAATATTAATTGATAAAAAGTTAACGTTCTTTTATTTTCCTTCACTTACATATTGTTTTTATTAGGCATATAATTTCAAAAACTATTATTTCTGTAAAATAATAAAAATGACTAAAGTTATATATTTTATGGTTTAAAGTAAGAATAAAACAATAATATCACATATCAATTTCAGATGATAGCTAAGCCGTTTAAGAAAAACTTAAATATATTTATGCCTGGTTCACAAATTGAAAATCACAAGGTCAGCACTGATATACAGTATTTGCCTTAGATGGGGGGGGGGTTTAAAAATGAATGATGATAATGATACAGACTTAACTCGATCAATGCCACCTATCAACATTTATTGGTAGCAGTGTCTGCCAATCTTTTTTGTTCCCGAATTTCAGTTGATATAATTGATTTTAATTCAAATAAATATGAATTTTGCATTCCCACTGGATGAAACAATGTTATCTATGATAAGGTAAAAAAGGCCCAGCGCTTGTTAACACAGCGATAGAGACTCGGAGTTTAAAGGTTTGCAGAATTATTTTTTTTAAAAAGTTTTAGATTAAATGTATGGTACTGCTAAATTCTCTACCTCAAACCATAACCGATCTTCGGATCAATTTGCCTGTCTGTTATTTATAAAAAACATAAAAAAAGTAAATCAAACGTTTTTCCTCCTTGATTATTCTGACTTGAAATTAAACATCGCTGTAATTAAGATATTATTATGAATGTTTTAGACTTTTTGATAATAAAAGCAATATGATTCAAGTATATATGTTAATTATATAATCTAGTACCTTGTAGCATACTAACTAATCAATACATACATCTGTTGTTAGTCTTACCAACACAGTAGCTCTTCTGTATGTAGAAATATAAAGACTTATTTTAAAGCGACAGCAACAATAACAACAAAGTTTAGAGGGTAACTCTAAATATTCAGCTGCTAAAATCAAGTGTGTTAAGAGGGGCATCTCTCGGTCTTAAAATTTATTTCCCAGTTATCACAAACTGTCTTCAGGCTGAATGCGTACATACACACGTCAGTTATTATTGTAATAATAATAATGTTAATAAATTATGCATATTAATTCTACAATGTTGTCTTAGTGCTACTTCGACTTTAAGTATATACTTATTCATTTATATTTCAAACATATTCATACAGCTTTTATTGATCTATTATGTTGGCAGTAATAATTATGGAAGATTAAAAAGAGAAGTAGGAAAAAGAGACTTGATAGGGGAAAGGGAGGCAGAAAGGTGAAAAGTGAACCCATTTCCATTCAAATTTCCTTTGATTAAGCCTTTTCTTTTTTCTTTTCTAAAAAAAAAAAAAAAAGCCATTAGATAAAGAGGGAGATGAAGAGCTTAAGAATAAAGTACTTTTATTTCAGCTTCTTTATTTTTTTGACGTCTAGGAGAAAGTCAACTCTTACCTGACGTTCCAAAAAGCGATAGGTCACGCATTGAACGTTGCCCTGTAAAGGGAAAATTTAAATATACTATTTTGTCAACGATAAGAGATTTTATTATTATGTTTTGGAAAAGATTTTTTTCTCCCTTTCTTTTTTTTTTTTTGTATAGAACAAAATCAATAGCAGTTAAAATATTTAAGTGCTTTCAAATTTCAGTAATTTTTCATTTATTTTCCCTGCTCGTTTCAAAATCTTGCACGACAGCTTTTCTCTGCAAATCGAACTGTGGCCGTAATAAAATGCAATAAACAGGAGTACTTTCCTCCCGACAAAGATATTTGATAATCATTCTCTTTTTCCTTTGATAAAAGTAAAATTATAGAAAATGAAAAACTAATAACGCATAGACAATACCAGTGATCAAAGTTATAAAGGAAGAAATGATGTGACATTATTTAACAACCCCCAACCTTGGTAAAGCTATTTGATCCGCCTTGTAACTAAATGTAATAATAACACGGTGATATTTTTAATTATTCAAGTAAAATGAAAACAAGCAGGTTCTTTATTGGCTGTGCGAACCAAACAAAGTCGGGTTTTGAATGGAAACTATTTGTGTTAAAACTTCACCACCGTTCTCTTACTTTTTTTTTTCTAAATGTACAGAGCGTCATTAAACACCATTTACATTTGATATTTTAAGTACGCATTCTTTGTATAGCATTAATATTATATAAAATTAAGAAACGGGTAATAGATGTGGCAGTATTTAGCAGCAGTCATTGGACATATATCATGCAAACACTCTATCAAGCTTCCAACATTCCTATTTTTTCATCGACCATCTTTTTTCTTTCAATCCGTTTTTTCAATCTATTCTTCATAATTTTCTGTTTTTCATTTCAGCACATGGCTATAAATTTCCCCAGCTCCTTTTCTAAAATGTTTCATTTCTTAAAATAATATATAGATAAATATGTCAAGCGTTGGTGGTCGAGTAGTCAGCACAGCTGCTTTACAAGCAGTTGTCCCGGGTTAGCGGGTTCGCTTCCCGGCCGATGCTATGGCACATGAAAAAATATATGTAGATAAATAAATAATAGAATGAATCTTTGCCGTTAGTATATATAGTATAAGACAGTATAACAGAGAATCTGATGCATTGAAAGTATTCGTTTAATAAAGTACATGTTAAATTATATCCTCTGTTATAATGTTTTTTAAATATATAGATTACATATATGGGCATCTGGATACGAGTTTGAATTTGATTATTACATAGCTCATGAAGAGATGCAGATGGAATAGCAATGTACAAGATTTTAATTCTTGATATTATATTTTATTTTAAAGATGACTTCTAATTATGTCTGAAATATTTATATTAAACTTATTGTCATCAACATTTTAAATCATTATTAATTCACTGCAAAAATGCTTTTTATGCTTATCATTATATTTTCAATCTATACTTTTTTCTCCAGACCATTCTAAGACTGAAATGGCTATAATCTGTATAGTGTAAGATAATACTACATGATTGCGGATATAAATTTTCAAATGCCTTAATTTTATATTAGTTTTTAAGTTGAACAGGTATCCATCCCAGTACCTTCCTAATTATGTCTCTATTTTACAAAAATCAAATAAATTTTAATTTAGCTCACATAGTATAAGTTTTATGCCACTTTTCAAGCGTTTAGTGGTATATAATACCACTTGTAGTCTAAACTTTAAATGTAAAAAAATTCTATCCATAATTTTTTATAATCTATGATGTTTTATATAACTATTATACTAATTTTAAAAAGTAATGCTTCCAATAAATAAAAAATCAAATTCACTTTGTAATTATGCAGAAAGAAATTCATCTCTGATCATGCACTGTTTTGTGACTATTATAAATCTCCATGCACTCACTTGTCAGTAAGAGTTTTAAAAGTCTAAATGAATCACATAAGCTTAGAGCAGTGGTTGGCAATCTTTTAGATATTGTGGACCGGCGGTCGGCTGCAAACCATTAACATAATTTTTAAAGGTATGAATTAATATGAGCATTGAGTATGATATATATATTTATTTATAATTTTAATTTTAACACAATAATATATATTAAAAATTAGTGCACCATTTGCTGTTCTTGGTTTAAAATTATTTTACTAATTCTTGGCTCCAATGATGTCACCGCAACATGTAATGGAGCTTCTATTTCAAACTGACAGTGATACTTGTTTTTAATAGCTGTTATAGTTGAGACTGTTATTTTCACACAAGTAGGTCGTAAATGGAGTCAGATTTATTATATATAAATATAAAAAAATACTTAAATGATTGTAATATTGAACTTAAAGTACAAAATATATTAGAATATTATATTAATATAATTTTTGTTTAAGTTTTTTTGTAATTATTTGTTTTCATTTTGAGTTATATAAAAGTAAAACTAAGTTTGTATTTATATGTTTATAATTTGTTAAAGAATTATAATATTCATTAAAGTTGTAGCCTCAATCACATACGTATAAAATGCGATAGTAGGGACCTCTACAGATCTTTAAACCACAAGCTTACTCTTGGAAAAAAAGAGGAGAACCCCAAGAGTAAGCTTGTGGTTTAAAGATCTGTAGAGGTCCCTACTATCGCATTTTATACACATGTGATTGAGGCTATAGCCTTAATGAATATTATTTACGTAAAGAATTATGTTTTATTTTGTTATTTGTTAATATAATGTTCATTTTATTTTATAAAAATAAATGAATATATAAATACGTATTTGTTATATTTTATATGTGTAATTTTCTAATTCGTATCAACAAAAATTATTTAAGATTAATAATGAATAGTATTATATTCTTTAATAATTTTTATAGATTTGTTTTTCTTCAAATTTCTTAGTAAAACTTTTGAGTTTTAGTTTACCCAATTACCAAGAGTGTGCTGAAGTCAAATTTGATGCCTAGTTAATTGTACACCATTCGATATTCTTATTTTGTTACTTTTTCTATGCTGCTGACTGAGTAGGGATTAATTAAATGCTTTTGAGGTAGATATTTTGCAAGTCACAGTAGTATTTTGTAATAAATTGATTAGCAATATAATATTTTTGCTTCTATTTTACATATAATAATATAGCGTAAAATTTTTTTTTTATTTAAAATTTTTATTACATGAGCTTAGTGAATTTAAATATCTGAATTTTTTTGTGGACCATTAAAATTATGTCATGGACCACCAATGGGCCACTGGTTGCTGATAGCTCAATAAAAGACAAACAGATAATCTTTCTTGTGTCCATGCTTCATTGTACATCTTAATAACCTATAATGATTTTTTTATAGATGTTAGAGTCGAAATCCTATGCATTCTTTATAGCATACAATGTTAAGAAAATCTCTGCAAACTAAGGACATATGTATTTGGTAAAACACTTTATGAAAAAGACTGAAATATCAAGAATAATTAGAGAAATGAATAAAAGTTTGTAGTAAGCATAAGAAATAAAAATTTACATTGTTCCATCATCTCATTTTAAAGGAGGGGATTTGTAATGATAACAAATCTGAGAGCAGCTCAAATGTAGTTATATTATAAAGACACATGAAAAAAAAGTTTAATAAATACTCATCATCAAAATTGAGTAATGAATATTTAGAATGCCTAAAAAACTGAAAGAAAGGTTAATTTATGCATATTATTAAATATTGTATAAAAGGGTTCTGTAATAAAAGAGAAATAATGATAAATTGCTGTAAAGGAAGAAAAAAAATGCTTTTGATATATGAAAGAATTTTAAAGTGTGTAGTTTAGAAAAATTTAAAGCATTTCAAATCTTGTTAAATCTGCCCTTCAAATGAAAGTTTTAATTAAGCAACTTGGCCATTTTTACAGTAAATTTGATGGTGGATTTGAATTCAATATTAAAATTTTGAAATTAATAAAAATATGTAAAATATCATGTTATAATTAAAAAGTGGCAATGAATTTTCTTTCTTCTCAAATTAATTAATAATATAGATAAAGAGAGAGAAAAAAAACATTTTTTCTCTCTTTCATTTATTTATGCATCAAATTATAATATTAGTTGTAAATTTTTTGCCACAACATGTTGGAAGAAAATGAAAATGTTTTTTAAAAAATATGTTGTTGTAATGATGCAAAGGTTAAATTTTCCCAAGCTGGTGTCATATACATTGTTTGAAAACATGTTGTTTGAACAGCATTAAATCAGTATAAATAGATCTGGAGCAGGTATCTAAGCATTCTGATTACATATTTCTTTGCATTCCAGTGATGCAGTGATCCATACTAAGGAGAGACATAACCACTGGTTAAAAGTGTTTTGCACTGTAATTAAAATAGCAGTATTTTACTAACTGTTTTTAAAAGTATTTTACAATACTCCCATTCTCTAACAACTTGTATGATGACTTTATCTGGCAGAAAATTATCTACAATGTGTATCTAGGAAATTGAAAAAAAAAACACACCAGCCAAAATGCACGGAAGATGCAGAATCCAGAAACTGATGCTGAAGTTTGCAAACCCAGCCTGTGCAATATTTTTATAATGCCATGAAGAAAGAAATGAACAATGCCATATGAACTACCCAAGATCTATTAATATTTACCATGTATAATGTCACCAATACTGTTGTATTTACTCTCTAATATCACCAGTGTTAAAAAAAAAGAAATTACCACTGTCAAAGGAACTAATGAGGACAATCATAAAATATTAAAAGACTGTTTGCAAAAACCATGGTTTGTGATTGTTTAAATTTAACATGATAATACCTTATTATTATCAAGATTATAAGACTTTAAAGTTAAATTAAAAATGTGTTTTATTGCTATGATATTTAATATTTTTGTATAATATATATGCAACAGTTTTATTTCTTCAATGTTAATAAATTATTATTTTTATTAATTCATTTAGTTTGTGTTTTCAACCGTATTTTAACTATCCACTTTATCTTATATAACCAATACACATGTACATGTGAACAAAAAGCTTGAAAGTCTGTGTTCAAATCCCCTTTAATTACATCTAGCTTAAGTATATATACTATACTTGTATTCAAATATTAGTTGGTGTTTGTATAACTCAGTCCAAACATTATGCTTTTAATACTCAAATTCTAGTTATCACAGCCTTGG
Source organism: Epiperipatus broadwayi (assembly GCA_028023455.1). Taxonomy (NCBI): domain Eukaryota; kingdom Metazoa; phylum Onychophora; class Udeonychophora; order Euonychophora; family Peripatidae; genus Epiperipatus; species Epiperipatus broadwayi. The sequence continues at coordinate 39,783 of JAQFVV010000444.1, forward strand.
GAAATCATGCAATTCACTGGTGGACATACAGGAATGGTCGTGATAATTTGTTTTTGATAATTGATCCTTTAAAAGTTTTCCAAAAGTAATTTTTTTTATAGAAGATTTGGCACATTTGAGTGTTATTTTTATTGTAACAAAAAACAAGTAATATACTTTTGGGAGTACTTGTTCTTTTAAATTATCATCATCGATTGGTTAATATTATTATATATTTAAATTGAATCCTTTCATTTGAACTTTATTAACCATTGAACTTTCATATTTATTTGCATCAAAAGTTACAATACATATTAAAATATCATTATATATCTTTAGTTCAAGATTCAAATCCATCTACCATGGCAAATTTACTAATACAATAGATTACCACTGTTCCAAACCTCATGTATTTGTAACCTTCAATTTTATAAACAAAGCAAAGCAAAACTCCATATAGTAGTGCCACCTGTGCTAAACAGAGTAATCAATGGATGCCACAAGGCTTGTGCATAAAATCCCTATCTAATTCCTACTCATCCAATATCCCCAGACTAGTTTCTGGCTTGTGGCCTTCATCAGTGAGGAGCTTTGGATCTGAGAGCCAGAAACTAGTCTGGGGATATTGGATGAGTAGGCATTAGATAGGGATTTTATGCACAAGCCTTCTGACATCCATTGATTACTCTGTTTAGTGCAGGTGGCACTACTATATGGAGTTTTGCTTTGCTTTGTTTATAAACAATTATGTGCTGGTATTGGAGATGTGATCATGTGATGCTTGCTGGTTTAACCTTCAATTTTCTAAGCATTTAAAATCAAGCACCATAGTGTTACAAAAATATACTTAAAAGCTGTTACATTAATGAAAAAGATGAATTGTTAACAAAAAAATCAGGCTAAAAGATATTTATCAGTATTTTATAAGAATGTCTGTCATATATTTTGATTCTCAACTCTGGTCATCAGATAAAACCAAAAATTTGCAATTCTATAATAAAAGTTCTTTTTCAAACGAAATGAAAACAAAAAAGATATATCAATCATTCCTAATGTCTGGACACTATTATGCCAGCCTAGACAGATGAAGCAGAAACATAATACCAAAAAATATGTAACATATATTTAAGAAATTATAATTTTTAAAAAAAAAATATAATATTTTTTGATTCATGAATATATATGATATCTGAAAGCAATGAATTTCTTGACTTATAAAATAAAATTTTATTTTCAAAACTAATGGTAACAGCTAAAAATATGTTGACAACTTTTAATATCCGAGCTCTATTATATCAGTCTAAACTAGAAAGCAAAAATATATTCCAAAGCAAAAATTTACTATTGAACATTAAAAGTTTAACTTCAAAACAAAATTATGGCAACAACTTCAAATGTTCATTCATGGTTAAAACAAGAATCTTGCCATTTTATTTGTTATTGATTCTCAAATGTATTCAAATTGTCAAGCGTTGGTGGTCGAGAGGTCAGACCATATTCACTCAGGTATTCTGCTAATATCTAATAGATTAACACACATTATATCTATATAAATAAATCTGAAAAGATATCAACTCTAATCATGATGGGTAATGCAACTTTTAAGGTTCCCATGCTACATGAAAAACTGATAAACCATTCTATTACTATATATGCATTTCAGGAATAACCATCTTTGTCATTTGTCTTGGAGCACTATCAATAATTCACATAAAAATAAGTTATCTGATCATGATTTTATAAGCAAGAGTACCAAATCCTCCATACAGCTGTGTCACCAAGTGCAAGTCTTCATAATCAATGGATGTGGGAAGGTTTTGCATAAAATACTTACCTGGTGCCTACTCATCCAATATCCCCAAACTTGTTTCTCACTTATTGCTTTCATCTGTGAGGAGTCTTGGATTTAAGAGCACTGCACTTAGATCTTAGGAACTAATGCAACGCTCCAACAGCCACCTTTTATCTATTATGAAGGCTTGCACTTGGTGGCACTACTGTATGGAGAGTTTGGTACTCTTATTAACAGCATGTGTAAGCATATGAAATGGTGGTCATGTGATGTTTTGATGGTTTTATACCTATCTTTTACATATGATAATGATGACTGTAGTTTTTGAAAAACCAAAGGCACCAAAATGTATAGATGCTGAACTGAATTCACATCTATATGACAATATAATTGAATGAGCTTGGATTGGAAATATTATGGTATTTTTATTTTGGCTCCTAGCTTTATAATTAACCAAATAGATAAAAGGTGGCTGCTGGAGGGTTGCAAAAGATTCTAAGATCTAGGTGCAGTGCTCTCAAATGAAAACCTACTCATTGATGATAAGCTAAAAATAGTCTGGAGATGTTGGATAAGTAGGCACTTGATAGGGATTTTATGCACACACACCCTGCATCCATTGATTATGCAGGTTTGCACTTGGTGGCAAGACTGTACAGAGAGTTTGGTACTCAGTAAAAATAACAGTTGTTTATTTTATTTAAATAGTATACCTGGCTACCAACTTGTAATTAAAGTGTGAATATTTAGTGTTGTAATTATTTTTCTATAAATTAATAGAATCCAGTAAAGTTAAACATTAATCATGACAGAGTCCATTATAAAAGAAATTATTCCTGAAATGCATGCATACTGCAGAGTGGTTTGTCAATTTTTTATGCCATACAGTGGCCAAAAAGATGCATTACTTAGAATGCTTAAAGTTAACATCTATTTAGAATTATTTATGCTAATATCTGTACATTATATTTAATTGTGTTCAAATTGTTTTTTGAACTAAATTCAATAGTGAATGTAGTTTCAAATGATCATCATCATTCATTATTTTTTATCATTATCAGTCAACTTCATGATAAATGTCTCTCCAAGTGTAATCCAATTTTTCACTAACCCATAGCCTTTCTAGTATACATCATAGCTGTAAACTTTTTAAATTCTTTCACCTATCTCACTTGCGATCTTTTTCTAAGTCTTTTACAATATCTTGGAATACAGTTACAATTTTCAACCATTCATCTACTGTAATCTCTTTTCACCAACTTCATTTCAGTCTTCATTTTTTCGATGATGTCTATAATAATGATTGTTTTTCATCCAAATATTCCACTTTTGTCCCTACTTGTTATTCCCAACTTATATCTTTCTATATTTTATTGATTGGTCTGAAATCTCTGAATTGCTTTTCTTTTAAATGTTCAAGTCTCATATCCATAATTAAGAATTGGCAAAACATATCTATTAGAAAATCTACCTTTTTAAACATAATTTCAATATTAAATTATATCTATCAAAGATATTCTATCCAAGATTAGTTCTATGGTTAATTTCATCAATACATTTTCATGCATATTAATAATCTGATTTAGATATTTGAAGTTCTTAATTTTTCCAATTTATTATTCTTAATTTTTATAAATAAATAATCAAATGGCTTTAATGTTTTCATAAGAAGTTGAGAACCAGAAGTGTCAGAAATGAATTAAATCTGAGAAACGTAGATTCTAAGATTAGGCAGACTACCACTGCACTAAACCACACAGAGATAAAAATTGCTGTAATCTGCTTAGTATTTGTATTTAGACCTTATCTTCTTACTTTCATTTAATAACTTTTGCAGCAATTGTTGAAATTCTGAAGCATTATTTGCAGCAAAATTTGGAGCAGTGGTACACAATCTTTTTTACACTTGTGACCTCCATACTTGGAATGAAATTTTACATGATCCATTGTATATTATCAATGTCTTATTATAAGCATATAAGGATAGTAATAATGAAAGTTGTTTTATTACATACAAATATCTTTATATTATTACAAAAAAATCAAGTCAGATGTCACATGACCTTATTTAAACAAGCTTGTATTAGAAATGTTATATAAAGAGCTCTCAAATAAGCTCTTAACAAGCTTTGCAGAATATCCCTAATCCCAGACCAGCTTCCTCAGTGAGGTATTAGGATATTCAAACATTAGATTAAAAATACCAGGACAAGCCCAGCACTTTATCTAATGGATAACTATTAAGTAGAAAATCTGAAAATTTCAGACATCCATATGTCTTCCAATCCATCTACCTAACTTTGCAATTTTATATTGCTAAAGCTATTAATATATGGTCTATCTGAACTTAGTTTAGTCCCATATGGCTATTTAAATTAGATAGCTGGATTGGAAGACATATGGATGTCTGAAAATTTCAGATTTTCTACTTAATAGTTATCCATTAGATAAAATGCTGGGTTTGTCCTGATATTTGTAATCTAATGCTTGAATATCCTAGCACCTCACTGAGGAAGCCAGTAGCAGAAACCGGTCTGGGGTTAAGGATGTTCTGCAAAGCTTGTTAAGAGCTTATTTGTGAGCTCTTTATATAACATCTTTATATTATACCTTGGTACATATGATGTGATATAAGATCTTTGAAAATATTGCATATTAACAAAAAATGTATTATAATAATAGTTGGTTCTTAGTAGATCTGTTGATTTGTAATAATTACAACTCTTTTAGCCTGTTTTAGAAAATGTGTACATTCATGAACATAGTATCACATATCAATGTTAGGAAGATACTAGCACAAAGAACAAAACTCTGAGAATGAACAAGAGAAATGAGAACAATATAAGCAAATTGCAGTTATGATGTGCTGTCTATTACAAAGTAAATTGGAAAATAAAGAAGGAAGAGTTTAAACATAAAAGTTTTCATGTATTTTTTAATAGTGTTTAGGTTTTTGTTTTTTCAATTAAAAAATTTATTGTCCAACATGTCAAAATTTTCACAACCCCCAACAATGATGAGTCATGACCTAACGCTTGTGCACCATTGATCAAGAGAGTTTAAATAATTTCCATATTTTTTTTCCTTTCTTCTTGTTTTGATCCAAAAAGTACTTCTTGTAAAACTGTTGTAAAAAATTTGAATATATAGCATCAGCCTGTCTTATACCTTTATTAATATATTAGTATTTTTAGTATCACCATGTAAACCAATCACTTCTAATACATTATGATAAACATTCTTTTGAATATCATAATATCCTGAGTTATTTTGCATGTAGTCATATGTTGGACTATTTCCATCATGTAGTTTAATTGTTAAATGTTTTAAGAAAAATTCAGACTTTATTAATACTGTTTTAAATACATTCAACTGTTAATAATAACACATGTTGAATGTATTTGGAACAGTAATATAATAAAATTCGAATTTTTCTCAAAATATTTGATAATTAATCTAGAAGATAAAAATAATCCAATATAATTTTCATTAATGTCAAACATTATTGATTCACTGCAAGATTAGAATTTCTTTCCAAGTTTAATCCTGTTTCTCTGATTCCTAGCCTCTTTTCTTCACAAAATAGTAGTGAACTTCCTAATTTAATTCATCAGTCTGACATGTAGTCTCTTTCTAGTGTTTTTCAATATCCCTTGAGATCCAATTTCAATTTAACTTTCCATCTCTTCTAGAAATATGTCCAGCTCAGCTCCATTTCAGTCTATTAAGAGGTCAATAAAACCTATTTGTTCTTTTAACAATGTATTTTATTATTTATCTTTTCTTATTTCAGAGTAATTTGTCTCTGTATTGTTCTTCTGTTAGGTGATCAAGTCTCAGATTCATAAATAAGAACTGGAACAATACATATATAAGAACTTTCCATTTCAGATATATAGACATATTTCCTTTTAATAACAAGGTATTTCTACCAAAATCATTCTGTCCAAGTTTAATTCTGTAATTAATTTTCATTCATTACATTTCTATCTGTATTAATAATTTGACCAAGATATTCCTAGTTACTAACCTCTCTTAGTTCATGATTATCATTTATTGTTAATATATAACTTTTTCATTTATTTATTTTATTTAATCAATCCTTTAAAACAATATTTGTTAATAAGCTTCTCCTATCCATCACTAGATTAATTGTTCTTCCTGGTAAGAGTTTTTGCAAGGGTTCAACTTTTGATTTTAGTATTAATCCATTATTTTATATTACAATTCAATAAATTTAACTTTATTCAATAGTAATATATATTTGCAAATGAAAAAAATTCTAAAAATTTATATTTGAACTTTGCTTTAAAATATTAAATTTGATTTTTAATTTTTAAAATATCTAAATTTATCCTAATATGGGGTCTGCAATTCATGTATTAGCTATAATTGTCATAAGATGGATGCAAACTGCCATAGTTTCCTTTAATAACATTACACTAGAAGTTATTCCCTTCTTTTAAAACTCATATAACAGAGTAATTTCATATACTTTTGATTTTTAATATTTATTACACAAACATTATTTAAAAATAACCATGATTTTTATAAACTTTGCAAAAAAAACCAACACATTTCTAGTCACTCCAAAAACGTTGTTGAAATAACCTTGCCAATACCCATGGATAACTATAATAAAAAAGAATTCAATAAAAGAGAAGATGGCAATGTTAAATAAACTCTTTCTAATCTTCCTCGATTTGATTTTACTAGTTTCTTTTAATTTCAAGAACATGAATAATGAATTTTTAAAAATAGCTTAATATCTCAAAAGATTACTTTACATATGCAATTTTTAAAAAATATATACTGATGGTATTTTTTTTCAATTCCTCTGCCTGAATCTGTATTGATGACTAACATTGCTAATACTATTGAATTTACTTTTTAAACATTTGATTTTTTACCATTGTAAGTATACAATTTTTTTTTAAAAAATTTTTTTATTTTTTTTTTTTTTAAGTTTTAAAAAGGGGTTTTTTTTTTTTTTTGTTTTTGTGCCAAGTAACTGAACTATGAATTAATACAATAATTCACATGAATTAACTGAAAGATGGCAAGTGTATGCAAATTAATATCTACAATGATTAAATAATATTGCATGACCCTAGTAATCTGTTATCTAGTTAGTCAATGTGCTTTCAGGCAAAAAATTTAAAATATATACATAAAAGTCCAAAAGTGCCATATTAAATTAATATTTCAAGACAAAATAAAGATCTATCACTGATTATCAATTTACATTTTATTTATACTAATGAATGCTTTATAGTATAGTAGTTAGTGTATTTGGCTTTTATATGTAAATCCCACTATAATATATATTTTCCATTAACTGAAGATTTGTAAGCAAATTTATTTTTGATAGCTGTCTCATAACTAATCTCACTTTTCATTCAGTTATTAGTTGAAACTAGACAATGAGTAAGTAGTGCTTTTATATGCTGTCATTTATTTGGTCAATGGAATAAAGTTTTTTTTACCGTTTTTCTCTGGTATGTTAATAAAATGATCTATTATAGTCTATATACCCTTTTGTTCAAAATTGGAGTGGCATTGCCTATATTTATTTATAAGAATCCATTCTAGAGTGACATTATTTCACCTGACCATTACAAATTTGGTCTATTTAACAGTTCATTTTAAATAATAATGAATCTGCAATTTAGTTCTTAATTTTGTTCAAAGAGGGCAAATATAATCAAGGAAAATGAAATCACTCTTTGCACAATTTGGTAGAAATTTTTTATGTTATATTTGTAAAAATAAAAAAGTAAGCCTCTATTTATTTTTAAAGCTAATTCAATAGCACAGGATTAAAATAATCTCACATCTCAAACCAAATCAGCAATATTATTTTTGCTAATAAAGCAATCTCCTTTATAAAATATTTAAAGCAATTATTTTCATTTTTTCTTTGCTGTATAATATATATTTTAATGTAAGCATCACAAAAATAAAAATTAAATGATGGAAAAAATGCTGAGTTTAAAAAAAAAACATAAAAAATTTATGTATTAACAAAAAATGTAACAAAAAATTAAAATTAAACTGTCATGATCAGAAAATATCCTATGCTTCTTTTAAAAAAAATATTTTTTAACATAAATTTTTAAACATCGATTTGAAATTAAAAATAATGACTAGAGAGAGTCGAGTCTATGGCATGCAACTAAAAATAAAAAATAAAACAAAGCATAAAATGAAATTACAATTTTTGTATTTAAACATAATATTGCAAAAATAATAATGTTATAATAATAGCATTTGAATAAATAGATTTACTAGCATAGTTTCAAACTGTAATTTTAAACAGAAGATAATCAACTCTTTACACAGGCTGTACTGTTACATTGAATCAACATTGTTTTGTTAAATGCAAGAAAACTCTTGATCCAAGACACATGATAGAGACCTTGAAATGGTAAGAGTGGCTGTCTTATCTTTGTGCCTAAATTCAATTATATAAGCTAATATTAAGTGTCTTGGAATGAGAGCATGAAGATTTTTATATTCTTTATGTTACTTTAATTTTTTTTATTACACATGTTAGTATTCACAAAATTTTAATATGTATTGCATGTTAATATTCAGAGATGTTAGAATTAATTTAATTGACTAATATATTTATTAGCACAGTTTCAAACTGTAGTTTTAAACAGAAGGTAATCAAACCTTACACATGCACTGTATTGTTATATTGATTTAATGTTGTTTTTGTTTAATTTGCCTTGGATCAAAAGTTTCCTCACATTCAACAAAAACAAGGTTGATTCGTATAACAGTACAGAGCATGTGTAAAGGTATGATTACCTTCTGTTTAAAATTGCAGTTAGAAACTGTGCTAGTAAATCTATTAATCAATTACATTAATTCTAACATTTCTGAGTATTAACAAACACTAAATATTAAAATTTCATGGGTGTTAATATGTGTAATAAAGAAAATGGTGAACAATATAAAAAAATTTATGCTGTCATTCTATGATACTTAAGATTGGCTTATATAATTGAAATTAAATGCAAAGATAAGATGGTCACTCTTATCTTTTCAAAGTCTCTATCTTGAGCATTGGATCAAGAGTTTACACTCATTCAACAAAAACAATGTAGCTTCAATATAACAATGTAATGCCTGTGTAAAGGATTGATTACATTCTGTTTAAAATAATAGCATTTATAAACTACCAGAATGATAGACGAGAAAAAAAAAATTATATCTAAGATAATGTTTCTCAATATGTGATTTACAACAAATTATCAGATATTTTTTGACTTGCATTGTTAGTTAATGAACTATTTATTTATTTAACTTGCTATTTTTTCTTGTTTTTATAATGCTTATTTTTTTTTCTCTATCACTTTTGATATATTATAATTCAAACACTGTCCTATCATTTATAATACTCCCAATGATTGCCCAGTTCTATATGTTTGAGCTGTCCTATTATAAAATACTTTAATAATAAATTGTTTGATTCCAATAACAGTTCTTTTTACTATTCTAGATCCATTTATTGTAAACATAAATAAGTCAATGGCTAGATACTATAAAATCAATATTTCCTGACTGTTTTCTGTCTTTTATCATCATCAGTGGGAACTTGGAATTCAAAGCTGAGTCTAATGCACTTAGTATCTAAAAGATATATTTTACTTCTGTATACTATTTAAGCTGATAACCTGAAACTCAAAGAATCACCCAAGTCATTTACACTGTTACAAACATCTTCAGTTTAAACTAATTCTTTCTACCCCCTGGGAAGATTAATACCAACAAAAAAAAAACATCATGTTTCTCAACTTACTTTCAGCACATGCTTCCAATCACAGTTGTATCTATTTTTACCAAAAACTATGACCAGTTTTTAATCTTTGTTATCATCAATTGTCTCATAGGATTCAATATTTTAATTCATACTCTACTTTCCAATCCATCTATTACAGCAGATATTGATTTCACTTACTCTATTCCAGAACTACCTATTATAAATTTAAATAATCTGTGAATGTTAGATGCTAGTGCAGTAATCTACATTTTTATGCAACTTTTTACCTCATGGACTTTGTTATTGCAGAGTTTTGGAATATTTGAACTTATAAATCTATACACTATCACACTATCTAGCTACTAGTCTGAATTTAAAAATTATACATGTTTTGAACTCTAGATAACATATCTGCATACTTTTCAATTTTTGCTAGGTTAATTTATATCATCAAAAAATCAGAAGTGTGATAAATAAGTAAAATATCAAACAAAACATTATTACTTCCAAAATAATGTCTTCTAATATAACTCTTCAATGTTTCTTCTATTAATATATCACGAAATTTGTGAATAAACTGGATTTTTAAAAAAAATATTGGTATTAACATTAATTAAATTTATAGCAATTATTTTTTTTCTTTAATTCAATGTTAAATTATTTTTTTTATTATATTATCAAAGATTAACATATATTACATCTAAATATTGCATAATGATGGAATTTTTTCCTTGGCCTTTCCTTTTTCTCCTTCTTCTTATTACGATTATTATTGTTGTTATTGTTTTTCTTTTTTTTATTATTATTAATCTTTTTGTTTTACTTATTATTTTTTCCTTGTTCTTCTTATTCTTGTTATTATTATAAATTTCAGTAATATCAATGGGTAAGTGCAAACAAACAGAAAGTAATATTAGTTAATTGAATACACAAAATATTTTTTTATATAAATTCAATACAACTTACTGGTAATTATTTTAAAAAAACTTGATAACTACCCCTTTTGCGAACACTCTATATAATAATTCATATATATTACACATTCACACACACACACGCACATATATATATATATACACACACATCCTTTTGACATAATATTAAGCCAATTATCTGCCGTACCCATGTTCCAGGGTTTGAATCTTGTTTGGACAAAATCTGAAAAAATGTTTAGATCCCAGTTGTGTTAAAAATTTATTTAGATAGATGTACTATCTAAATCATCTACTTGATATTGGTTAGTACATGGATCTCTAGCTATTTTTAGAGAGAAAACAAGGATAAAAAAATCATTTAAGTTTGTTATTGATGATTATTGAAAGAAACTGCCTAGCAATGAGCTATTTTTTTATTTTTATTCAATGATGAACTTTATTCATCCACTAAAAAAATTAGTTACATTACAATTTGCAACTTAGGTGACAAGAAATGACCAATACAGTTGGTATTAGGGACATCTGAAAGACAAATTAACAAAACAATAACAACATATAATTGTTATGTAATGATGCTGTGGATAGTTAAGATACAGGAATATTTAATAGCTTCCATGTATCATCATGGATTTTAGCAAAGGAAACTTTGCAGTTCCTTGCTTTTAATGTTTTAATAATACCCAACAGATCACTAAGCAGATTCCTTGAGTTTCTTCCAAACATGACATTGCACCTCAGGATCCACAGTGAATAGTTCAGCATGACAAAGAGTCTTATTGCTGAGAAAACACCAGTCTGAATACAGTCTTGAATATTGAAAATTCTGTCCTTATATGATGTCATACAGCAGTTGATAAACTATCTATACTGTTATAGAGTTTTGCAACTATTTAGGAATTGCTGCAGTGTTTCACTTTCACACATTTGACATTCAGTATGTAATTTGTCAAAACCTCTTTTATTCACCAAGAAATCATTAGTTGGTAAGGAATGTACATTTATTTTTTAAGATAAAGTCTAGATATTTAGCCTCAAGCTTCCATAGTTTAAAGCATTTGATGATGTATTCATTGTTAATCTTGAGAACAGTTGGGTTTATTAGGAAGGATTGACAGAAGAGTTGATGGGTGTTCCAATATTTGAGCTTATTCCCAATCACCCCCCACATCAATTCCAGCACTTGCAACCAAATTGATAATCATATTGGTCCAGGGTAGGGACTGACCATGAGATGGTAGGATATCAGTAGAAGCAACTAGGGATAGATAAGAATCCTCCAAGATTATTCTTTCAAATCCTAAAGCTGATTGTGACAGTTTTCTTTCTCCACAGAAATCTGGAACATAGGGAATTAATTTTTGCTATGAAGGTCCTGGTAGGAAGGATTATTGGAAGGAAATAATTTATTTTTGGGAATATTAACAAAAATTGAGTAGTGTGACCTTGCCATAGAGAGACAGGTAAATACCAGCGAGTGATTTTGTAGTGTCTGTTATGCCCTTGGAAAGCATGTTTTGTAATTGGATTCTCTAGTCCTGAGGAGAAAGCATGAATGGGAACCCAGGGAACTTCGGAGGTCTGGATAGAAAGATGTTGTAATCTTCTTTCCAGATGACAATTTCCAGGCTGTGGATTTATCTTGAGTGGAAATTAACTGATATGTTCTGAATACCAGTGTACTATGTCTTCCAGCATTGGTAGGCAATCTGTAGATGGGAGGAGGATGACCATATCATCGACATATGCCAAGCATTTTACCTCCCTCACCAGCCTGGGAATGTACATCCCACGAAGATCTTTCAATTTTTAGAACCAGTGTCACTTTAATTAAATTATATATATATATATCAGTTAAAATAAAACTATTAATTTTAGTAAAAGGGATTGCTATTCAAAAGTTGTTTAAAAGGCTTGTTTTTTTTAAATGCTTAGTTATTTTTTTCAAAAAATTGAAATGACTTAAGAAACAAATATAAACGTATTACAGATAGTGAGCATAGCTCATTAAATAGACATTAACAGAAAGGTTAAAGAAGACACAGAATCTGCTTCATTCTTCATTAAATTTGGTGTTAAAGTTAGATTTGAAAACGATAATGGATTTTCATTTGGAATATCTTTTTAATTTTATTTTTCCAAAGAAAATAAAGAACTAATCTTAAAGTCACCTTTTTAATTAAAATATATATATAAATAAAATTAAAAATTTGATGAAACACGGTAAATCTTTGTTTATTAATTGAGAGGCCCAGCTTCGTTCATCGCCCAATGTCTATCAAAAAAGAGTTTTTTTATTAGTAAATATTAAGTAATCAAAAGTTGAAATAAATTTAAATTTTGTTATTTGTAATTTATTTTTTTAGTTCTTTAAATAATAACTACAAATAAAAAAAAAAAAAACGTTGGAAATGTTGCGCACTGTATATACAATAAACAATTATATGTAAATTGTATTTATATATTGGAATATTTCCAAAAGCTAATATTATGTATTGAATGTCTTTAGAAAAATTAACTTTATTTAAATTTTCCAAATATTCTCCTCTCTTCTTCAGGTATTGCTGGCCTCATCAGTGACAGTAAGCATGGGATTCGAATCTGGATCTTTAGATTCTTGAATATTGAATTTTAAGGTAACTCTCTAACCAACTGAGCCATTCTTCCAAAGCAACAGTCAGTAGAAATTTTATATACTTATCTATGGCGTTCCTCCTGATTTCTCAACTTTTTCCTCGGAGCAAAATTGATTAGTGGTTTCCCTACATTATGTATAGTCACAGTGGGTTGACTTATGGGGTTATTTGCCATTGACATGTGAGTAGCTTCTTTGAATTTTTTTCTTTGTATTTGTTCTCTCTATCTTTTTTCAATTGAACATATGTTCATTGCTACAGACATGATCTGCTACTTTAGACACATCTGTTTTCTCTCTTGTAATCATCAGTTTATGCTCTTGCAGTCTCATCAATATACATTCTTCCACATTCACATGGTTATATTACATGTTAATATCATTGTAAATTTTTTACTTACTTTATGTGCAGTTTTCATTCATTAATCAAATATTGCAATATTCCATTGAATCATTTATGAACAAACCATACTACTAATAAAAATCTACTTTGATGCCATCTTTTAAAACAAATTGTGAGATGTGGGCAACTAGATGAATTACAATATACTGTTTAGCAATCATATATATATATATATATATATATAAGCATTACCAAAAAAATCTTGCCCGGTGTGGCTTAGCATAGCAGCAATACTAGTGGATGACTCCCACTTGATGAAAATTTGAGTGTAGTTATCTGGATGAAACTGTTGAATTTGTTCTGTTTTCAAGTTATTTGATCTCCTTTGACCCTCTGAACAGTTGGAAACTATGTTATACTAATCTATCCTTTAACCCAGATTTTAATTTCTAAAATCTGATATTCGAAAGCTCTTAAGAAATAAAATTTCATCAAGTACTCCCTATTTCATGCTTAATGTAAAAAAAAAAAAAAAAATTTAAAAAAGTAATCATATAAAATCAAAAACTTGGGACTTATGGTAATAGAAATTCCAACCTTTGAACTAATAGTTGCATTATATTTAGGCAATCAATACTATATTAGTCAATAATAATTTAATCAACTCAGATTTGGGGGAGGGGGGTTTACCTTCAAGTTAAGAATATATTTTATTAACCAATAATGAATGCCAGCAAAGTTGATTATAAAATGGTTACCTAAAGAATCAGTTGTTTGAAAAATAATTTTCTACAAATGAAAAATTTTCAACTAGATTTGGATTTCAGTTCATGAACATAGAAATTATACATTGCTCAAGGTTTCTTATATTTGTAGCAAACAATTAATTGCAAAAGAAAATATGTATTATAAGATAATGTTTGTTCTTTAGGTCTTCTAGAGATTTGGAACACCTGAATATCACACAGAAATTGCAATCTTTCTATAATTGTTCAGGCTTTAAAACTTACAATTTTTTAGGAAATGGAGAGTGGGGGGGGGATAAGGAGATTTATCTATTAATGTTATAAGATTTGTATTCCATAATGAGTAGAGAAAATTTATAACCTCATTATAATGCCCAATAAAAAAAATATATATAATAAAATGAACTTGTGTCTGAGATAGTTTGTAATCAATTTGTAACATATTATCATAGGACAGTAATCAATTTATATTATATCTCAAAATATTTTTCTATATCCTGCTATTTATATTAGCAAAAAATATTTAATCTGATTTTGGATTATAATCTTGTTTTAAAGTATTAAAATATATTTTGTTTACAGATGTTCTCCAGAGGTATTGTTGAGAATTGTGTCATCAGTAATTCTAAAAGCTCTGGTTAAATTAATTATTAAAGTATTAATTTCTTTAGAGAAAATGGGTTGATAAATCAAAGTCAAACAATAAGGTCATATCAAATTTGGTCCAAAATCAGGTATAGTAAAACAACTAAATATTTGATCATCATTGGTAGTAATTTACTATTTCTTGTCATGTTTTGAAGTTGATTCATTTCCTTTTTTAAAAATTCAGATGTAATAATCAATGAATCTTAATGATTATAGTTACATTAACAAATAGTGGAAAGCCTTAGTGTTTATCTGAAATTTTGTGGTCATGATATTATAATTGTAACTATATGCTGGAGTATTTTGATCATCTAATATTAACTGTTCAATGTTTTTAGAAAACCCAAACTTTATTTAAATTTTCCAAATACTTTCAACTAATATACAATATTATAAAGAAGAAACAAACCTTTAGTCATGCACGTTTACATCTCTCCTGCTACAGAATGAATAGGTTTGTTCAATTCAATTAATAATTTATAACTCAGCACACAATAGTTTGAAACCTGGTTTTAGCATGGTGAATAAAGGTTGGCTTATGTATAGATAAGTGAACACATGCTTTTTGAACTGATGCTCATTGCTGAGTGCATATAAATGAGTAAAAGTACTTGACTGAAAGTTTGTTCCTTCTTTATAATATTACATATGCAGTCTACTCTGTATAAAAATAGCCTATTTATTACAGTAAATTTGAAATTTACTAAATGAGATTTTATCTCTCTCCTTCTACAGAATGAATAAGTTTGTACAATTCTATTAAAAATTTACAGATCGAAGCCCTGATTTCAGCATGGTGAGCAAAGGTTGGCTTATATAATAATAAGCTCTACTCATAAGTGGACACTTATGCTTTTCAAACCAAAGCTTGTGGGCAGGCACATGTAAATTTGTAAAAGTGCATGATTGGAGCTTTGTTTCTTCATTATAATATTCAATAGGTATATAACACATTTTCAGTAATATTATTCTCCTTTTTTCCATATGTTTCTAGCCTAAACAGTAATAGTATTGGCATGGGAATCAATCCTAGGATCTTTAGATAATTGAATATTGAATTTAAGGCAACACTCTAACCAACTAAGCTATTCAAAGGCACTAGAATAGAAATTTCACATTCTTAACTGTGAGAACCTCCTGATTTCTATGCCTTTTTCTTGAAAGCAAAGCTAATGAGTTGATTCTAAATATTATGATTTACTATCTTTGATTTTCTTGTAGGGTTTTTTTTTTTACATTATAGTGTGAGCAGCCTTTTAAAATTTTCTATTAGGTATTTCTTTTTCTCTGTACGGTATTTTTGTTATTTCCCCAATGAATATAATATATTCATTGGTACATAATTGAACTGCAACTTATATTAAGTGATGCATGACCATTACAGAACATTGTTTTTTTTTTATTTTTAGAATTTTCCATTAAAAATATAAAGAACATTATTGATAAAAAAATAAAGATAATCAAATCGTTGAACCAATCAGAAACCTGTGTTATAACTGATCGTTATTATGCTCAAACACCAACAAATTAATTTGTGATATTTATCTAATTTATTGTAGCATTTAATTTGGTAGACAGATTTACAAATTACAAACTGTGACAGCTTTGTTAACTGCACCCAGGTTTATTTTTCTTTTTTGGCTACGTATATGCCACATGATTTCCTTTAAAATATATAAACAATTGAATTTAATAATGAGGAGAAAACTATTTTATTATTTTTTTAAATCAACATTGCTTTAGTGAGACTGCAATTTTTTTCTCCTTTAGACATTTCTTAAACAAGATTTATCTTTATGACTTCTTTTAGGTAAGTAAAAATGATCAAATAATTTATTGCTACAAAATTCATCAAAAATCCAAGGATTGGAAATGATAGAATTGGAACAGAGATCCAAAACCATTAACCCCAGTTTCTATCACTCTATTACTATTTGGTATTTTTTTGAATGCATAAGACTTTTAAGGCATAGAGTTTTGTGCTTTTAAAACTTTAAAACTACTTAAACTTTACATAAGACATTCTTTTTGTCAGTAAAAGAAATTAAAAATCGTGAACTACCTTTTCATTCTTTAATTTATCACGATCAGTATTTTACATATGTTTCCTATTATTGTTGATTCATCAGTCACTGAATGAACTCTATTTTTAATATATAAAAGATCTTTAAAATGATAATATTATTTTCTATTCACTGGAACAGATAAAAACAACTCCATTGTATAAATCCAGGAATAGTGACGTCTCCAGAGAATCATATTGTAATATATGATTTTTTTTTACTTTGATGTTCACACTTGCTTAATACCAGACACACTTCATCTTCAATGTTGATAAGTCATAAGAGGTAATAACTGGAATGAAATTCAAATTCAAGTTTAGTTCATATCTGCCAGTTATTTCTATAGATCTTAATATTCTGGATAATTTTTTCATTTTCACAAAAGGTTTGAAATTATAAATTTATTTAAACGCACATTAATTATGTAAGTAATATTTACTAACGCTGTAACCTCAAGAATATGTACTTAAAAATGCGATAGTAGGGACTTCTACAGGTCTTAACTACAAGCTTACACATGATATTTCTGGCAAATATACAACACCCCAGTAGATGCATTTCATATGGAGATTTTTATTTGAAACTTTTTTTGCTTTTAGTTAATAAACGTTTTAGTCATATATATATATATGATTATGTAGCCATACTTCATAAAAAAGATTTTTCATTGAAGTAGATATAATAGTCAACTGTTATTGCATTTTTGGTAGCTTAGAAATGAGTGTATACTAAATATGAATTCTCTTCCTGAAGAAAGATAAAATAACTAGTTAATCCAATACCAAGAACAAATGTTAATACTTGATCATAATTTGTGCCACTTTGCTAATGTTTGACACCCTCTTAAAAACAACTTGTTTTAGCATAATAAAATTACATACACTTTAACAAAGCCTTAGATCATTAAGAAGTTTCTATTACTGTTTGCTTATAATTGTGATATAAATGACATGCTATTATCTAAAACAATAGTTTTTAAAAAGCATAAGATTGAAAATATTATAATTATTTCTCAGATTACAGATCTGAAATTCAGTCTTGGTAGATGAGTCAATTTTAGTTTGATTATTTACTAGTATTAAATAGTGCCATATTGGTATTAAACAGTATTAAATTATGGAATTTTTATTAAGGCTGACTCATATATCTGTTGGTGAGGTGAAGCATGGTGACTGGAGTTATAGTGTTTGGAGAATATAACTGACAATAATTGTTTTTAAGCCTTGGGTCTTTTTTTTTTACAATGGAGTGAAATATGTGAAGAAATGTATTTATATTGACATAAAATTTGTGTAAGAATTTAAATAAATGAAAGTAGAATTCTTTGTTATTGATTTTGATGAATCATTGAGGAATACATATTAGTTCAGATGACAGATACTTCCTTAACATTTTTAAAATTATAACACAAAAGCTTGAATAATAAATAACCTTTAAAATATTGACATGTACTTTTAGTTTATAAGCGTTAAACTTAATTTCAGCATCCATGCAACAATGATAGATTTCATATTAAAATAAAATAAATGGTCTTCAGTTTTTATGAGTCTTATTTGCTCCATTTTTATGGCCTTCCGCAAGCATATGAGGTGTGTGAATAAGCTTAAATAAAGTATATTTTTTAATGCAATGAATATCATTATATTTTGCAGTAGCATTTTAATCCATGCTATAGTTAACAACAGTTGTCTTATGCTTTGTTAAATTAATTGAATAAACAAGAGATGAGCTAAAAAGTTTTATTTGAGCAGTATAAAACAAAAGATGCTCTTGCTAGATTTTGTAATATATGGTTTTTATATATTTCTATAATATGTATAATAAAAATTCATATAACATTATAATACTAGCAAAAAACAAAACAAAACTAAACTTTTCTAAAATTCTTCAACAACCATGGTTTCATCTATTAACCAACAGATCTTTTCAAATGAAATCCAACTAATCATACCATCTATAAATATCTAACAAAATAGGCTTCCAATCATTCACTTCATAAACCAATTTCCTTTAACATTAGGTATCTTCTTGAGCTTGATGTTAAATGAAATTGAGTATTGAAGTGAATGATGGGAAGTATATTTGTTTGGTGTATATATAGGTGGTATATTTAGTTGAATTTTACTTGAAAAATTCTATTGGTTAATAGATAAAATCATGGTTGTAAAAGAATTTTAGTAAAGTTTTGTTTTTTTGGCTAGCATTGTAATGTTATATGAATTTTTACTTTGTTTATTATTACTAATATAGTGTTAGGCTGTATTTAATATATATATGAAAAACAAAAAAAACAAGTTAAACTTGCTAATGCTTGTATTTATGATCAATAGATGGCGTTTTACCAAAAACACCGTCAAAGCTTTGACAGTGTTTTTGGTAAAACGCCATCTATTGATCATATATATATATATATAAGTTCCAAATAAATAAATGATGGGTATTTATAGTTTTTATAAATGATGAATTCATAGTATTATTTTCAGGAGCTTCCATATAATAAAAATATATTATCTAAATAGCTGATGTTTCAGTGCAATAACAAGTACTTTCTTCAGAGCTTCTTCTTTCTCCTATATTCTCACATATTTCTCACATATTCTAGAAAAAATTGAATGTGATCAGAGACTGCTAAGAGGAGCTACAAAGATTTTTAAAAGGCCTAAGAACATAAATGAAAAATGTAATTAAAGAAAATTAACAATTTTGGAAAAAGCTATTGGCAGATAAAATATTTTTTAAAACTTTTCAACCAATAGAATTTGAGAATGAGGAGAAAATAACAAAAGAAAAAAATAATGAGAAGTTCTGAGGAAAGTATTTGTCATTGTATTGAAACATCAGCTCTTTAGCTATTACATTTTTATTACATGGAAACTCCTGGAAATAATACTATGATTGCATACATATATATAATCATCAGAACTTAGTCCACAACTTAATTAATACATTTTAATGCAAAAATTACACAATCTCATGTAATACTTCTATTAATATATTTTCAGCCACTTACATTACCTTCAATAATTTCATCTTCAGAAGCATCTACACAAAGATACCCACCATCTTAAATTTTGACTTCAGTTTTTTACAATATAAATTCTATCCTACTTGCTACACAAATAATACTCAAACAAACTACTAGTAAATTAACAGCCTTGCATAAAACAATTAGCTGCAAATTTAATTATACTTCATCTTTAAAAAAAAATCTATCAAAAATTAATTGATTTTTAGAGCTACACTACATTGATTTTCTACAGCAATTAAATATGGATTGCTTACCAATTTTACAATTCCTAAAATATCATAGAAAAATTGCACCATATGGGGCATTTTTTGCATAAATTGCACGGACTACAACAATTATCAGATATAATAAAAGAACTGCTCAAAGAATGTCCACAAACAATTCAGCCTAAACTAGAAAATTTGTTTTAATCTTAATATTTCACTTACTAGGCCATTGATGCATTATATACTTTTTGGTTACACTATATGCAACCTCATCCCCCTGTTCCCATTCTACTCTATAAAGTCAGTATGTTTACAAAATTATGCATCAATAAAAATAGATATTTTAAAAATAATTTTAAGAGATAGAGATCTTTACATTTGTGAATGTAGAATTCAAGGTAATTAACATTTTAACAACTAGACTATTCATGCTAATACTAAAACTATTCATGCCAGAAATACCTGAATAAGAGAGAAAAATAATGACACTCTCAACATTGTGTTATTATATTAAATAATATATCTAATATTAGATAACAGAAGTCATCATCAACCATTATCAATCCACTGCAGGATGACGGTCTCTTCAAGTTCAATCCATCTTTTCCTATCTTTAGTTTCTCTTCTCCACATCACCCCTGCACACTTTCTTATTTCATCCATCCATCTCACATGTGGTCTCTTTCTGGGTCTTTTACAATCTCTTGGAATCCAGTTTAAAATCCAACATATAATTAGATCTAAAATAATATCAACACAAGTTTTAAGAGTAACATGTTTTAGTAGATGTTTTGTTTAACCATAAGAGGTTTTGATTATCATGAATTTTTCAAGATAGCTAAGTATCTATGAATACAGAATATTCTGAATGGCTGAGATATATATAAAATCAAAATTAGATTTAAAGATATGGAAGTATTGGAGTATCATTAAGTATACTAATTTTTATTTCTCTGTTGTATATTTTTCTTAAGCAAGGAAATATTTTCTTTCTTCTCTATATAATTAATTTTGTACTCTTTGAAATATTCTCTGCAGTAGTTTCAGCCCAATCACTAGCTTGTACATATAATGCTTTAAAAACTTATAGTAGTAATAGACTACCTGAACTTTTTGGCATATTTGTAGCCTAATAAGGACTTCAAACGTCTCAGTGCATTTCTGAACCAATATATTGAAGGTATGTATGTATTTTAAATTCTGCTATCAGACAACACAATCCTATGTGCTGTTGCAAACAAATATATTTTTTATTATCGGTAATAGTTTCTTACTGGTTGCCTCCATCTTAGCTCAATTTATTCTTAAATTTTAATTTTAGAATTATATCATACACTTTAATGAATCATTTCATCATTATAATGTATATATAATTTTAAAATAAAAATCTACGATCCTTTTTATTTTAATTAGATTTTAATTATTATTGCGACTATATACTACAATATTTTTTCTTTTGAACTTTAGCAATCAATTCAACTAGTTGTCCTCTCTTTGATTTTAGTTATTATTTATAAATATATATACAAACAAATTTACCATTTCATTGTTCATTTTTATAATCCGGTGGAGTTTTTATATATATAAAATTCTGTTGTTCCAATTTATTATATTTTTTTTATTTTTTTATTTTTATTCCCCATTACGAGTTCCCGTGACGTATATCTATCCATTTATGTTCAGATTTGGCATATTTTCTTTGATTGGAGTCATTTTTTGTAGGTATGACTTATTTTCTTAAAGGAAAAATGAATAGTAGATGGAGAAAGAGACGGGAAAAATTTATATAGTAACATCGATCGTATCTTATTCAGTTTCCCTAAAAGAAAAAAAAGTAAGATCACATCACTACCAAAAATATAATCATTAGTTTTTATTTCATCTAGACAAAGCGCTTTTTTCAAGTAGGGATATCAAGCTAATTTAGCGGAAGAAGCGTTTCCGGTTAGCGTCAATTAAGTTTCAGCCCCCAAAAAATTTAAACGCAATTACGTCTTTCGTTAATATTAAAATATACTTTTATTCATCCATAACCAAGGAAAGATTTTTTCGATTGATGTTTTTCTATTTTTAGACATCTTTTATACATTTATATAAAATAATAATATTAATAAAATTGCGTTTTACAGTACGGAAAAAGCAAAATAAAAGGTAAAATTTTGTTTAAAAAAAAATCAAGTATTCATATTATATTAAGGTATCCATATCTATAAAATCTGATATTCCAAAATATTGCCGTGCCCTAGGCAATAAGGATGTAATTACTTGTAGGATGCAATTTTGTTATTATTTTTTTAAAAATTAAAATTGTATTTGAATAATATGCAGATTACTTAAAAGTTATAAAATTTTGGAAGATTTGAGAAGCAGTTGTTTCTAAAATACTTTTGTGGATTAACCCAAATTACTATACATTTCTATTTAACATCAGTTTTTTTTTTTAATTTTAAGTTTACTATACTCTCATCAGAAACCTTTTTTAAAATTAAGATATTATTTAAATGAGTGATCTATACATTCGTATTTTAATCAGCATGAATTTCATTTCTCTGTCTCTATCAACTCCATCATCTCTGTTTTTTTTTTTTTTTTCAAGTGTCATAGCATCGGCCGGGACGCGAACCCGCAATCCGGGCAAGTGCTTGTAAGGCAGTCGCGCTGACCTCTCTACCACCAATGTTCTCTCTTAATTTGACTTTTTCAATCTCTCTCTTTATCCCTTTATATATATGTGTGTATGTTTTTCAGAGAATTCAATATTAATTATTATAGTAGTCGTGTGCAAAAATTAATCCAAAAATAAAGAACGGGGATATTTATTTTTTGCTTAAAGACGTGACATTTTAACGTCGAGAAGAATAAAACTGACAAAAGTCATTCAGATAGTTTTGGATTAGCATTGTATGTTTATTGTCGAAAATTGCAGTGGATTCAGTTAATGTATATATAATCTTAAGCTAATATATAATTCTAAGGCAGTATGAAATTTGCTTATACGGAATGTTTCTTACACGTGTAATTAGAGATTTGAACTCAGGATTTTCGGTCTA
Source organism: Epiperipatus broadwayi (assembly GCA_028023455.1). Classification (NCBI taxonomy): domain Eukaryota; kingdom Metazoa; phylum Onychophora; class Udeonychophora; order Euonychophora; family Peripatidae; genus Epiperipatus; species Epiperipatus broadwayi. The sequence goes on from JAQFVV010000444.1 coordinate 62,976, forward strand.
TTCATCCTCCACTCCATTTCAAGCAACCAATACACATAATAAAAATACTATACATACTTAGATTTAAAAAAAAACAGATATTGATTAGAACTTTTGAAGTAAATAAAAACAAGCAAATTTGGAAAACATAAATTAAAAATCAACCTTTTAAATACAATGAGTAAAATAGAGGGGGGGGGGATAAAATATGTTTGTAGAATAATTTTTATATCCTGCTTAAGTAAAAAAGTGACATATTCAAGAGTTAAAAGTTCCTGGACAAATAGCTCAACTTGTCTTACATAATCTCACAAGCAATTATTTATAGTTTTATTAAATATTGTCATTGTTTACTAACACTTTTGTTGATTGTTAGTGTTGTCTATAATTAACCTGTTAATGTATGCTTCAGAACACATTTGTGTGGCCAATTTGCTAACTATTTATATATATATATTTTCAGTTAGATTTTTAATTTAAAAAATCATTAAATCTTTATGTTTTTGACAAATTTCATAAAAAATATAGGATCAAAAGTAGAAAGTAATCTTGATTATCAATTTTGCAAATAAACAAAAAAAGTAATTAAAAGCAATAAATAATCAAAATAAAAGTTTTTTAGGCTTCAGGCTAAAATAATATATGTAACAAAATAAATATTTTCCAATAAATCTGTATATTCAAGTAATGAAAATATTTTTTTTTAATATTAAATTTCAACTTTAAATTGCAAAAAAAAAAAACCCCACCAAAAAAGAATGCAAAAGTTTTTGATAATAGGTACTTTCCATTTGACCTTTGGTAGTTCTTGTTTGATGTCATTAAATTTTCAGTTCACTAGTTTTTTCCAAAAAAAAAGCATAAATTTATTCAAACAAAAACTAAATGTAAATATCAAATATTTATTAAGAAAAAAATATTTGATAATTTTACAAACAATAAATAATAAATTAATAATTTAACTATGTAACAAATTACTTTTTCTATTAATATGACATCAACAAAAGTCTACATTGCACAAGTGCATAGTGTGTTTTTTAAACTGCAAGTAGTTTAGTCTCTGGTTTATATTTATTTTCCAACACCAATAATATCCAAGTATTTTACTTAAAATTAAAAAATATTGATCTATTAAACAATTAAATCTTTTATAATTTACATTTTCATTATCGAATAAATACAATTTAAAATAATCAATCTTAAAATTGAAATAGACAACTAAAGATAAATAAAATGTATTTAGTACCCAAATATTTTATTTCATATTGGAACCTTATCAATATGTTTAAAATTGATTATTTTAAATTTAATAAAGAACACAACATTATGGACAAATTTTTAATATTGAAATTTGATCATTTGAAGCCGAATAAATGCAGTATATTTCAAATGTTAAATCAGATAGCAAGTATAAAATTTTAATAGATTTTAAGAGGAAAAACAAGTTTTAACTGTTTGTCCAATTATTTGAATAAATAATATTAATTGTTGAATTGTTTTATATAGTGACAATTTCATTTTCACAATCCCCATATTCACTTCACCACATTTTGAAAAAATATATTTAAAAAAAATGTTTAAAAATAAAAAATTGTAAAAAAAAAAAAGTAATTTCATTTCTAATTGACATTACAACTGTTATTTCTGTGATCCAAAATAGAATGCATTCTATTGCACATGTTTGCCCAATAATTATACTTAAAATTCCATGTCTCTTTTGCCTTTCATCATCACCATTTTTTATGATACAAAAATGCTAGGACTTTATATTCATTAATTTTTTTAACATTACATGTACAATTTTTAAAAATATAATTCACTTTTAAGGATAATTATAAAATATATACCATATCTTTATTGTATATATTTTTTTTTTTGGTAATCTTATTTATTTACATCCTAATGTGTATTCATAATATCAAATATTTGATTATTTATCTTTTTTGTATATGAAGTTTATTTTCCTATATGTAGATTATACAGAAAAATGTTGTTTTCTTAAACAGCAATATATTAATTTAGCAACTCATCGTTCAAATATTACAAACTTTATCAAAATAGACTTTTTAAAAACTTTTACTCTACTACCATTTATTATAAATGAGGATACTGTTCCTATAAACTTTGTGATTTATCATTATATAATACCACTTCAGATCTTGTTTCTTAATTATTTAGGACAAATAAGTTATTCTCTATTTAATATGTACTAATGATATTGTCATTTTTAAATAACTCTCTGTAAGTAGTAGAATTGTCTGTAGAGTATTTGGTTATGTCATTTTCTGTATGTATATTGTTATTCATATATAATATCTGTATAAATTTTTTAACAGCTTTTGTATTTATTTATGGTGCTCCAGTCTCTTTAGCCTTTTTAGTTTCCACAATCTCCCTATCTTTTCCCCTGATTTTTATCATCTTTCCATATGTTCTACATTTTTATCAATATTTCCTTCTTGCCTTTCCATTCAATATTTTCTATTTTTTCTCTTCATTTTGTTCAGTATTTTTAATTTTATTCTACATCTTTCAAAACATTTTTGTCATTTTTTATGAATATATTATCTATTATGTATTGTATTTGATTTTGACTATATTATATTTTAACTAGGCCAATATTTTTATATTATCACACTTTCCTAACACTGCATAATCAGTTTAATTTTTTAATTTTTGCTACAATTTCTAGATATGATGATAGGATGTGATTATTTATATTATGTGGATGATATATGCAGAACATATCCATTTTAACATGAACATGATGCAAATATTCTATAATTGGCTTGTCTTTATGAGGAGTATTAAACAATAATATGATGTCCAGTCCTAATACAGTTTTACAGTCATAGAAAAGGAGTTTGAATGGTAGGTACTTTTCTTTTATTATTAAAACCAGACATAAATCCTTAGAATATTAGGAAAAAGTAATATATCATTGTAGAGTAATTACTAGAAGAGCATAAAAAATTGATAAGTAATTAAATTGCAGATTGTTAAAGTTTATGTGGTTTTGTATTTAATAACAGCATTTAACAGTTTTATTTAGTTGGTCTAATTGAAGTTTGCTTTTGTTTATCTTAATTAGCTGAGAATTGATACTGGAACTTTTAGTTCTGAGACCACTATTTAAACTTTTAAGGATACTGGAGAAATTTAAATCATAACATATTTTATCTTATGAATTTCTTTCAACAATCATTGTTCTACTGATGCAATTGCTTCCATGTAATAACATTCACATTAAGCAGCAGCATAATTCAAATAGCTACTCCTGCCAGAAATGTTGTATTTCTAAATTCACAATGAAAATATCTTGAAACACTGACATGTTTATGTGTATATTTACATGTGTTGTGATTTGATTGAATGGAATTTGGATGTTTTGATTAGTTTTAAATAATGTTTTAAATTTCTTTTAATTAGCAATAATTTAAAACAACTTGATTTTAATTCTCTCACCTTTGATTAATACAGTGATTAGTTTAGAGCCTGTTAAAATTGAAACATTGAACAATTCAGCAGTTTTAAATTGTGATTCCACTTTTAACTTGTGAATTTGGATCTTTGGGATTTTCAATATTTTCACAGAACAAATAAATGAATCAGTGAATGAAAATAAAAAAGAAAGTCTTAATTTCTCTGCTTGTGTAAAACTTAGCGTTTTAAATTTACTTTTTCCAGTAAAAACAAACAAAAGTAAAATATAAGTTATAAAAATAACATTAAACATCACACGACCACCTCCTCTTATGCTTGTGTATAACTGTTGTTAAAACAGGCAAAACTCATATTGCCACACACAGCAAAATAAATGTATGGGTACTGAACTGGGTTCAGTCCCATATGACTATATAAGCTAATGAGCTTGGATTGAAAACCTTAAGGTGTTTTCAGTTTAAGACTCATAGTTTTGTAGTTAAATGGAGATAAAAGGTGGTTGCTGGAGGGTTGCATTAGATCCTAAGATCTAGGTGCAGTGCTCTCAGATCCAAGGCTCCTCACTGACGAAGGATATACGCCAGAAACTACTCTGGGGATATTGGATGAGTAGGCACTAGATAGGGATTTTATACACAAGCCTTCTGGCATCCATTGATTACTCTAGCTTGCTGTGTGTGGCAATATATATAGGGAGTTTTGCCTGTTTTAAAAATAACTATTCCATAATAAAAAGTGTACTTACACTTTAAAATTTTATGTTAAATCTTGGTCCTCTTTCCATTTTAGGCATCTCTAATCTATAGCTCCAAAAGGCCATAATTCATATTATTAAATACTTAGAGTTTCTCTCCTACATAGAAATTATAGAATAACGCTCTTCTCTCAGTACCATGACTGAAGTTGAGAAATAATCTTAGCTAATAGGATGTTAAAATTTAACATAAGACAATTCTTTATTTCTTTCTTAAAGATATACAAAACTAACATCATCTTATATCTAAAAAAACAAAAATATTACTATCAAAAATATGATACTAATGTATTGAATGTTCTCCTTATTTTGTCTATATTCTGATATATTTGTATGTTGCGTAAATAAGTACAGGTTAATTTAATTCAGAAGTATGCAGTCTACTATAATTTCATATTTTGTGCATTTAATTTATATATAAAGCAATTAGTCCAAAATGATTTGAGTGGGTAATTTACACACTCAGTACGTAGTTATATTAAAATAATTGCCATCTTTTTCTTTTTTCAGTTCACTCAAATTACCGTAACATTTTAAATTTCCAATTTTAAGCAAAGCATTTTTTTTTTTGTATAATAGCAAAAAAAAAAAAAAAAATGATTTTGACGTAATATCTCAATATTAGTGAAATCTGGATAGTAGCAAATTACTTAAAGTAGGACAAACTTAAATTATTATTTTTCTACCCCAATTAAAAGTGTATAAAAATTTTATTTTAAAAAATATTGCACATTATGTATTAATATATCGATGTATGGCTGTTATATCCATGTCATTACTCACTTCTGATTATGACTTCATTAAGTAGCAATTAAAAACAAGAATTTAGGCTATGTGGGATGTGAATATTTTAATCTTCACTGTCATCTAGCTGAGTTTTCTCTTAAAGAGAATGAGATTGAAAATAATATTTACTTCAAGGTAAACTAATATATATATATATAGATAAATTTGGAATTTACAAATGCACTAAAAAATTATCTTAATTAAATAAATGCCTTAAGATAGACAAGTGCGTGTATGCTTCGTGTATGCTTATATCTAAGTTTATCACATATAACATAATCTATAGATCATATTTAAATTATACAAATTTTAAGTTACAATATATATATATATATAAGCACCAGAATGTTAAGATATGTATGATGTTTATATCAATGAACTGCCCTATTTTATCAGATTTTAACGATAAAATGAATCCAATTTACATGTACTTTCCCAAATTTTTGCAAGAATGGCAAATTTGACAAGTGATATTAATTAAAGCAAAATTGCAATCATACTCAGATGTAAACACAGTCTCATTCAATATGGTTAATTATTACATACATTTTATATATACATAATTAATAATTACATTCTATTTTATACATAATCACATGAAAGTATATCAGGACTCTACTGCAAACCTGACTTAAAATAAGTTTGTTTTATATTGCCTAGCATTCACCACTCATAAGCCACACCTGAAATAAAGCATAGAGACTCAACATACTATAACTACAAACAAAATCCCTCTTCAATAATAATAAAGTAAGACAAAATGAAGATATGATGACATAGCTCATAAGATGCACCTACTTTTGAGGGCCAATAAAAAATCTAGGACTTGTCACTAGTCAGAAAAAATAATGAGAATGTACATCAAAAACAAAATACTGCATAAGAATTGCCTTAAAAATAGAGTCTAAGCTACAATCCCTAAAATATATGCCATAGCATATAAATGTTAGGAAGACAATAAGACAAATGCTACCATCTCTCTTGAAAAATAATAAACTAGTTAAAATAATAATGGAGACTAACATGACCATCTTTAAATATACTGACATATAAATCTCTTCTAAAATAGAGAGAATAAATCTAATATCTCTAACAAAAATACAATAACTATCAAATGTGAAATATGATAAATAACAATAATTAATGCCAAATATGGCTCTATTAACATTAGGCAAGAAATAACCATAAAATAAATTATAGAATCATGCATCTCCTTATTCAGCTTACAGCATAAAAATAAACTGTCATAAATAAATTATTCATATTTAAAAAGGGAGAGACGTATTTAAATATGTAAATAATATAAAGTCCTTTTCATTCCATAATCACCATCTCTATACTAGCACATAATTGTTGTAAACAAAGGCAAAACTCTCCATACAGTAGTTCCACCCTGTGCCAAACTGAGTAATCAATGGATGCCAGAAGGCTTGTGCATAAAATCCCTATCTAGTGCCTACTCTTCCAATATCCCCAGACTAGTTTCTGACTTATGGTCATCATCAGTGAGGAGCCTTGGAGCTGAGAGCACTGCACCTAGATCTTAGGATCTAACGCAACCCCCCAGCAGCCACCTTTTAACTCTACTTTACTACAAAACTATGAGAATGAAATTGAAAACACAATATTTTCAATCTAAGATCAATAGCTTATATAGTCATATGGGTCTGAACTCAATTCAGCACCATTGTGTTTTCAATTTCATTCTCATAGTTTTGTAGTAAAGTAGAGTTAAAAGGGGTTGTGTTAGATCCTAAGATCTAGGTGCAGTGCTCTCAGATCCAAGGCTCCTCACTGATGATGGCCACAAGCCAGAAACTAGTCTGGGGATATTGGAAGAGTAAGCACTAGATAGGGATTTTATGCACAAGCCTTCTGGCATCCATTGATTACTCAGTTTGGCACAAGGTGGCACTACTGTATGGAGAGTTTTGCCTTTGTATAAAGTACTTTTCTGAGAACTTTAATCTCTAATATTTCAAAATATAACATATAACATGAAAATACTAAGCACATAAATAAAATAGTATGAAAAATCATAATACAAATAAATTCAATATTTTACCATCAAATAAATAAATAATGTCCTTCTGCTTCCTTCTTGAATTATTCATTAAACTTTAATATAGAATGTCAGAAGCAACATCTTGTGGACAGCATTATATAAGTCAATATGACTAAGATATTAAAATCTATAGTACAATTATGCAATGTTGTATTTATTTCTTCTGGATATCTTAAGTAAATTTTAAATTGTTCAGCTGGCAGGTATAAGATATATTTATAGCCATTCATTAAATACTCCATGAATTTTAATTATAATAAATGTTCATAATAATGACTAAATATATCTTAAGTTTTTGAACATGGGTTTTAAATTAATCCATTATAAAACATATTCAAATTTGTAATAAGAATGTGAATATTGTATAATAATGTTAATATTTATTAACATTGTTAAATATTTGCAGGAGAAAATATTTAATTCCAATATCATATCTGTGACCTCAGTGGTCTCCATAGTAAGGCATGAAAGGAAGAAGTAACTTACAAATTTTAAATATTATTTAAGGCATTTATAAATCAGTTGTCTTTTGATAGCCGGTCACGGTCACTTGTTGGCATTGTTTATGTGTTAAAACAATAAAATGTAATGTTACCGGACTGTGATTTTAAAAATACAGTGACATTTTTGATCTCTTAAATTTTTTCTACTCTGTCTTTTAATATTTCATTTTTAGTATTGTTTTTTTTTTTTTGGCTATACAGCGATTTTTTTTTTTTGGGGGGTTTAACTTTTATTTTTTAAATCAATTTTTATTATCTTTTTTTAAAAATAAAAACAACCAAAAAATAACTCCTGTCTCTAACTTTTACAAAGTATTTCTCAATATACCCCCCACCCCACCTCAATTAAAATGAGATCAAATCTTTTGACTTTTCCAAGTTTCATTTTCTTTCTTTTTTTTTTGTTTAAAAATATGGCCACATTTTTTTGGCCTATAAGGCAATTTTTTTTTGCCTTTATTTTTATACCACTGATATACTAAAACTTTTATTTTTAAAACCAATTTTTATTAAAAACAAACCAAAAATAACTTTTGTCTCAGTGAAGAAGTATTTCTCAACCCACTCCCTCCAAAAAATTAAAATAAGATCTTTTTGGGTTTTATTTTATTTTTGAAATCAATTTTTATTACTTTTTTTACAAAAATAAAAACAACCAAAAAAATAACTTCTGTCTATAACTTTTACAAAGTATTTTTCAACCCCCCTCCCTCCCAAACCCAAATTAAAATAAGATCAAAAGTTTTGACTTTTTTAAGTTTTTTTTTTTTTGTTTAAAATACAGCCACTTTTTTTTTGACTTTATTTGTACATCACTGATATACTAAAACTTTTATTTTTAAAACCAATTTCTGTTACCTTTTTTTAAAAATAAAAACTAACAAAAAATAACTTTGGTCTCTATCTTTTATCTTAGTGAAGACAAAGTATTTCTCAACCCACTCCCCCCCCCCCCAAACAATTAAAATAAAATCAAAACTTTTGACTTTTTCAACTTTTGTTTAAAAGATGGTGACTGTACGGTGATTTTTTTTTTATTTATTTCTATTAGACGATGTCTATTTTGCCATTTTTAAAAAAAACTTTTCCTATTAATTACAATAACATCAAAACTTCAGACTTTTACATATTTCATTTTATTTTTTCAGATTTAAAATACGGCAACTTTTTTTTTGGCTGTACGGTGATTTCAATTACATGATTTCTATTTTGCCCTTACTATTAATGACATTTTTTCATCCTTTTATTTTTTTCTACTACATCTTTAATACTTTATTTTTAGGAATGGAATATATTCAGTAGCAGGAGCTTGACTGACATTGGTAAGTGTTACAATTTGTGTGCCATTTTATTTGTTTCATATAATTTTTTGCAAAAGTGTGAGTTTTCACATGTGCTCGGCTGAAATGTGTTTGGCCCTATCCTTTCCCAATATTTTGCAAATTTCACATTGTGTAGGGAAGAGTGGGGATAGTTTGGCAAGTCTTAGTGAGTCAGACTGCATGATTTAAATAGAAATTAAATTACTCTGCTATGGAGATATCAAAACTTGTGCCACTTGAAATCCAAACATTATCAAATGATACAGTAGTGATCAGTGAATTGTGTGAATCTGCATAAAGTGTCATGAAGCACAAAACAGACCATAATATTTCTGTGCGAAGCCATCTAAGCAGCCTGCTAATGGCTAAGATAAACACAACTATTTTCTTAGCTGTAAGTGTCAGGCTGCAGAAATGGCATTTTTATTTGTTTTAACACATAAACAATGCTGTCAAGAACATAAAATAAACAAAATAAATTTGTAACCATTCATTAAATACATTCATGGATTTAAATTATAATAAATGTTCATAATAATGACTAAATATATCTTAAGTTTTTGAACTTGGGTTTTAAATTAATCCATTATAAAACATATTCAAATTTGTAATAATAATATGAATATTATATAATGATGTTAATATTTATTAACATTGTTAAATATTTGCAGGAGAAAATATTGAATTCCAATATCATATCTGTGACTTCAGCAGTGTCCATAGTAATGCATAAAAAAAAAGAAGTAACTTACAAGTTTTAAACATTATTTCAGGCATTTATAAATCTTTAAAATGCAGAAAAGTTCTTTAAGTTTATTGAATATAATGTCATTTCTTCAGGTAAATTTATATTTCCAAAATTGTATCCTATGAAACATTTTTAAATTTCACATATTGCTTATTAATATTTCATTGTAGATTGACTGTCATTATTACTCCATCTGGAGATAAAGATTTATTTTTGGTTTTAGGGGAAGAAAATGAAAATAGTCATAATAAGTAAAGTTTTCTCATGCTGTTTCTAATAATAATAATAATAATAATAATAATAATAATAATAATAATAATAATAATAATAATAATAATAATAATAATAATAATAATAATAATAATAATAATAATAATAATAATAATAATAATAATAATAATAATAATAATAATAATAATAATAATAATAATAATAATAATAATAATAATAATAATAATAATAATAATAATAATAATAATAATAATAATAATAATAATAATAATAATAATAATAATAATAATAATAATAATAATAATAATAATAATAATAATAATAATAATAATAATAATAATAATAATAATAATAATAATAATAATAATAATGTCTATTGTTGAACATACCACAATAATTATTTTATTGAAATATAAATTATTAGTTAAATTTTTAATTTTGTAAATTTAAATTATTGTTAAACATCTGAAAATATATTTGCTATATTAATAGAGTTCTTATCTTGAATTTTAAAGTCTATTAATTCAGCTAAATAAATGTATTTAAGACAATTTGACATAAACAAATATTTTAAAGAAAATATCAAAAAATTATTAATATTTTCTGTACTGTTCTTGCCAAGAAGATAATTAAATATTCTATGGCAATTTTATTTACAACAGTTTGACTTTAAAGTTTACAATTATTCGTAAATATTTTTTGAAGTTTTCCAATGAGGTAAACTTTAAAAATAATATTCTAAACATTGTAACAATGAAATATTACCATTAATCTGGCAGGTATAAAGACTTTAAAATCCTTGGTGTTCCCATACTGATAATTATGTCAAGATAGTTTTAAATTACCCTATCATACTAAGCTTGAAAAATAGATTTAAAGAAAATTATGCTTTTTTAAAATTTCGAATATGACTATTAAAATTAAACAATTGAAGTGAGACAAATGTGTGATGAAAAAAAAAGAAAATAGAAAAGAATAATGTCAGATGTCAGTCTCACCTTATTTATACTATTGGTCATATGATCATTTTACCAAAGTGTTTATTAACTCTTTAACCTAAACCTCTTCCCTGATTAGTTCAAATCCTTGACCAATTTATCACTAGGAATTAACTTAAATCTCTTCCCTGATTGATTCAAATCCTTGACATATTTATCACTAGGGAAGGTTGATAATCAAAAATTATCTAATTAATATTCAAGTTTACAATAAAACAATTTTTAGACACTTGGAATTAATTAAAAACACTTTCTGGTTGCAAACAAAAATAACTAATTAAAAACTATAGCAGAATAAAAATAAAAATATTACATAATTAAAATTTATATTGCATCTTTAATAAAACAAATATTAATACAATTTAATATCTTTATTTAATACCATTTTAAATTTAAATAAATATCTCAGAATAGATTTTAAAACATTTTTTTTCTTAGAATATTTTAAAAATAAATAACATTAAATAAGTATAGTATTTATTCGTTCATACAATATTCACTTCTTCACTATTTTAAAATTCTAACTTTAATTACCAGTGTTATTAAATTCTTTTCTAATTAAATTAGTCTAAAATATTTAACTAGAATATTATATGTTAACATTAAAATGAATTAAAATATTATAGCTTTAGTTTTAGGTACCAGCAAACCAAAAATAGGGTTTGAATTAGTTTCTGAACTTTAAAATTAGTACAAGATTTTTTGAAACATTTTAACAGTTAGACTACAATTAAATTAGCATCATTATCTTAAAATTACATTGATTTATCATTGACATTATCAGCTATTTAAATATTTAAAGATTTTAGTATCTTAAATATTTATTTAACTTAAAACTCTTATTATTTAAGCTGTGTAAAATTATTTTACAGCTGTATGTACAACTGATAAAATACTGATATAGCACCTCTTACATAAAAATTATAGCATTATAAAGTTATAACCACAAATTATTTGCTACAAAATTAAGCTATATAATTTATTTTTTTCTTATGTCTTGGCATAAAAATTTGACGTAACATTTAGCTTTTGCAAAAGCTAAAGGTTATAATATATATCAATCTGTCAGAGTTTATTTTGACTCTTGACCTGGGCAGTTATTCTAGGTTAAGTGCTTTCTAATTAAATTGATTTAAGTAGATAACTTTACACGTTAAGATTTTCATAAAAACCATCCATTAAAATATTGTATTATGTATATATTAAACTATTTTTCACCAGTTCACAATTAAATCATTTGGTAAAAGTAAATTGCAAATTCACTACCATTGGTTTCTCTAATAAAGCAGGCTTCTCAATTGCAAAGTAACATAATGCAAACAAATATATATTATTCTCTATGAAAGTATGTTAATAATTTTTATTAGACATTCATTTAGACTAGAGATTATCTAATAATGAATAATATTCCTGTAGGGTTATTTTCACTACACCACTCTTACATAAGATAGGATCTGGTTTCTGTCTATTTTTAACACCTTGTGGAGGGATGTAATCATAAACATAAGACCAAAGATGCGAAAAAGATCTACAATCCCTAAGATGCACATTTCATGCTGAACTAATATTTATCAGTTGTCCCAGATCACAATTTCTTACACATATCTTTATTATTGTTCAATATATATCAAATTATTACAGTTTAATCCATGTATCAAATGTGTTACCCTCACAACTTTGACACAACTCCCTTAATTAAAATATAGTAATAATTTTTATTAGTCATTTATTAGATTAGAGATTATCCAATAATGAATAATATTTCTGTAGTGTTATTTTCACTACACCATTCCCCCTCTCCCTCCCTCTCTCTTATCATTTTCACTTTTAAAATTTTTATGATTTTAAATTATATTTAAAACATCGTTTCCTCTCATAAATTATTGAATAATTATTTTTTTTAATGTAGCAAAAAGAATCCCAGCTTTTTACAAGCCTGAAACAATAAAAATACTGCTTAGGTGCCTCTAATATATATATAACTTTAAAAAGTTTTTTTTTCTTTGATAAATTTAAATCATAAATCATTCATTTTTTGCGAATCCCAGTAAATCAATATCAATGCTCATTACCATTCAGTTTTCCAAATTTATTTCCTCTCTCTTCTAAAATGCCTTTTCTTTTTCTATCTCTCCTTTACTGATTCTAATGAAACATTGCCAACGTATATCTAATAACTTTGAATTAATTTAAATTATATATATATAAGAAGAGAGAGAATTACTAATTTTATTAACATAGAATTATCATATTTTCTTTACACAACTCGATTATCTATCTTTCAGAAGCACTAACCTATATAATTTCGTGAACAAAAACGTTATCTTACGTAACAAAACAATGATAATAAACCGGGCGTTCTGACAATTAACCAAAGGTTGGTCTTATCGTCCGACCTTTTAATACTATATATTACTATCGATTATCTTTTGGTTATTAACATATTCATAAGCTGATAGAGTTAAACGCTCCCTCTTGGGACCTAACAACTTATTTAAGCCTCCAACTACAAGTTACATCTTCGATAATATTGACTAGTTTTCTGATATATTCTCTTTCACACTTGCTCTTGTTTAAAAATGAATTTCATAATCAGATATAAATCAAGGAGGCAGTTAAAGAGATTACAATGTCAAACTGAGACAAAAGACGGAATAATAACTTGAGTATTTATTAACAAAAAAGAAAGCTCCCATCTTGTTATTTATATCTTTTGCATATCATTTAATTTTGATTTATTATTATAATATCTTATTATACGTCTAAGCAATGTAAACATAAAAGTCTCGTATTTAAAACGCTCGTATGTCATATAATATTTGAACATTATGTAAAAAAAAACTTTTCATACTTACGCTACTTTATGTTTATATGTTCACTCATAAATTATAATAAATGTTTATATTTATTATGGATATGATAACTATATATCATAATTTTACTGTATGTTTATATACACATTTGTATTCTGTTTTAGCACTATGGTTGATGAACGAATTCGAAAGCTAAAGATTCCAGATTAAAATTAAAATTGTGATTGTTGGTTTATGCGATTTGACAAAGATAGAGTGACGGATTCGAAAAATAAAGGTATCGGGTCCAAATACAAACTCTCATCGTTGTCTTAAGCAGTTTGGCACAGTGATAATGTAGTGGATGCGAAATCTATAGATTCCAAATTAAAGCTTAGATTTTTCACTTTCAGTGCTTGATTATCATATGACCTTCAGAGCAACTATTCTTTTGAATATTTGCTATGAATGATAACTTACCACATCCTATTCTACAAGTAGTATATTTGTATATATGAAACCAATGTCTCCATTAGGAAACCAGATAACAAACTTTATTCATATGCTAAATAAATATTGAAAAATGATTTGGAAAAGGATCTAAATGAAAGGAATTACAAACGCCTAATTGATTGGTCGTAAAATTTTTATGCAACTGAATTAATCAAAATTGATAGTCATATATATGTAGACATTGATCGTTTTTATTTGAAGAAATGAATTAAGCATTCATATGAATTAGAAATTAATTAAGCATTTAAAACCCAAAGGTAGACTGTGAATCATGGTTTAGAATATGAAAAAATTTTCCCATTACACTTATTTCCACAACTTTCCTATATAAATAGACAATCATTTTTCTGATACTATATAACTTCAAATCTCTAATCCATTATTCTCATATATATTTATATGCTTAAAATTTCTCTTCATATTCTTGAAATATAGAAACGAAGATGTGAAAAAAGTAGATGATCTCCAAAATTCATTTCTGACTAAATCAACACTCTTCAGTTGTACCAAATTATTTATCTAAAGTAGATAGTATTAAAGGTGTGATTGCAGAAAGTTTGATACTGGTAGAAATATATATAATTTTATTTTCACTTGTTATGTATATATATTCTGCATACTATGTTAGTATGGCTGGCATAGGGAATGAGTCTTTTTTCATCCAAAATTTGTTTGGATAAGTTCACTTTCAGTGTTGAGCATTATAATCACAGCTATCTTATTTCATTATGTTGATGGTTTTACCATATTATTTTATTATTCTAATTATGTAAATGGCTGACTTACATATTTCACCTGTGTGGTAATTGGATGCTACTTCCATTTTTGTTTATAACATTTTTGTGATTGGTTATTATTTTTTGATAATGTTTTTATCTTATTGGTAAATTAATGATAACTGATCATTATTCCCCAACAATATAGGGTAATGTTTTATTAATTTAAATTACTAATAGAAAGGTCCTCATAACATAGTGTTTAGCTGATTCTTCTACCATGTTCATGATCAGGAGATTGGGCAGGATAAATCTTGACTTTTTTCAAAATTACAGACTGAATTCTTTTAGATAATTGAACATTGGCAAATACAATTACTCTTCCAATAGTGATTTATTTGAATTGATAACATAAGCCTTGATATATTAACTGTAAAAATAAAAAGTAGGAAATGTAATACTATTAGTAGTATAGTTAGTTAATCAGTATTTAAACCACTAAACATCACATGATCACTATCTCATACTAGCACATAATTGTTATTAAACAATTCACAAGCCAGAAACTAGTCTGGGAATATTGGATGAGTAGGCACTAGATAGGGATTTTATGCACAAGCCTTCTGGAATCCATTGATTGCTCTTGTTGGCACAAGATGGCACTACTGTATGGAGAGTTTTGCTTTGTTTTGAATTGTTTAATCAGTATTTAATGATAATGAAATTAAAACATTCGATTGAATATTTATTTATCTTTTAGTATACAAAATATAATTATGAACTTAAAAGTATAACAAGTTTGAGTTTTTAGATTTATATTACAAGTAAAAAATTTACATATTTTTTAAATCTTTCTATATTATGTTAATTAATCTACAATAGAATTCTGAAAAGCACTGCAAACTTACATTGTTTTAAAACATGTTATTGAAAGTTTTATTTTATAACTTATGTAATGAATAATTTACTTCGCCAATTGATTGTAATACTTATAATATGTTTTAAACATATGTAGGTGAAGTTAATAAAAATATTCACAAATAACAATGTTTAGCTTAGCACTTTCAGAGTGTGTTTACTTCATATTCATAGCCATTATTATGTGTAAATGTAATGAATAAAAATTTATGCAAATCATTATCCTGTCCATTTTTTTATATCGTAAAGCAGACATCCCTTCAATTGATGGTGTTTGGATCGTTCACAATGAAATATGCTTCTTTTATTTTTCTTTTGGTGTCATTTCTTTCTTTGCAAACAATTTTGGCACTAGAAGGTTCAAATTTATTAAATGTTTTTTTGGTGTTCTGCAAATATTGAATTGTCTTCATTTTTGTTTACCATTCTATTGTACATATGTAAGTGTTGTGCTACTCTATTGTTTACTATGGCCCAAGTTTCACCACAATATGTTGCCTTACATCCAATTTGAAGGCAGGTAACTTATGATAACCCAGATTTTTGATGAATTAGATTGGTATTAATATAATTTTTAATGCAGTAGTAGTATGAAGCTTTGAGAACTAAAGGTTCTTCAAATTGTATTGATTCAATCTACCATTTAGATGCTTCACATTAACACCAATTAATTATCCAATTATTTATTTTTCAAATGACAACAAAGTAATAACTGATAATTTAGTAGAGAAAGCTTAATGCATGATAGTTATTAAATAAAGGACACATTCCTGGGTTAATTCTTTCTTATTCTAACATTTTATATTGTTGAACCTGGTGGAAGTTTTTAAAAATGCTTAACGTTTCACTTCTGTATCAAATCTTTATTTTATATTAAAATTCAAGAAATTGGACTTGATTTCTTTTTAATTCAAATTTATAAATGAATAATATTCAAAAAAATAATATTTGAACTTTATACATATTTAAAAACTGACTTGTCAATAAGAACAAAAGATGTAAATGTCACCAACACTTCCAGAAAATGAACAAATTATTATTTTTTTAAAATATCAACAAACAAATGTGTATTTGTGATAAATCTATCAAGTACCACTTTAAAATCTGATATTTACTTTATAATTATTAAAATATTTGAAAAAAATTATAATATAGTGTCAATTTTGATAGATGATGATGTTATGCAATGCATTTCACATAAAGTGTCATCAAACCTACACTGTGCTGTTCATTCTTAATATTATAGTTAAGGTTATTAACTTGTAATTATAAAAATAAAACATAAATAAATAAAATTAAATTTAATATGTGCATTCTTTTTGTTTTAAATAATTATCAATCAATTAGTGTGTAAAAATATTATGAAATATTTCATAAACAAGTGGAAAAATTTTTTTTATTCCAAAATCTCTGAATGAAATAAGAACAGAAAAGAAGTAACACTCTTTAAAAAATATTTCTTTTAAAAATAATAGAGTAAAGTGCTGATATTTGCTGACCATAAAATACTGACTTCTTCAGATATATTTTAAATTAAACAATTAATAAAAATAATACCACAGAAATTATATTATAAAAAATCATATACTAATACTATTTATAATAACAGTAAAAGAAGGATCTAAAGTAATAAAACTATCATGCTTTTTGTGAAGAAAACACTCAACAATTTTTTAGGAATATGAAAGTTGTCAAATTAAGATGAGGAATTGTAAAATAAAAAAAAGGAATCTAAAGCTAATTAAAATTGACCATTTAGAAGAATGGAATACATGGGATTTTGTAAAATGGTAGAACAGTATATATTAATTAATATAATTAATAAAGCAAGTCATATATAACATGACATTACTTTTATGAGCTTGTAATTACAAAAATGCACATAGAGAGCGTACCAATAGCTCTAACAAGCTCGTAAATTAACAAGTGCGGTTATGAGAAATATTTAAAATCTCTATCCAGAACACTCTTATCTCCAGACCATGGTTTCGGGCTTATGGCCCACGTCAGTGGAGAGCTAGAATATTCGGACACTAGACCTAAAATATCAACTCAAAAAACCAGCACTTATTTCAAACGTATATTTAAGAAGAAACTCTGAATTTTTCGGACATGAAAATGTCTTTAAATCCAGCTATCTAACTTAAATAGCTATATGGGACTGAAGTATATTCAGATCTACCATATTCTAATAGGCTCAGCATAGCCAAAGCCTTAAAGGTAAAATTATAATAATTAATAAAGCAAGTCATATATAACATGACATTACTTTTATGAGCTTGTAATTACAAAAATGCACATAGAGAGCGTACCAATAGCTCTAACAAGCTCGTAAATTAACAAGTGCGGTTATGAGAAATATTTAAAATCTCTATCCAGAACACTCTTATCTCCAGACCATGGTTTCGGGCTTATGGCCCACGTCAGTGGAGAGCTAGAATATTCGGACACTAGACCTAAAATATCAACTCAAAAAACCAGCACTTATTTCAAACGTATATTTAAGAAGAAACTCTGAATTTTTCGGACATGTAAATGTCTTTAAATCCAGCTATCTAACTTAAATAGCTATATGGGACTGAAGTATATTCAGATCTACCATATTCTAATAGGCTCAGCATAGCCAAAGCCTTAAAGGTAAAATTATAATAATTAATAAAGCAAGTCATATATAACATGACATTACTTTTATGAGCTTGTAATTACAAAAATGCACATAGAGAGCGTACCAATAGCTCTAACAAGCTCGTAAATTAACAAGTGCGGTTATGAGAAATATTTAAAATCTCTATCCAGAACACTCTTATCTCCAGACCATGGTTTCGGGCTTATGGCCCACGTCAGTGGAGAGCTAGAATATTCGGACACTAGACCTAAAATATCAACTCAAAAAACCAGCACTTATTTCAAACGTATATTTAAGAAGAAACTCTGAATTTTTCGGACATGAAAATGTCTTTAAATCCAGCTATCTAACTTAAATAGCTATATGGGACTGAAGTATATTCAGATTTACCATATTCTAATAGGCTCAGCATAGCCAAAGCCTTAAAGGTAAAATTATAATAATTAATAAAGCAAGTCATATATAACATGACATTACTTTTATGAGCTTGTAATTACAAAAATGCACATAGAGAGCGTACCAATAGCTCTAACAAGCTCGTAAATTAACAAGTGCGGTTATGAGAAATATTTAAAATCTCTATCCAGAACACTCTTATCTCCAGACCATGGTTTCGGGCTTATGGCCCACGTCAGTGGAGAGCTAGAATATTCGGACACTAGACCTAAAATATCAACTCAAAAAACCAGCACTTATTTCAAACGTATATTTAAGAAGAAACTCTGAATTTTTCGGACATGAAAATGTCTTTAAATCCAGCTATCTAACTTAAATAGCTATATGGGACTGAAGTATATTCAGATCTACCATATTCTAATAGGCTCAGCATAGCCAAAGCCTTAAAGGTAAAATTATAATAATTAATAAAGCAAGTCATATATAACATGACATTACTTTTATGAGCTTGTAATTACAAAAATGCACATAGAGAGCGTACCAATAGCTCTAACAAGCTCGTAAATTAACAAGTGCGGTTATGAGAAATATTTAAAATCTCTATCCAGAACACTCTTATCTCCAGACCATGGTTTCGGGCTTATGGCCCACGTCAGTGGAGAGCTAGAATATTCAGACACTAGACCTAAAATATCAACTCAAAAAACCAGCACTTATTTCAAACGTATATTTAAGAAGAAACTCTGAATTTTTCGGACATGAAAATGTCTTTAAATCCAGCTATCTAACTTAAATAGCTATATGGGACTGAAGTATATTCAGATCTACCATATTCTAATAGGCTCAGCATAGCCAAAGCCTTAAAGGTAAAATTATAATAATTAATAAAGCAAGTCATATATAACATGACATTACTTTTATGAGCTTGTAATTACAAAAATGCACATAGAGAGCGTACCAATAGCTCTAACAAGCTCGTAAATTAACAAGTGCGGTTATGAGAAATATTTAAAATCTCTATCCAGAACACTCTTATCTCCAGACCATGGTTTCGGGCTTATGGCCCACGTCAGTGGAGAGCTAGAATATTCGGACACTAGACCTAAAATATCAACTCAAAAAACCAGCACTTATTTCAAACGTATATTTAAGAAGAAACTCTGAATTTTTCGGACATGAAAATGTCTTTAAATCCAGCTATCTAACTTAAATAGCTATATGGGACTGAAGTATATTCAGATCTACCATATTCTAAGTTAGATAGCTGGATTTAAAGACATTTTCATGTCCGAAAAATTCAGAGTTTCTTCTTAAATATACGTTTGAAATAAGTGCTGGTTTTTTGAGTTGATATTTTAGGTCTAGTGTCCGAATATTCTAGCTCTCCACTGACGTGGGCCATAAGCCCGAAACCATGGTCTGGAGATAAGAGTGTTCTGGATAGAGATTTTAAATATTTCTCATAACCGCACTTGTTAATTTACGAGCTTGTTAGAGCTATTGGTACGCTCTCTATGTGCATTTTTGTAATTACAAGCTCATAAAAGTAATGTCATGTTATATATGACTTGCTTTATTAATTATTATAATTTTACCTTTAAGGCTTTGGCTATGCTGAGCCTATTAGAATATGGTAGATCTGAATATACTTCAGTCCCATATAGCTATTTAAGTTAGATAGCTGGATTTAAAGACATTTTCATGTCCGAAAAATTCAGAGTTTCTTCTTAAATATACGTTTGAAATAAGTGCTGGTTTTTTGAGTTGATATTTTAGGTCTAGTGTCCGAATATTCTAGCTCTCCACTGACGTGGGCCATAAGCCCGAAACCATGGTCTGGAGATAAGAGTGTTCTGGATAGAGATTTTAAATATTTCTCATAACCGCACTTGTTAATTTACGAGCTTGTTAGAGCTATTGGTACGCTCTCTATGTGCATTTTTGTAATTACAAGCTCATAAAAGTAATGTCATGTTATATATGACTTGCTTTATTAATTATTATAATTTTACCTTTAAGGCTTTGGCTATGCTGAGCCTATTAGAATATGGTAGATCTGAATATACTTCAGTCCCATATAGCTATTTAAGTTAGATAGCTGGATTTAAAGACATTTTCATGTCCGAAAAATTCAGAGTTTCTTCTTAAATATACGTTTGAAATAAGTGCTGGTTTTTTGAGTTGATATTTTAGGTCTAGTGTCCGATATTCTAGCTCTCCACTGACGTGGGCCATAAGCCCGAAACCATGGTCTGGAGATAAGAGTGTTCTGGATAGAGATTTTAAATATTTCTCATAACCGCACTTGTTAATTTACGAGCTTGTTAGAGCTATTGGTACACTCTCTATGTGCATTTTTGTAATTACAAGCTCATAAAAGTAATGTCATGTTATATATGACTTGCTTTATTAATTATTATAATTTTACCTTTAAGGCTTTGGCTATGCTGAGCCTATTAGAATATGGTAGATCTGAATATACTTCAGTCCCATATAGCTATTTAAGTTAGATAGCTGGATTTAAAGACATTTTCATGTCCGAAAAATTCAGAGTTTCTTCTTAAATATACGTTTGAAATAAGTGCTGGTTTTTTGAGTTGATATTTTAGGTCTAGTGTCCGAATATTCTAGCTCTCCACTGACGTGGGCCATAAGCCCGAAACCATGGTCTGGAGATAAGAGTGTTCTGGATAGAGATTTTAAATATTTCTCATAACCGCACTTGTTAATTTACGAGCTTGTTAGAGCTATTGGTACGCTCTCTATGTGCATTTTTGTAATTACAAGCTCATAAAAGTAATGTCATGTTATATATGACTTGCTTATTAATTATTATAATTTTACCTTTAAGGCTTTGGCTATGCTGAGCCTATTAGAATATGGTAGATCTGAATATACTTCAGTCCCATATAGCTATTTAAGTTAGATAGCTGGATTTAAAGACATTTTCATGTCCGAAAAATTCAGAGTTTCTTCTTAAATATACGTTTGAAATAAGTGCTGGTTTTTTGAGTTGATATTTTAGGTCTAGTGTCCGAATATTCTAGCTCTCCACTGACGTGGGCCATAAGCCCGAAACCATGGTCTGGAGATAAGAGTGTTCTGGATAGAGATTTTAAATATTTCTCATAACCGCACTTGTTAATTTACGAGCTTGTTAGAGCTATTGGTACGCTCTCTATGTGCATTTTTGTAATTACAAGCTCATAAAAGTAATGTCATGTTATATATGACTTGCTTTATTAATTATTATAATTTTACCTTTAAGGCTTTGGCTATGCTGAGCCTATTAGAATATGGTAGATCTGAATATACTTCAGTCCCATATAGCTATTTAAGTT
Organism: Epiperipatus broadwayi; assembly: GCA_028023455.1. NCBI lineage: Eukaryota > Metazoa > Onychophora > Udeonychophora > Euonychophora > Peripatidae > Epiperipatus > Epiperipatus broadwayi. Next base: position 85,108 of record JAQFVV010000444.1, read on the forward strand.
AGATAGCTGGATTTAAAGACGACGCTCTTCCGATCTCGAAAAATTCAGAGTTTCTTCTTAAATATACGTTTGAAATAAGTGCTGGTTTTTTGAGTTGATATTTTAGGTCTAGTGTCCGAATATTCTAGCTCTCCACTGACGTGGGCCATAAGCCCGAAACCATGGTCTGGAGATAAGAGTGTTCTGGATAGAGATTTTAAATATTTCTCATAACCGCACTTGTTAATTTACTGAGCTTGTTAGAGCTATTGGTACGCTCTCTATGTGCATTTTTGTAATTACAAGCTCATAAAAGTAATGTCATGTTATATATGACTTGCTTTATTAATTATTATAATTTTACCTTTAAGGCTTTGGCTATGCTGAGCCTATTAGAATATGGTAGATCTGAATATACTTCAGTCCCATATAGCTATTTAAGTTAGATAGCTGGATTTAAAGACATTTTCATGTCCGAAAAATTCAGAGTTTCTTCTTAAATATACGTTTGATCGGAAGTGCTGGTTTTTGAGTTGATATTTTAGGTCTAGTGTCCGAATATTCTAGCTCTCCACTGACGTGGGCCATAAGCCCGAAACCATGGTCTGGAGATAAGAGTGTTCTGGATAGAGATTTTAAATATTTCTCATAACCGCACTTGTTAATTTACGAGCTTGTTAGAGCTATTGGTACGCTCTCTATGTGCATTTTTGTAATTACAAGCTCATAAAAGTAATGTCATGTTATATATGACTTGCTTTATTAATTATTATAATTTTACCTTTAAGGCTTTGGCTATGCTGAGCCTATTAGAATATGGTAGATCTGAATATACTTCAGTCCCATATAGCTATTTAAGTTAGATAGCTGGATTTAAAGACATTTTCATGTCCGAAAAATTCAGAGTTTCTTCTTAAATATACGTTTGAAATAAGTGCTGGTTTTTTGAGTTGATATTTTAGGTCTAGTGTCCGAATATTCTAGCTCTCCACTGACGTGGGCCATAAGCCCGAAACCATGGTCTGGAGATAAGAGTGTTCTGGATAGAGATTTTAAATATTTCTCATAACCGCACTTGTTAATTTACGAGCTTGTTAGAGCTATTGGTACGCTCTCTATGTGCATTTTTGTAATTACAAGCTCATAAAAGTAATGTCATGTTATATATGACTTGCTTTATTAATTATTATAATTTTACCTTTAAGGCTTTGGCTATGCTGAGCCTATTAGAATATGGTAGATCTGAATATACTTCAGTCCCATATAGCTATTTAAGTTAGATAGCTGGATTTAAAGACATTTTCATGTCCGAAAAATTCAGAGTTTCTTCTTAAATATACGTTTGAAATAAGTGCTGGTTTTTTGAGTTGATATTTTAGGTCTAGTGTCCGAATATTCTAGCTCTCCACTGACGTGGGCCATAAGCCCGAAACCATGGTCTGGAGATAAGAGTGTTCTGGATAGAGATTTTAAATATTTCTCATAACCGCACTTGTTAATTTACTGAGCTTGTTAGAGCTATTGGTACGCTCTCTATGTGCATTTTTGTAATTACAAGCTCATAAAAGTAATGTCATGTTATATATGACTTGCTTTATTAATTATTATAATTTTACCTTTTAAGGCTTTGGCTATGCTGAGCCTATTAGAATATGGTAGATCTGAATATACTTCAGTCCCATATAGCTATTTAAGTTAGATAGCTGGATTTAAAGACATTTTCATGTCCGAAAAATTCAGAGTTTCTTCTTAAATATACGTTTGAAATAAGTGCTGGTTTTTTGAGTTGATATTTTAGGTCTAGTGTCCGAATATTCTAGCTCTCCACTGACGTGGGCCATAAGCCCGAAACCATGGTCTGGAGATAAGAGTGTTCTGGATAGAGATTTTAAATATTTCTCATAACCGCACTTGTTAATTTACGAGCTTGTTAGAGCTATTGGTACGCTCTCTATGTGCAACAGTATATATATATATGAAAAGAAAGTTACTGTTAACACTAACTGAAATAATTATAGAAAATATACAAACCATTAAACAGAGGGCGTTACTGGATATTTGTAATTGTATAATGGTTTATATATATACATACAACTGTGAAATAATTTTAAAAAAATCTATTATAAAAGAATAAAACCACCAAAAATATAAAACAACAATTTGTTATTGAAAAAAAAGTTGTTTTAGCATTTAAAAAATGACAGTTATTAAAAACAAAAATAAAAGTTATTTATTTATATAGGCCTATGTTTTTCATTTGTAATAATTATTAGGGAATTACTCCTCTGCACGTGCTGTATAGATTTAAACACTTCAGGAATAATCTCCTTTGTAAATACAAGATAAAGTCTGAAGTGTTTAAATCTATACAGAGCATGTATAGAAGAGTGATTCTCTAGTGATTGTTAAAAATAAAATGTGGAAGAAAACTACATGCATTAAAAGAAACAAAAAAATTATCTCACCACCTATTCTGTACAAAATAACATATCCATTGTTACTTTATATATTTTAAATAAAAGGTGGAATATACATTTAGAGTTATGGAAAACAGAAAAGTTATAAAAAATTATAAAACCATTATTAATATTTTCAAAAAGTTTATGAAAAATAAAACAATGTTGCTAAAATTATATTTCAAATGCCTAAATAATAAGAATTAATCAGATATCTATAAATGTTTACATATATGAAGCATGATTTATTATAATTTTGGTAAGTATTCATTATATATATATATATATATATATATATATATATATATATATATATATAAGAGTAATTAAGTATTATATACAATCTTTCAATCCACAGAAGTACTTTTGGTTAATGCCTTAACCCTTCTCAAATGCTATTAAATTAAAAAAATGTAACAGAAGCAAATGTCATCAACTCAAATCTTATGAATTCCAAATTTTAATATTAGCAGTTTGTCTATTAATTATATTCATTTCATTTCTATTTATTAAAATTGCCTTCTTCATTTTTCTTTTATTATGGCTTCTCTCTTCATGAAGAATCTTAATACTTTCAATATCAAACTTAAATGCATATTTACATGTCCTTTCATATTCCAAGAAAACTGAAGCAGTCATTAAATCATTATTGTTTTTACTTTTCACATACTTGTATAACAATTCATGCTACTTTAATTTTTTTTCAATACTTCACATTGATTCACCTATATATGACCACATGCATGCAAAAAAAAATTTGATATACAACATTACTTTTCTGCTTGACAGATAAGACATTTTTAGAATTATTCATTAACTATTAATGTTATTTGTAACACAAAATGAAACATTTATCACATCTTATATATATATATCTTAAAAAAAATTAATTTGATCATTTGAAATATATGAAAAAGATATCCATTTTTTACTACCACTCTTCAACTCCTTTAAATCATTATAACTCTTTTTAAACTGATATAAAGTATTGTTAATCTATTTCATCTTATAATAACTTCAAACATTTCCTTGGCAAATACTTTTTAATTTATCACACTGGTAGTGACATAATTTTTCACTACGAAACAAAAAAAGATCTAAAACTTGCCATCTTATGCATAATTGGTACTTTTGATTTACAATTTATATCTCCCCCTTTTTGCAATGGTTTGATTATTAATTTATAATTTAACATACTATTAACTCTAGTAATAATTAAATCCAAATACTTAATACTTTTGTCCTGTTCCTTTTAAATAGTCCATTTCAATCCCTTCAAATTATTTAACTCCTTTACAAGCAAATTTATAATATTGGTATTTCCACAAACAAAAACATCATCCACATACCTTTTGTAAATTTTAATATCTTTACAAGTACACATATCTAAAATAATACTCTCATAATGTAGACAAAACAAAATTGCAAACTTGTGCAACAACAGACAGACCCATAGGCCAACCTTAAGAGATTTTATAATATCCACCTTCAAAAAAACCAACAATGTTATCATCAAAAAATTTTAAACAATCAATAACAATATCACATATTTACAATCCTTTTATTTTTTAATGCATGTTCAATTATTTTTATGGAATTTACTTTATCAATAAAAACATGTATTTCTCTCATATCTAATGAAGCAATAATATCACTCTCATTAATCTCTATATTTTAAATTCTATCTACAAAATCAAAAGATGAAGCAATAGAATTTCCCCCAAATCTTAAAAACTCTTGTAACAGCTTACCAATATATTTAGAAGTTTGATATATAAATGAACCATCATAATTCCAAAGGATTACCTTTTTTATGAAACTTAAGGCTTTATCCTTAGCTTTTTAAAAATATTATTAATAATTTTTATTCTCTGGCCATCCATATTATATTGTTCAATCAAAAAGAAACCAAGTTTATCCATTTGCACTTTAATGTTCTCAGTATACTGACATTTCATCATTGAATACATCTGCAGATCTTTATCTTCTTTCAAACAAATCATATCATTTTTCAGCTTCTGTTTAAATTCTGAAATGGCCAGTTCCCATGAATTTTCATATGGAATCACATTAAATTTATGACAATTAATTTTCTTCAGCAATGTGACTATCACTAGGAATCATTTTAAATTAATTTTGAACAGCTGCAATTAATTCTAAATTATAATCATCCCAAATACCGCCAACATATTTAGTTCTGTGACTTAAAACGTATTTTTGACTCAAATGCATCTTTTTATCTGACAAATTGACGAAATTCATACTATTATAAATTTATGAATACCACTTATTAAATAAAAAATCAATTTTCTTCTCAAACTTATTATATAATTTAAATTCAAATAATTTAAATCCATTTTCACAAACAATTTTATATTCGTCCCAAGCACATCATTCATTTAAAATTATTAAATGTTCACTTGCTTTCAAGTACCTCTGAATATTAATTTTTTTTTTACATTTCTTAATTACATCATTTAAAATTATTGATTTTAATTTATTCATATACCTTGGTACTAAATTTATACAACCGTTCAATTTTACTTTGCAATAAACGGGAATACATGACAAACTTTACAATTCTTAAATAAAATGAAGTTTGCATTTAAGGTTAATAACTTTTTTACATTGCTTCTAACACTCCTTAACGATCAATCCATCATTTTTTGACGTCACTTAAATTCATTATTAAAAAAAAGTAATACAAATAAAATATAAAGTACGTTAATTAAAAACTATTGTAATAACAATAAAAATAATAAAGATAACGGTATTATATTTATTATTTTTATAATAGTTTTTAATTAATAGACATTTTTTTTGTATATACATATATAAATTGTAACAATATATTTAACCCCCGGTTTAGGTATATGTTTTAGATTATTAATTTTTTTTAATTATATAAGATTATAATAAGTAAATTTCTTTATCTGTGCTATCATAATAAAATCTTAAATTATACGTTTCAGTAGTATGAATTAAAGTAATTCAGTTAGCCCAATTAATTAGCAGTATTTAAAAGATTATCTTAAATTGTTTAATATTTATTTGAAAAAATAAAAATAATATTTAAATTAAAGAAGAATTAATCTAGAGCTTAATAGGTTTTCAATACATAGGTAAAGTTTTTCTATGCTGTCTGAAATGATTAATTAAATTTGTTAGGATTTTTAGTTGTTGATTTTTAAAATAAATGATTTTAAAGTAATAATTAAGATTTATTAAATATCAATTTATATGAAGTATTTAAAATTAAAATTTTTTAAAATAGTGAGTATAACTGACTGAGAGTAGTTCTAATTTTTGATTGATTTTAAATGTCAGTCAATAGCTAAATTTATTTTCATTGTATTAAAAATGGCTATATTAATGTGCATATGTGTGTGTTTGGAGCATGCATGTGAAATATTGAAAGTTGAAAACACGTATTAAAAGTAATAAGCATATTTTTAAAAATTGTGTATAGTCAATCAATATATAAGCTTTTAAATAATGGAATAGGCAGTCTGAAAAAGTGGTATATTTATTTTAAAAATGTTTAATTGAAAAATTAGCTAATAATTGTAATTAAATAATTAATTTGATAATTATTTAGAGTTGATCAAAATTGTTAATTAACAAGCTCATTTATCATCTTGATATCACATGACTGAATGTCTCAATTTAATATACATAGTTCAAGGTCAGATCAATTAAAAGTCAATAATGACTATTAATTTAAATATTATAATGCAAACTTGTAACCTATTGGTTTAATGAATAGGAAATGCAGTCTTAATCTTGGTATATGGCTGGAGAAAGAAGACACACACACTAATATAAAAATAGACAATTAAAAATTTAAATACTTCTATTTCTTCATACTTTATTTCATTTAAATTTTAATTATATTTCAGTTTTAAAATAAACTGTTTGGTTTTTATTTTAATATTTATTTGAAATCAATGTTAAAGTTTTATTGTTTATCATCTTCATAGTAGAATAAATGAACCAGTAGGTTAACAATGTAGTGTTTCTTCTAAAAGCATACATTCAACTGACTTATCAACGGTGTTAAAGAAAATTTTAATAGTTTCTCCAAGAAGCCAAAGGAAAAATTACATAAGGAAAAGTATATTGTTTCAGTGTTATATTTTAGCTAAATTGTGAACTTTGCTATAAAAGTATTTCCTGCATATTTTAACTAACTTTTAATTAAGTATAAATACGAATTATTTGCTACTAAATAATCTATCAACTTATTTCAAGCTCAGTTATAGAATCGTAAATTTCTTTAAGATTATTGAACCTATAAAAAAAAAGCTTTGACAATTATTTAAAATTATCTTATAAAGTTATCAAAAAAGACAAATGTGTGGAAACTAAATTTCTAGTTATCATAATGAAAGATTATATCCAGTTTGTTTCATATTAAAACAAATAATATAGCTATTCACCTTAAGTTTACTTATTCATCTATTTATGTGAATATTCTGTTTTTTAAATTGCTGATTGCTTCAAGTATATTGCTATTATAATTTAATAGGAATAAATATAATTTAAGTTTACTGCAGTTGACTTATACAAATAAAAAACTTCATAAAAAGCAATTTTAGAAAAATAATTATTATTCTGTTTGTTGCTGCTCTGCTTTTTATTGCCATTAAAAATATATATATATTTTTGAAAGGAACTTTTTGCCACTAAAATCATTTGCCGTCAACTCTTGTTATTTGACAATTGTAAAATTATTGTAAACTTTTCTCCAAGATATTTCTACGTATATGTGTATCTGCTCTACTTAGTAAAAAAACTGTATATGTGCTTATATATCACTTCAAGAAGGTAAAACGAATGAAAAATGATAATGTTTTTTAGACAAAGGAAATGAACTATTTAATCTCTAAAATTGTGTTATAGTTATTGTGTATATATATTTTTATATATATTTAAAATTATTATAGTTAATATTATGATTAGTAATAGTTATATTATAAATATGTATCTACGAATGGTATTCCAGAGGTATAATTGGTAAGATATATAGTAGAAGGTTTTATTTTATATGTTCGTTTTATTATTCCGGAGTTTTCTGAATGAGTATTTAAAATCATAAATGATTGTACCCAGAGATATAACAGCCTTTTGTATATTTATGAAATGTATTTTATGAATAAAAGTATTATAAATATTAGTATGGGTATGAGAATTTTAAATAGTTTATACATAAAGTGTTGTTATTATTATACGAAAGCAGGTTTCACAGTATACATATAATCTTAAACATCACATGATCACTATTTCTTATGCACACACATTACTGTTATTAAAACAGGCAAAACTCTCCATACAGTAGTATCATTCAGTGCCAACCAGAGTAATCAATGGATGCCAGGAGGCTTGTGAATAAAATTCCTATCTAATGCCTACTCAACCAATATCCATTGATTACTCTGGTTGGCACTGAATGGCACTACTGTATGGAGAGTTTTGCCTGTTTTAATATAATCTTAAACTGAGTGAATGAATTATGTGCCTTGTATGTTAAGTGGATGTTATATTACTTTTATGTGTATTTAGACACTCCATGAGTGTGGCTCATACATTCATCAACACTGACTGTACATAGTACTGGGTGTTTGTATTTTTGCTAGTTTATATTTCCCTTATCTAGTATGTGCAGACTTTTAATACTAGAATATATTTTGGTGTATATTCACAGGCATGTTCAACTTTACAATTTATTGTTAGCTTAATTTTATTTATTTTTAACTTCAAATATATGACTAGTGTAGTGTCGAGCAGCATTATTTTCTCACCCCAATATAAGTATTGTTCACATTGTAAGTGTTTTTAATATTATATAATATTGGTTTACTAAGTGTCTCTACTATTTAATAAAGTAAAATGTATAATATCTCATAATGATCTGGACAAAGGCATAGAAATACATTGTTTTACATTATGGGTACCAGTTTTGGTGAATAAGAGAACTATTGGGTAGAAAATATCACTTATATAATAAAATTATAGAAATGGTTTTAAGAAAAATACACTAATGTATTAGTTAATAGTATTTATAAATTATAAATTAAAAGAAATAATCATAATTATTATTAATAAATATTTTATTATATCGATTATTACATGTTGTAAATAAATATTTTATTATTGATAAAATACGTTTTTGTCTCATTGTCATTATAAGATCATCGCATAAGCACATCTATTTATCAGAAAATCTACTTTAATAAGATTTCCATTAATAATTATTTTAAGAGTACATAGTGTTTATACTTTCATTTTGCTTAATAATTATTTAATTATTTTACCTGCCTTCTTAGAAGATAAATGTTATATTATTTACTTCATTTCAAATGCACTTGTTATGTAGTTGGCAGCATAAAAGATACCCTTACTACCTTTGACATTGCTTATTCAAATTTACATCAGAAAATATAAGATTTCTGTATTTTATCATCAGTAGAAGTGAAATAATTATATTTTAATCATTGTAAAGTATTTAAATGTTTTTCAAGTTATCAATTATATATTATTTAATTATTTGAGTATTCTATTACCATGTAATTTCATTTCTACTTTCATAAAATACCAGGATTCCAAAATAGATTAAAACAAATGCTTATTTTAGAGGTGCTTGTCTTATAGATAAAGATGCCATTGGATGGCACCGTTTTCATGCTAAAACCATAAAATATGACCATTCCCGGGCCGTTGATTATAATAATTTTGCTGTGCTTTTTTGTAATGCGAAAATAAAAACAAAACAAAATCGTCTTTTATAAATATTATTTTTTATTAACATATACAATTTAAATGATAATAATAAATGTAAAATAAAATCAACAAATTACAATTTGATTCATGTTTTTTTATCATATATTTTTTTAATTGTGTTACAGTTTTTTTTTATCAATTTTCTATCGGATATTTTTTTACTTGTGTTACGACTTTTTTTGTTGTTGTTGTTTAACTAAAAAATAATAATCGTAATAAAAAGTAAAATTTCTTAGTCTATTTTTTATTTTTTTAGTCTTCGTTTTACTTTTTTTTTTTTTTACAGACAAAGAGATATTACAGCTATTTTTTTACTTCAAATAGAATGACAATAAAAAGTAAAAGTTGCTATGGTTAGGTTTAGGGTTAGTTTTAGGGTTAGGTTTAGGGTTAGTTTAGGGTTAGGTTTAGGGTTAGTTTAGGGTTAGGTTTAGGGTTAGTTTTAGGGTTAGTTTTAGTTTTAGGGTTAGTTTTAGGGTTAGGGTTACTTTTAGGGTTAGTGTTCTGTTGTTTGTAATGCTAAAATAAAAAAATTCAAAATCATAACTGTACTTGGTACTCAAACTTTTTTAAACAACAACAAACACATATAAATGTTTTCTTTACTTATTAAACATGTTTATAATATTTGCTTTTTATGAAATTTACAAAAAATCATGTATATTTGTACTTTTCTTACTGGATATTTTTTTGGTACCACTCTTTTTTACTTCAAAAATATATACACGGTAGAATCTTCTTTGTCTCGTGGAATGTTACCAGTACGTTACCTTATTGCAACTCATTAAAAACATAGATATTCAACATTTTCCCAATTAAAACTTCAATACAGTATGTTGTAAAAAGTCTTAGAATTATTACTTTAAAAAATTTGAACATTTCAATACTTTATAATAAAATAAAAATCCAATGAAAACAACATTTCCATCCATTTCAAATACAAACTCTCTCATCAAGCGGTAACTATTTTATAAACTGTGCAAATTCAGAAAATGTATTTGCTGTGATGTGACATACATGCTGTACTGCAATGCAACATAGTGGTCTGCATTCTGTAGCACAACAAAAAAGTTGTATTGTAGTAAAATGGGGCATGAAAATGGCACCATAGAGCAATGTCTTTAGCTATAAGATGAGTACCATTTTAAATAATCATCATCATATTTTATTAAAAAGTTAATGTGCTACTATTAACATTTTGTTCCAAGTGCATTTTATTTTGAATTTAAACTCTGAGATTAAGATATCCCAAACCTATAAAAGAACCTAGATTTGAGACAGATATGTTTTAAAACCTGAGATTAAGATATTTTAATTTATAAAAAAACTCATATTTGAGATTACGATATTTTAAAACATACCTTGCAAAAGAACTTATATTTAAAATAAATACAATATTTCTAGAACATAAGATAAGATATTTAAGAGTGGACCTATATTTGAAATCAAGATAGTTTAAGAACCAAGAAAAGATATTTTTTTAATTATAAAAGAACCTTGTATGCTAATAATTGTATTTAGTCATTGTATTATCTACAAGAGGACTCATACTCTGAAGTTCAAAATCCATATGTGGTGCCTGTGCATGTAATCTTTGATTGTTCAGCTAGTTTGTGACCCACCTTATAGTTGTTTAGATTACATAGTTGGTTTTTGGTGACCAACATGGTAGGTTTGATTGTAAGGCTTCTCTTGCATCCAGTCACTCTCAGGTTAGTCATTAGATCACTATATATATATATATATATATATATATATATATATATATATATATATATATATATATATATATATATATATATATATTAAAAGAAGAGAGGTTGCCTTGACAACAGTGAGAAATATTGATTACTATCTATATTGGTATGTTTAGGTGGTGACTGTTTTTGAATGGTTACATATTATCCCATTTAGCTTTAAGCATTATTTCACTTATTATTTAAATAATACATGAGCAATTTAAAAGTATTGCAGTTTGTAATGTTATAATTGACTATTTATTAGTCTTCATTACATGGACATATTTATTTCATGTTTAAAAAGGTTTATTTAAACTTTATTGTATCGATATTTCAATCTCTGTGGTCAAGTTACAATCTTTAAGTATCCATATATATTCATTGGACCATTAGTAAGAGTGTATTTCCACTCTTATTATTAAAAGAAGAGAGGTTGCCTTGACAACAGTGAGAAATATTGATTACTATCTATATTGATATGTTTAGGTAGTGACTGGTTTTTAATGGATATATATATATATATATATAAGCTAGATTTTTAAGTACCTAGAACATAGCAGGTGGAATCCAACTACTAAAAAAATGTTTTAATAAAGATTAAAAACTAAAGTTACCAGTTTGCATTGGATTAGTATATTATGAAAAGAGCATTTGATTCTATAACTACTTTAACTTTCTTTTAGTCCACTATATTATAATGTGGATTGCTTACTTTTTATTTTTATTCCCAGGTTGCTATTAAAATTACTAAATAAAAACAACTCTAAAGCAAAAATGAGAAATTTCACCAAGTTTCAGGATTTTTTAAATATTATGCTAGTAAAGGCATAAAGGGGAATTTTTTAAATTCTAAAGCTAACTTTTTTATTTCAAAAATATTGACACTCATTTGGAAACATATATATATAATATATAAATTAAATATATTTTATTTTTATAATTTTATTATGATTTGAATTATTGTGATCTTAACTAGAAAAAAACATTTTTTTTTTATGTTATATTAACTTTGGGGAAAATGTACATTGCCATCTTTTATTTCTCAAGATATTTTTGATATTCTTAAAATATTTTAATTATTTTGTTATTTATTATTAAACATGCTAAAATAATTTTATTCTGCCACAAACTTTATTCAAACTGAAAGTAATACAAATGAAAAGTTAATTATGCGGGATAAAGCCTAGATTTAGTAATGCTTAACTTGCCATGGCTATAAGTGGTGTCACATACCATAAATTTTCAAATGCCTTTATATCATATTGTTTTTTAATTTAAACAGGTGTTCTTAATATCTTTCTGATTATGTGTCTATTGGTCAAAAATCAAATTAGTTTGAATTTAACTCACATAGTATAAGATTTATGACCTTTTTCTGATTTAGAGATACCTCATACTGCTTGTAGTCTAAACAGCTATAAATTTATTTAATCTTTTGCAAATCATCACAATTATTTTCTACTTTTTAAGATAAATATTATAAAACTTATTGTAGATAATGAGTATAATAATAAAAAAGTTATTTCATTATAGTAACTAGTTGTAAGAAAGCAATTCAGTGAATCCATTTAAACAAAAATAATTTTATTTTTCCAATTTGATATTTTATGGTTTTATTATTTTAATTTTTTTATACAAACATTCTGATATGCATTTTAAATAATTCTTATAATTAAAAAATCAAATTAAAACAATATTTATATAAAACAAATATTCTAAAGAGTAATAAAAGACATTACTAGTTGCCTTCACATTTCAATATCATATTGTAGCCTTTGCAGGTTAATCATCTGTGAAAATGTTATTTCAGTTAAAGCTTTGGAACATTATAGCATTTTCCCAGAATATAAAATTATGATAAAATTTATCAAAAAGCAGTAAGCAATGATTAATTATAGTACAGCAAGATGATTAACCTTTACATGACTAACTTTGCTAAATTTAATTCATATATATATATATATATATATATATATATATATATATATATATATATATATATATATATATATATATATATATATATGACATTCAAGTTTAAAGATATTTTGATTAAAAAAAACAATTATTTTTTAATAAATTTACTATCATAATTATTTTTTAATTTAAATGGGTTGAGTGGTTGTAGCATGTCAGGTGCTTGCATGTCAGTTGCTTGCAACAGCTGATTCATTGAAATTTTGTTTTCTTTTTTAAATTGCATAAAAAGTATAAGCATAATGTCAACAGAAATCATGGAATTCATTGCTTCTTAAATCTCTCTTGAAAATGGTATATCACAAGTTGAAATCAGATAAAATTTGATTTTTAATTAATATTTTTATTAATAAATGCATTAAATTTTTTTTCTTTTCTGATCAGTTTACTAGATTATAGGAAGACAACAAAGGCAGAATTACTTTATTGGCCAGATTCATTACTAAAATGGATTAAAAATATGCTAATGATTTGCATTTCAAGGCCTTCAGTGCAATAAAAAATGTAATCATGGAATATTGATTGTAAGTATTCAATTTTAATTTTTTAACTATTTGAATAGTATTTTGATTTTTTTAAAAATTATTTAATAAATGGTATGATTTATTAATGTGCTTGCATTTGTATTGGTGTGTCTGTGTAGTATATAAATTATATAATATTAAATCATTTATGATCTTCATTATACAGTATATAAATTTGTATTCAAATATAACAAAAGTGGTTTATGTACAATGTAATTTTGGGTCTCTAATCCAAGTTTGAGGCAATTTTATTTTATAAATGTAATGATTCTCAAAAGGTTTAATAATTTATTAATGGGTTTATATTTGTGTTAGGGTATTTGTGTTTGCACTTGATTAATTTGTGTTTGTACAACAATTAATGATTTACATATATAGAGCAATGCAATGTAAATTACGACTGATTATCAGATGTACAGAAAGGTTGCAGTTGATAAAGCAATCACAAAATTTACTGGGCATAATACCATATGGAAATATAAACACTTAAAACCAATAAAGAGGAATTTCAAATGGTGTGACACAATGGTTATGTATATACCACATGGAATTGTATGCAGGCAAAGAATCAAATTCTGATTTTTGCCCATGCCTTGATATTCATGCTGTGGAGTCAATAGTTTTGTCACATCTTGCATCACATTATTTTCAAATCTATAGCTAGCAAATGAGCTATATGCAAATAAATTATAGCTCTGTGGGACAATAAATAAAACAAAATAGCATTACTGGTGTTCATAAAGAATATAAACATCATTGGTGTACACAAAAAATATAAAATGAAGAAAGGATACAGACAGTAGCCTACAATTTCTAGTTTTAGATAGACTAGAAGCCAATTGCTATGATGACAAATGCATATCCACCTTCTGGAAATAATTTATTTTATATCTTTTATTAGGATGAATCTTTTTTTTACAGATGCCTTTGAAATTTGTTAACTTTTGGGGTACAAGATAAAAATGAAGAATTCTTATATGACTAATTTTGGAGATTCTGAAGCTATGAATTATCTCAGGTAAAAAGTATTATAAATGGTTTGAATGAGAATTTTGTGAAGAATACAAAGAAATTATCAATGAAGATGTAATTTAAATTAATTAATGATAAATTAGAAATTATGAACAAACAATAAAGTAATAACTAGTTTGGATATTGAAAGTTCTTTTTTCCCCTTATTTTTTAAATGGTAATCAACTATTTGTCTTAGCCTTATTGTTTTCTTTAGTTTTTCTAGTTTCTATCAATGTAAAGGTTTTTGCTTTAACATTATGTAAAATGAAATTATTGTGAAAATTGTGTCTCTAAGTCAATTTTTTTAAAAATTCAATATGGTGCCAGGACTATTAATTAGTTAACTATCTTTTTCATTTCCTTGTTTATAATGCAAATCAGTTTATTTAGTGATTTTTTTTTCTTTTTTCCTCGTACCAATTTAATGTTTTTATTCTTGTTTTTAAATTTTGATTTTTTTTTAAAAGCTTTTTTTAAAAATAGTGTTAAATTAATTACATTATTCATCCAGAATTAAATAGATCCACCAAGCTAAAAGAAAAAAATAAAGTTAACTGTAATTGGTCTTATTGCTTAATAGGTATTTACTGAACGTATTTTGCCTAAATGTGTAGTATTAGTTTATTTATTAATAAATTATATCCTAGATATGTGTAATACTATATATACATGTTATAAACACATTTTCTATATATGTGTTTTAGAAGTGTATGCTATGTATGGTTTGCCAATATCTATGCATTTCTACATTACACCAAGGCTTGCAAATAAATATTTAAGATAAAAAAGAGATTATGTATTGTAATGGTCAAATCCGTACATTCGTGCAACAAAATAAGTAAATCATCCTAAGGCTGATCAAAATGAGGTTGTTGAGATCCCTTGTCCAATCTAGACCTAGTTCCTTTACCAATGCTCAAAGATTTACTACCTTATGGATGACATCTGTGAGATCATAGCAGTATTTTCCATAATCATATGCCAGCAGTAGCACATCAGTAAAACATGAGACTATAGGAAACTGGCATATTTAACAGTATAGCTACATATATAGGTGTAAGCATGAGCATAATTATCTAAATATGGATTGTGATTCTTAATAACTAATAGCTAATTAATCAGTGAGTCAATAATTAATAACAATGATACTGATGATAATAGTAATGACAACTCAATGATGAATGATAATGACAATAATGATTTACTAATGAGCAAAATCAAAACACTAAGCAGAAGTTAAAGTTTAAAGTAATTTAATGAAAGCCAAATCTTTAAATAATAAAAATAATAAAGGAAATAATAAAATTATAATGGGATTAAATGGATTGTCTCACTCCTGCAGGTGATTATTTTAGGGATTACAACTTATTAACATTTAAGTTTTGGTTCACATGCAGGGGATGATTTTGGATATAAGTATTTATGGTTTACTGAGTTACAGGTAGTTTTGGTTTATATATATATTGTACCAACATTGTGTTGGCACATAATAATTTTGTCTAAAAAATTATTAAAATAAAATTATTTGTTAAAATAAATAGTTAAAAGTTTAAGAGTTTTTGAAATAAAAAGTTACAATAAATTAATGAGTCAGAAGGGGGGAGGGGGTTTGCTTCAGAAGCATTAAAAGTCTAAAGGTTTTATAAAAGAAGTAAAGAGTTTTTTTTATTATTATTAATTGAAATATAAGTTAAAAGTTAAAAACATAAATCTCTTTTATTTAAGAAAGGAAAAAGGTTCATCTTAAAACTAAATGGTGAATGGATCTCAAATTATATATATGTGTGCAACTGTAAATGTAATATATGTGTATTAAATATTGAAAAATAAATGAAAGTTAAAAAATTAAAAAACACTCAGCGGCGGCTACTAATAAAAATATAAAAACAACATGTTTGCATGGCTACTAATTAAACAATCTCAAAAACATGTAATTAAAAGATTATCAAAGGAATTTTGACAACAGATATAGCTGGAGGATATCAAGCTGACAACACGTCATATGTATAAATAGTCATTTTTTATCAGACAGTTGTGTTTGAGATAACAGTTCAGTACAATCTATCAGTGAGTTATATCAGTCAGCTTATTATATATCCAGAATCAAGAATGCAGTGTTAAAACCTCGGAAAACATATGACTTTCTCCAGCCTGAAGTCTGATAAAAACAGCCAATCTACCCAATAAAAGTGATGCCTGCATAACAACCTGAAGCCGCTCAATATCTAATTGTCTTAAAGAAAATGCCTCGGAATAATCAGCATCAAATCTCCACAAGAAAACTTCAGATCTAACCGGTTAGAAATACTTCATTAGAAGCAGCAAACAGCAAGAAGTATCCACGTTCAAAATCCTAGGTAATAACATTTTTCTTATACTCATTTCTAATGTAGCCATCGCATTCATAAAGCCTTGTCAAGAGTCAAGTTTAAGAACTCTATAGCACCCATAGATGAACTATTAATATGTGTGTTTAAAGTGTTGTGTGTGTTCATGCATTAATATATTGATGTCATTGTATTTTAAAATTCAAATATTATTTAATGCTTTCTCCTAAGATATTATAGTGTGTAAATTATAAATGTGCATGTGTTATATTAGTTAAATAAGATTTATAAAATATTTAAAATTAGTTTAATAAATGTTAATTAAAATAAATTGTCTTTATAAACTAAAACTTTATTTTGTCAGTCAATTCTTTCACCACTAATTGAAACTATATTTTGTTATTGAATTAAAAATAGACTGAGCTAGTTAAGGGATTTTTCAAGCACTGTATTATGGACCTACTGTCCAAACATGTTAGTTCTGAACTAGTTGGTTCCCAGGGTTTACTCCAAAACAAATAAAGTGTTTGGATAGTAGGGGATTGAATCTAGCAGTCGAGGTGGGCCACGATCTGGAAATGTGATTGTGTTATGTGTTGCATACCTCAGTCTGAATATGGGTAGTATTGACAGCTTTGCTATCAATAGTATTCCCACTTTGCTCTAACATGCCAGTTTGTTCACATAATATTTATATTAATGAAGATAAATGTATTATAAATTAAGATGGAAACACAGATAAACCTATTTCAGATGAAGTATGAGTGCATCGGATTGAGCCTGGTACAATATATATATAACATATCAAACCACTCAGGTGATATTAGTTTTCTGGTTATAAATTACTTAATTTATTTTGTTTGTCATATATATGTATATCACTCACAGGTGATGAAGATTTGCAATATTTCAAGTTACAATTTCATGAGACTTATTGCTTTGTAAATTAGTTTAGTTTGCTCATGACAATCTATGCCTAGTTTATGCTATAATTATGCATTTAGATTTGCTTTAGAGCTAGGAGAAGTGATTATTATTATTTATAAAGAATATTTTATTAAATGCGTATTATTCAATATATTCTCCATTTAGCTTATATGCATATAAAATTAGATTCTGATTCATATCAAAGCTGAAATATACATTTATTATGGTGGGATAAACTGATTATTGGCAGTCAGACTTCAGATACCAAGGCATATAGAAAATATACAATCTGAGTCCCTGCATCTTAAATGTGTGCTTTTTCATGGGATTTGAGTCTCTGCATCTTGAATGTGTGCTTTTTCATGGGATTTTTACCTAGTACTGGTTCCCTTAACATTGTACCCATTGTTGTGAAATAGAGACCTTTAGTCTGGGTGATTGAACAACTAGTTAATTCTCTGGAGTCTCATGTTCTAGTTCTAAGGATGCAGAATGGGGTGGGCCTTAACCTATACCCATCTGAAGAAGGTAGTTGTTTGAACTAAGAAGAATGGGGTAGCCCTTAAAACATATACCCATTAGAATGTAACATACAGCAACAAGTATGTATGCTGAAGCATTTCTCAAGGACATATTTGCCCCACTGACTACATGATTATATAATAAAAATAGGATGCAAAACAATAGTTTCCTTCCATGAAACTACTGTAGATCAGTTCGTAATGTAGCATTTATAACTATGCTATTAAGGAAAGCTTATGAATCTAATTTATTAAGCTATCTATATAGGTATTTATAATTCTAGGGAGGATTTACAGCATATTTTGGGTAATTACGATAATAAATTCTAGTTTTATGCTGTATTTTATCACTTCAGCTAAATATTAATTAAAAATTACATTTAAAGCAAATATATCTTAAAGCACTTATAAGTTTTTAAATAGATCTCTTAAATAAGACTTATTTTATCCATTTCAGAAGGAAGTTTTATTTGTGCATTAATAAATGCGAAATTATATATATATGTGTGAGAATATCTAAACACTTCTCACTAATGATCTAACTAAGAGTAAAATTCCTTTCTGAACAAATATAGCATAAACAAATACATAATTGAAAAAAATAATTTTGGCATAGATTTAACTAAAAGAAACATAATTTTAGAGATAAGATTTTATGTAAGTGAAATCAGAAATTTGGCTTTGTTTGCTTAGTTTAAAAAAGGGAGATGAAACGAAATTAGCTTAAAATTGATTGATTCAGTTTACCAATAGATTTAACTCATTTATGAGAATTATTAATAAAAGCAAACATTATTACTAGCTAAATTATATAAAATAATTTGGAAACTTAATTATCATTTAAATAAATCATTTAGAATTATATGTAATAAATTAGTTATAAATCATTGGGAATCAATCAATTAAAGCAGGTTAAAACTAAATCAGTTTTAACAAATCAAAATAAATTAGAATAAATCAATTCAAATTAAATCAGTAAATCAGGAAAGATTTGGGATTTAAATAAAGAAAATGAAAATTACATTTAACTTGTAAGTTTAGACTACATTATTATTTTGGCCATAATTAATGAATTTAGCTAGCTTTTGGGATTTACGAAGTTTAGATTAAGGTTAATGTTAGGTGGATGGAGATTTGTTACTGCTTTCTTTTCTCTGCTCTGGCAAGTTGGCTTCATCTTGAGGATCTCTTTGAGTAGTATTGGCTTCTAGTTCACTTTTCTCTGCATAATGTATTCCATCGAGGGTCCAGAAAAGCAAGGGGATTGCCTTTTCTAGCCCATCATCATCATCATTACTAATGTATAAAATATTTTTGATGAATTGAACTGAATGAATGCTCAAGAAGTAAATAATTAATTCCTTCAAAGATGGCTGAAACAACTTATATACCAGCTCACCCTCTTACCCCCATCTTAGTAATTTCAGATCTACTTTTCTAATTAATTCGCTGTATTCTTCAAAATTGTGGAATCCCTACTGTTATTGATTTCTGTTACAGGTGGGTTTTTCCTCAGTTGACCAGGATAATTTATTTATATTTGATTTTAAAATCTATTTTTACTCTTAAAATTTTAATTAGGTCAGAATACAGCTAGAAGGATTAAATTTTATGAAGTCATCCTTTTTAGAAAAACAAATCTAAAGATGGAAAACATTTTATTATATATGTAACTCAATTATATAATTTAATGATATATGCAGAAATATAATAATTTCAAATATTAATTTTAAAATAAATATTCTAGATAAAGAAATTTCTAATGTTTTAATTTTATTAACATTATTCTTTCCTGCACATAAGTAGTTTCTTGTTACACATACAAAGCATTTTCCATTTATTAAACTACTAGAAATATATATGTGTGAATTTACTGATTTTTACACATATACATATGTTTCTTATACTGTATGTAAAATATATGCACACATACACAACTAGTATATTTAGGTTTAAAATTAGCATGATTTTAGCATAATATTAGCATAATATATGAGGATTTGGGTATAGGTGTACAAAATAAATACTATAATATATAGTAGGTGAAACAGAAGGATAGACAGATCTGACTGTTTCAGTATTATCTTAAATGTAATTTATAATATAGCCTAATTTGTTAAAAAAGGCTTAGAAATTACATATCGTTTATTACAGATTTTGTTTTGTGTATAACTTGCAATCTATATTTTATCTTTTATTAAAAATCTATATTATTTTATATCAAAACCAATATAAAATTTGTGATGCTGAAAATAATAATCTTTATTGAATTAAATTATTCAACAGTCTTGATGATATGTATTGTTGGGATGCAAAAAGGCAACATTATTAATCTGTAGGATTGGGGAAAATGAGATTTGCATGTTTTCTACAGTAATAATGGTTATTAGTCATTCATTAGACAAGAGATTATCCAATAATGAATAATATTTCTGTAATGTAATTTTCATTACCTCACTCTCATGCAAGTTATTCATTATTGGATAATCTCTAGTCTAATAAATGACTATTAAAATATTAATATACTTTTATTAAGAGACTTATGTCAAAATTGTGAGGGCAGCATGTTTGACACATCAATTAAACTGTAGTAATTTGCAATCCTTAATGTCTATATAAATATATGGAATCATAAATAAAGGTGGAATTCCATCTTTATTATTAAAAGGAGGTTGCCTTGACAACAGTTTAAGATATGTGTAAGTGATTGTTTATATTTAAAGTTATTTGTTAGATAAGTGGATGATTGTTTGTTTGTAGTTGAGAATGATAAATTGAAAGAATTGATAAATGAGTTTAATTGTTTTGATCTTTCTATAAAATATATGATAGAAAGAAGGGAATTAGATTTTGTTAAATTAATTTTTTTTAGATCTATTGATGATTAGAAATGTAAAGACTAATTGTTTTGTATATAGTCATTATGTTAAGAGTAAAGAGTTAAGGTCTAGAATTAAACCTGATAGTTATCAATCTGTATCTCATAAAATAGCTGCTTTAAGAAATTATTCTTGTAGAAATAAGAGTTTAAATAATTCTAGTGAGGTAGCTTTGCTTCAAAAAGGGCAACTTTATAAAGATTATTTGAGTATTAACTACTCTGATAAATTTGTTAAAAGTATTTTATTTAATAGTAATATTTGTAATGATGTAAAGGATAAAGAAAATGTTTTATTTCTTTGCCATTTAAATTGTCTTCTTATGAAATTATATGTAAAAATAGTAATTTGTTTGGAAATAAGAAAATTGCTTGGAAAAGGGGTATTACTTTGAATAATTTATTAAATAATACAAAGGAAATTTTTGATAGAAAGAGTATTCCTGGAGTAGTGTATATTATCTCTTGTTTTTGTAAGAATATATATAGGTCAGAATAGTTTTAGCTTAAATAAAATAATAAAGGACATAAAAGTAGAGTTAGAAATAAATATCTTAGTTCTGCTTTGTATATCCATGATAAAATTGCAGGCCACACTATTAATTTTGATGAAGCGAATGTTGTCTTTTTTGAGAGAAATGAAATAAAAAGAAGGATTAAAGAATCTTTATTATTAAAAATTTATGATTCTGAAGCAATTAGCTTATTTAAAATTTTTTATATATTAAGGGTATATGGGAAGTAAGTGGAATTGTGCCAATGTTTAGTTTAAATATGTTGTTTTGTAGTTCTTTACACTTGAGAAGTCTGCTTGTAGCAGTGAAACCATTGGTAATATTTTAGAGTTTATTTTCTTGGCTAGTCTTATAGAGTCAGGAATTTGATGTAATTTTGATTATATATATACATAAAAGACATATTTTGCAGGTTCATCTGTATTAAAAAATTTAAATATTGATATGCCGACGTTTCAACTTGATCACACGTCATCCACTGGATGATAAAAGGTAGAAAGACAGTTGTAGAGGTGCTACAATCACTGATTTGAAAAAAATGTTAAAGTTCCACTAATAGCAACAATGTTAAATTAAGAGTGGTTTTTAAAAAAATATTTCCAAATAGGAGGAAGTTTGCATGTATCATCTCGCTTATTGATACAATCTATTGGTGGAACTTTAACATTTTTTTCAAATCCGTGATTGTAGCACCTTTACAACTGTCTTTCTACCTTTTATCACCCAGTGGATGACTTGTGTGATCAAGTCAAAATGTCGGTATATCAATATTTAAATTTTTTAACATGGATAAAACTGCAAAATATGTTTTTTATATATGCAACCTGTGAAAATATTCGTATCAACACACACACATATATATATATATATATACTGAACAATAATAAAGATATGTATAAGAGATTGTGGTCTGAGCCAACTGATAAATGTTGGTTCAGCACAAAATGTGCAATTTAGGTATCATAGATTTTTTTCACATGTCTTTGTTCACATGTTTATGATTACATCCCTCTCCAAGATGTTAAAAGAAGATAGAAATCAGTCCTTACCTTGTATGATAGTAGTGTAGTGAATATTACACTACAGAAATATTTATTATTTAATCTTCTTTATATGTTTAAGTTAACTAGTCTATAGGATACTATAATAAGCTACTACACTATAAATTTTTGCACTTTAACAGCATGAACTTGAAAAAGTGTCCTGAGCATTTTAGATGAGCTATGAGAATTGACGATTTAAAAACTAAAACAGTTTTATACTTTTCAGTCTGTATTTCTTTGGTCTAAATTTGCAATAATTTTGTTTTTGAAAGAGAAAAACTAAAACAGTTTATTGGATCAATGTTTAAGTTTTTAAAAATGTGTTTAGTAGTATGAATTCAAGTATTGTGTATACATCTTATTTTGATGTTTAAGTGTCGATTGATATCATTATTAACTGATCATACCATTAATTAGAATATTTACTTGAGATTATAACAATTTTTGTTTCTGACTTTTTTATATTCATTATACTGTTTTTTTTTTTTAATTCTGAATTAAAATAACATAAGGAAGTTGCTTTTAAACAGCCAAGCAGTAGTTTGGTAGCTTGAAAAATAGATTCATGATAATAAGTAAGTCGGCAAAGCAGCCGATTGCAGGACAAGGGCTTCTGCAGTAGTATCTCATATAGGTGCAGTTAAAAAAACAGCAATCTTTACTAGGTTTGCCAATTGTCGGTTGGTGAAATATTTGAACGAAGTTTATTCTTGAATTATATTCTAGTTAAGAGTAATTAGTTACCCATTTATCAACCAGTAATAGATGATTAGTTGGATTGGTATTGCTTTCTGTTTAAATGTTTTTTTAAAATACATATATATATAATGTATAAAAACATATGTATTAGTTTGTGTTTATATATATATAGCATTTTGATTCTCTCTTGATGTTAATTTATTTCACTACATGTTACTCTGAGGAAATCTTTTTATGTTGAGTTATTACGAAGCAATTTTTGAAAAAGAGAGAAAAAAAATACATAACATCGGCACTTTCCGAAACCTTTCATCCATATTCTTGAACATTATTCCGAATAAAATAGAGCTTTTGCTTAAAGCAATTGAGCGTAGAACTTAAAAAAAATTAGGAGTAAAAACTTCCTTCCTCTACGGGAGCTTTTGAGCATGATTGCTGGGAAAGGCTCCCAATAATATTACCGGAGAATTATAACTTTTATTCTTAAAAATTGTAGGTCGATATAAAATAGTTATGTCAACATATAAGAAAAGAAAAGAAAAATAAATGAAAAGCAAGAAAACGGTAACAAAATGATAAACATTGTTAAGTTCTATATTTCCGCAAGATGGCGTAATTTCAACTGTATTTGACTAACAATAAAAAGAAAGTGTGTAAAGAAAGAATATGTGCACAGACGTATGATTTCATAACCTGATTGTGAAAACGATTATTATAATTTTTTTTTTTTTACTTTAATGCTTTCTTTCAATATTAAAAAAGTAAAATATTAGTTTGCGAAATGTTGTCGGCAACATATGAAATCTTTCTCATCAATGATAAAGACAAAATCATAGAAGTAGATGTATTTGTTATTTTTATAATCAGCGCAGCGATATTTGTCTTATCAATCCAGATTAATCTTGGATCCTAGTTAATAGCCAATTAGCAATCATTAATAGGATGACTAATTTGGTTGGTTAACAGACCGTTACTTGAAAAAAAAAAAAAATTCTAAGTCCGAATTTGAAAACAATTTCAAAATTACACAGGTCCGGGTTCAAATATTGTCATGAAATGACAGATAGATGCTTCACTCACTATACCTAGAATTTTTGATTAAATACCCATTTATCGATCTCTATTGCATGTCTACTAAATTGCATATGATCCTAAACTATCTGAAAAAAAAGAAGCTAAACCTGATATGAGCATAAAAAAATCCAAGTTTCATCTAAGTCGAATTTAAACTTCATATTGCATGATAAGTGGATATGCTTCCACTTTTCCATATGATACTACATTAAAACAATGATAATAACTATTATTACGAATTAATTTTAGCATAACTTCTATGGCAGCATTTAAAAAAAAAAGGATTCTAAATTTGATTCCTTAAGTAAATGAACAACTACTATTTTTTTCATTGAGAATCTTTTAATTTTGTAGTAGAAAATAATAAAATTTTATGATAAGTTGAATAAAAACATTTTCAGAGATGTTAAGAAAGTTTTGAAGATTAAGCAAATGGAAGAAGTAATTTCTCTCTACAATATGAATAAAACATTTGTCCCTAATAGTATGATGATAGTTCGAGATTTTAATTATATTAATGATGAATTT
Organism: Epiperipatus broadwayi; assembly: GCA_028023455.1. NCBI lineage: Eukaryota > Metazoa > Onychophora > Udeonychophora > Euonychophora > Peripatidae > Epiperipatus > Epiperipatus broadwayi. The sequence continues at coordinate 110,089 of JAQFVV010000444.1, forward strand.
TATAAACACCATGTTACCCCCCTCCCCCCACGGCAATACGTTTAAATAAAGATATAAAGATTTGTATTGCTTTGTAATATAGCGCTAATCAATTTATAAATAGCATTATAGAATTAGATTAAGAGCAAATCATTACAATAATGATCAACTTCATTATTTGATTGGGGGCCTCGTGTTATTATATTTACTTATCATGACTGTAGTCTGGATTTGAAACCAAATAAGAAAATCTGGATTTTTTTTCAAATCACAGTCTTTGAATATTTTTCAGGTAAGTGAACTATAGCTAGCCTAGCTAATTATCCAATAACAGTCAGTTAATGGATATCTAGATATTCTAAGCAAGAGATGGTCAGATTAGTGTCAAAGCAATGACGATAAAAAATTAAAAATATACAATTGTTATACAATGTGGCCATCATTAATTGTGGCAGAGGGGTCATATACTTTTACAAGCACTGAATACAGTTACATTTTCTTTACACTACATTTTCATCATCACCAACCACTAATAGTTTACTGTGAGCAAACACCCTTTCAGTACTCTTTTATAAAAGTCTACCTCACTATCCTATCTCAAACTGTGTAAATGAATACTATTGTTTAGTACAGGGTTCCTAACTTGGATTCTTGCACCCCTAGGAGATATAGGAAGCTTATCCAGAGGAAACAGTGAATAGCAGGTAAATAAGCATATTATTAATATATTCCAAAAATAGTTATATTATCAACATTTCTGGGATATTACATGTTGGTACTATCTGTTGCCATACCAATAACATTTAAAGTCTTTTTACAGGCATAGACACAATGACGTTGCATGGATTTTTTTTTCCTCACTGCAGAGTCAGTAGCTCAAAATATCTGGTTACAATTTATTTACTGAATAAAGCTTTTATGAAATCTTAATTACTGTTAATTTATTATAATGAATAGGGAATACCAAATAATTGATGATAAGCCAAGTAAGATACAGGGATAAAAAAGGTTGAGAATTTCTGGTTTAGTATCTAGCTGATAGTTATCCTAGCTCAGCTCTTTTGGCTATGCATTTAGACCATTTTTGTTCATATAGAAAGACAGTAATGGCAGTAGTGTCAGTTTGGGTTTAAATTTATTTATTTTTAAATCTTTTTTTATTATTTCCCCAAACTATTTTCTATTAATCTTTGTCTCACAGTCTTTCTTTTATTTTTTAATTGAAGTTTGCATTTTAAGCCATAAATCAAAACTTGTGAGTTGTCTAAAGCTTTTCTTCTTAAGCATGGAGGGCATTGTTTCATTAAATATTAATTAAATGCACTTCAGTTATGTGACATCATAGAGTATTTGGTGGTGCTGCTGTCACTTTCAGCTTTTGTTCACTCTTGTTGCAGTTATCTATAGTTCTATTTTAATGAGAATGTGTTTTGATGATAGAAATTAGCTTTAAAGTAAATATTGATATATTAGTTTTAAAAAATTTGAAGATGTAAGTATTTTATAGAGAAAGTGTTACAAATGAATGGACAGCATTGCTGATTGGTAGATTCTTTGATTTGGGGACTTGAGAGCAGTTGCAAGACCACATCTAAATTTCCCTTCTATTTTTGTTAGCAATGAGCAAAAAAAGACTATATTATGATTATTTTTACAAAATATTTTTATAATAATTGTTATACAAATACTTTCATGATTACACTTAGATTGTATTCAAATATGTTTTATTTTAAAAAAATACAACTTAAGAAATTCAAATTGAAGTTAGAATTGGTAATGTTCTGTAAAACACCATATTACAGAACTTTATGATCTTTTAATAATTGTAAATGCAATTTTGAATTTTTGACTAGAACTTCATCACTTTATAATGACTTAATAATAATGTATCCAGTTTTAGAAATGAAGTTCAGTTAATCAACATTTTTTACTGGTGTTACAGTAATTCATCAATAAAAATTGTTATTGTTCTTATTATGTGTTTATAATTATTATTATTTTTCTATACTTTCAAAATTTAAATATTGTTTTTTAGAATGTTTTTCATTTGAAAACTTATGTTTATAATAAATTAAGTACAATTTATTGAATAATAATATAGAATAAAGGTTTTAATATTTAAATAAAACCATTAAACTATAACTGATACATGGGATGATACAAAATACATTAAAACAATAGAAGGTTTATGTTTATAAATAAATTAGTCAAATTAATTTTTATACATTTTTCAGTTGCATTTGTTCTAGCTGATACCAACTAATCAAAACAATCATAACTATTTACATCATAATTTATTTTATCAATGTAATATTGATATCTTTATGAAATTGTATTTTCTTAAACATTATTTTGGTTTACTTACAAGTTATTTTTCTATTTCAAAATTGTTGAATCCAATGAAGCTAGCAGCTGTTGGGTCAGAAAATGTATTCTTCCTGGATTTTAAGACATCAATTACAATTAGCATTAGTTATGTATAATTTCAAAATTCTTTGGATAATATATTAAACCTAAATATAATAAAATCATAATCCTATTCTCTTTGGAATATCTCAATTATTACTCATGGCCTCTCATTATTTAACATTCATCATTAAATCTTGTGAAATCTTTAACCCTAATGAATATGTTTTTGTATAAAACTTTAATAAGAGATTTATATTAAGTCTAATGGTTTATTGCTCAGGATTTATAAAAGGTTTAAACACTGGAAGTGACAGAACTGAACCATGGTTCATAAACATTGAGTTTTAAAGCTTTACAAATCAAACCATATAGCAAAAATAATGAAATGATACTTCCTTGGGAGTTCATAAGGAGTTCAAGAATTGAAAATGACAGAGTTAGTAATGATCCAAGAACTGTAAACATCTAAGAGTGCCATTCAACTTCTGCACCAAGTCATACAGGATTATATTAGGACTGGCAATAGATTACTATTTTTAAAATAATATTTTATTAGTTTTGTAATTGCATTAAATTTTCTACTTGAAGATGAGATTTGACTAAGCAATGGGATAATACAAACAATTAATGATACATGATCATCATCAGCAGTTTTTGCCATTTATCTTTTTATATATAATATTAAATCAAATGGTTAATTAATTTTTTAAAAAACATTGTTTATAGTTTTTTTTAAATCTCTTGCATATAAAAATTATTTATCTTCATCAATTCTTTTTTTTTTTTAATGTAAATTTTTTAAAAAATAGAAAATCTATTTTTAAGGATGAAGGTTCATTAAAATTATGGTGTAGGTCTCAAATTGGGATGTTCTAATAAATTATGCCAACAAGGTGGAAAGCAAAGAGAATGCTAACCACTCGTGGTAATCAAGTGATATTTCTTTGGCATAATATTCTATTTATTAGTTAACCCAATCTGTCTTTTTTTATTTATTTTGATGCAAATCTTTATTAATGCTGAAAGAAAGAATAAAACAAACAACATATATATATATACAAGTAGTAATACATGTGTCAATCATCCATTACACTTTTTAACACCAATACAGAGCTCGGCTCTAACATTTCAGATGGCTGATAAGGTCAAGGTTTATTTCAGAAATCAAAAAAGGCAAATACTCAACATTACAAAGGGCAACTATCCTATCTCATAATTTGACAGATTGTTATACCAGGGCCTCCTCAAATAGTTTCCATAGTTTTCCTAGGCAAGAGTCTCAGGCATTGGTAGTAATATGTTTCCCAGTCATTATCAAGCTTTTTTAGCCAGTTGAACTTTTTGTTACTGAAGATTAAATTGTATTGTATTGTCCAAATGTTTTTTAGGGTATGTACTGTTACCATTGCATTGTAGGGATTGACTTTAGCAATATATTACCTAAATAGGTTTTTTAGGTTTATAAATGGCCTGTGAAACACTCTTGATCTTATTTGCCTGAATGTTAAGCAATCCTCGAATAAATGCTGGAAAGTTTCTTTACCAGTCTTGTTGGGTCCAAATTCATGCATAGTTTTGGGTTTAGTACTGTAGTTGTTGAGAACAAACCATTCATTAACTTAAAAACGAATTTTATATAAGATTGGAGTGCATGTAAAGAGTGGAAGCTCTTCAGGATGCTCTTTTTTGAAGTGCCAACCAGGGATTATCATGGAACCTAAGGTGACTTATTATGTCTTTATATTTTAAGTCCCTCAAGGGTAAGGACATTAAGATCATCCAGCAGATCCCTGTATGCAATTAACATGTCAGCCAAAAATGAAGTACCCTGTGTGGTAATATCCCTATATGATAACTCAATCTGCCTTAGACATAGAGCTTAATATTGTTAAATATATAATGAGAGATAGATAATACATCATATGCGTGAAAGTGCTTCTATTAATAATTCCATCTTTATATATAACATTTTTACATTTGTAATGGTTTATAAATTTTCTCAATTTTTTTATTTAGAAAAACGATAAAATCAAGCATTTATATATTAACTTTTATTCAAAAAATGGCACAATCAAGCATTTATTTATTTTAACTGGTTGATTAATGTTATATAACTGCTGCTTCCAGAATGTTATGCTGTGAAGATGTTTCTTACATAGTCACATCTTTGTCTCAGGAAATCCACTAATTGAGTTAAATCCATATAATATTAAGAAGTTAGGCCATTGTTTACTATCTGACACAACATCAGTTCAAAAACATTGGTAGTAGCTTATGCTTTTTTTTCTCCTTATAGAAACAATTATTAAGTTTATACCTACAAAATAATACAACATAAAGTTATGCCAGTGATGGATGGCAGTAGTTGAAAAATATTTTAATGGCATATACACCCTTTATTAAGACTGAAATATTATTTAGATCACATCAGGTATTAAAGCTAGCAATATCTTTCTGAAGAAGAAAGCAATCAAACACTGATGTGATTCTTCTAAAGATTTTATAGGCATCAACATAGCATAAAAGTTAACAAGATTTTAGATCATCCTTAAAGTCATTGATATAAATGTTAAAAAACATGAGTGATAAAATACTATCTGACAAACATTTAAATTACATTTTAATAAAAGAAGATATTGATGAATTTAACATATGCTGTATGATTACAAAGCAAATCTTGAAACAAATGAAGAAGTTTAGCAGAAAAATTTATTTTGTATAATTTGTGAATAATAATAATATAGATTACTTTATCAAAAACTTTTGATAAATCAAAATAAATAACATCAAGTCTCTGCTAATCCTAAAATTGCATAATGAGAACATTAGTTTACTAATCTGCTAGGAATAAATTTATGGTAAAGAAGAAATGATTTTACTAATATCAGAAATAATTTTATTATAAACACATCTTTCAAAAATTTGAGCAATGGTATGTAAGATAGAAATAGATCTATAGTTATTACTACAATTTCTGGATCCATTCTTAAAAATTGGGAATCATTCAAGCACCTTAAGAACATTGGGAGAAATACAGGAATTAGGTAACAATGAAGACCAGAAGTTTTGTAATAAATTCTGCTAGACTTTGAAAATGAAGGAAGGAATATAATCACAGACTACACTAGAATTAGTTTTAAGTCACTTGAGGGCTATGACAACTGTCTCCTTAGAAAAATGACTAATAATTTAATTAACAATAGGAGAACCACAATGTATTTTTTGAAAATAGATTGTGATGAATATAAAGTCACAAAGTGTTTAGAAAAATCATTATGAATGATTTAAACTCTTTTTTTAACCCAAGCCAGAGTTATTAATGAAATCCCAAATTCTTTTGAATTAAACAATTTTTTATACATAAATTTTATAATTTTCTCTTGTAAATATGTTTAGCCAATCTTCTGAAATTAATACAATTATTATAAAAAAGATATTCTGTATTTTAAAATAGAGTCTGCAATGGTAAGATTTCCTCTTAATAATTTTAATGAGAGTGTATAAAAACCAAAGAGAAAACGTTATGAAAAGAGAATTTATTGAGAATATATAAATCAATAAAACATTAAGAATCTGTGAAAAATAATCTAAAAATGATTCATATCAGAAAAACAATGAATTTCAATTGACTTTAGAAAAATTCTTACAAAAATCAACACAATTACCTCTCATTGTACTTCTATGTTGGACTATTTCCATCATCTAACAGTAAATCATGAATATCTTAAGACAATTTTTTTCTAAAGATATTTACGATTAATGTTAGATCAGAGGTTTTTAACCTTTTTTTGGGTAAGAATTTAACCAATGCCCCTTACAAAAATGACAGCATTTTTTGATCTATTTATTATAGAAATTTAACAATTCTGGAATCTTGTTCAAAGTAGAATAAACAAAAAAAATGATCAAAAATGAAACTATACTCATAGTGCGAGGACCAAGATAGAGTGATTATACTAATTTATCCATATCTGGTATCATCTATATCATCAGCAGTCTTAATTCACTGCATGAACAAATAACAATCTGTTTCTTTTTTTGTCAATAGATTGGTATACATACTAAATCTCTTTTTGGTTACATATGATGATCGGAATGCAATGAAGAACTTCTTTGTTGCAGAACCATAAAGTTGGATATAAACCAAAATTCTTGACATTTTTAAATTTCAATTTCAGTTCTTTGTTTGCTGATAATTCTAATCATTCCCTTCTGCAGTGATAATTCTGTTTGAATGTTGATCTAAGGAAGATTCTAGAACCCAATATGAAATAACAATATATCCTGAAGTTGATTCATGAAATCTTTTTTAAATGCTTCCAAATGCTGGATGTATACCAAAATCATCATCATCTTTGTTACCACTGAGACAAGATTTAGAAACTGATAAAATTCTCTTCAGTCTACATTTTGTTTGTACAAGTCAAGTTTTGACATGAATGCAGAAATATTTGCTTTTGATAAAATTTATTTCATCTACTTGATTGTAGACTTGTTTCCTTAAATTTATTAAACAAAAATCTGTCAAGTAAGCTATAGCATTTTTAAACTTGATTAAATTCCTTCTTACCAAAGTATGTCTGTTTTCAAAAACTCTAAAACTGAGTCAAAGAGCTCAAAAAATCATTTTAGGGAGGCATTTTTGTATAACCAATGAACTTCTTTGTGCAATAGTAAATGACTAAAATCTTTGTTTTCATCATAAAACTTTTCAAACAATCTATTGTTGAGAGTACTGCTTCTTATCTTGTTAACAACTATGATTACATACTATAGGAAGCAATGAAGATGATTATTCCGGTTTTCCCCACCAAATGTTGTCAGTGAATCATGCAATATACAGTGATTACCTTTGTTCTGCCTTTTTAAAATATGAAATAAACCCACAGTAGCACACAAATATTACTGGAGCCCACCAGTAGCAAGTGATAATATATTTTTCAAAATATCTTTATCTGTAAAATAACATTCCAATATGTCAGATATAGATTTTTCTTTTGTATCTATTTTTAATTGTCTTGCAAATAAAAGTTTTTGGCAATATTTTTCATCTTTTATCGAATGAACTTTACTAGAAATAAAGCCACATTGTTTGATAAGATTGATGCATCAAGTTGCAAAGAAAACTCAGTAGACTTTAAGAACTCATTTAGCAAGATTTCCACATCCTGGGCCATTTCATCAATTTGTCTCTGCAATGTATTATTGTTCAATGAGATTTTTAATAATATCAGATTCTGGCTTGTGCAGTATAGTGCACAGAATCTCATTTATACTTGGTAGTATCAATTCTTCACCAATAGTGTACAGTTTCCCTAATTTAGCAATAAACAATTAAATAGTATAAGAAATACATAATACATCATTATCTTGTTTTACTGCTGATGAAAACATATCAGATAAAGTTAACATCTCAAATGATCTTTGAGCATTTGAAAGTAGAATACATCTTTATTTTTTCTGTCAGGATGGATTTTAGTCCAATATTTTTCTAATTGCAAAGATTTTATGGCTTCATTGGAGAAAACTTTCTGGAAAATTAGATACATTAGTAGAATCTCTTATTTATAGGTGATTGAATAAAACTATACTTCAAATAGTTTTTTGAATCTGACATGGTTCCATCTGAAAAATAAAACAAATAAGATAATTAATTTCATTCTATTTAAATTTAGTATAACATATTTTATATTATGTAACTACCTCCTACTACTAAAAAATCTTAATAGATCATATCTATGTCAGATACTCTTAGGACAGAAAATCGATTGATATTTAACATAAAAAGTAAAACAATCATTCTTAATTAAGATTCCAGAATAGAATCCAGACCTTTGACAAAATAAAACTCGATTGTTAATTGGGCCACATAGTTTTGTACAATCATTTAAAGTGAAATCTGTGAGGTATTTTGTGATGAAAGTAAATTGAAACAAACATAAATATTAGTTTCAGCTAGAATCGAACCCAAGCCACATAGTAACCATCATACTTAATATCCACCTCACCTCTTTGCCCCACCAATAGTGTTACATCATATTAATCATTTGCAAAATTTAAAATATACAATAATAATAAATAAATAAAAACAAATAGATATTTACCTATTTGGAAATAATTATTAGTGCCAAAAAAATAAAGGACATGACATAAGTTATCTTTTTATTGTGATCTCTGTATATATACTGCACTGAACTTTAGTTTTATAATTTGTCTGAAGGAAAACTAAAACAAATTGGTATTATTTAAAAAATGTTCACTCTATTTATAGTAATCTTCAATAAACCCATCAGTTCTTGCAATAAATTGGGTGCTCTGTATATGCAATAATCTTGCTAGGACTTGCATGATCTGAATTTGCATGAACTTTCTGAAACTTGTAAAATGTCATTGTGTACAAGGTAGGACAAATATGTTTAGCTAAGAAGTAAGTAAGTGTGAGTTCAACTACACATTTATCATTGCTTAATAAGATTTTTCAGAATGTTCCTATAAGTATATCTCAAGATGGCTGGTCCCCAATGCCTCTCTATTATGTCTTAAATTAGCATTGCTCTCTTAGATATTCTCAATGCACACCAGTGGGCTGCACTACCCCTATTGGGAAACAAGGTATTAGATGATGGAAATTATCCAAGGGTTTGTATAACTAAAATGCCATAATCTCAAACATTCAGGCAACTAATAATTATCTATAATTCTTTTTTATAATATTAGAATAATTAGCTTTTGAGTGATATAATAAACATCTATAGGAAAAGTATCAGATAAAGTGACAATTACTAATGATTGGTAAATTATATGGAATATAATCCAAAGTGGAATGAACATTTATAAATGAGTTAGATTGTTTAAGCCAAAATATTTACAAAACAATAATAACAAACAATAAAATAATAATAATTAATTAATTTATTAATAAAAGTAGATAAATAAATAAATAATTGAATGGTTTAAATGCTTGAGAGTTCATAAGAAGTTAGAGTTAAGTGCTGGAAGTGTCGGAACTGGAAACAGTGTGAGGATATTACATTCCAGAATCTATTCCTCTACCACTGCACTAAACTTAGGGATTCCTAAAAATTGGTGAATAAAGTTATCAAGAGCTTTTTTATTTGTTTATCACACTATTCTTTATCAAAAGATTTTTTGGAGGTTATTAAAAAATACAATATATGAATGGAGAAGACCAGATATATTTATAGTTTACCCTAGGATTTATGAAAGATATGATAAGAAACTAAAAAAAAAAAATCAAAGAAAATTTTATCTAAAGATGAAATAAAAAATATTATGTGTGCAAATTGTTATATTTTGAGTAGTATTTTAACTCTGCATATCTTCAACATGGAAATCTTCAGGCAAAACTCATTATTGCTGTGTTCTTTATCACACGTGTACAGCCATCTATTGAGATATTGCTTTTTTTTAAAAAAAGAAGCAAAATCACATACTTAAAAATATTGATTTTTTTAATTTAAAAAATCTAAAGAGATCAGTTTAAGTAACTAGAATAATTTGAACTTGGGATTTGTCAGTCTATATTCATCCTCCACTTCATCTGAAACAGCTAAAACACAAGATCACATAATATGAAAAAGCTAGATGATCCCTGATATACATATTTTGTGCAGAAGCAGCACTCATAAGTTGGGATCGATCATAATCTCCCACATGTATATTAAATCAGTCTCAGTTTATATTAAGATAGAAATTCCTCAAACTTTACTGAATAGGATTTGATCTTCTTACCTTTTCAATTATTCAACATTCCATTTCATTGGTTTCTGACAATGGAACACTCAAACCATTTGGCAGATTTGATATTGTAGTTGTAACCTATGTAGACATTATGCCAATTTAATCCTTAATATTATTGACCCATTACATATCCATATATTCACCAAAGAAAGAGAGGTCAGTATAATTTCAAATGGCAAAGTCAAAATATTTTAGTCCTACTTTTATGTGCTTGATGACTTTCATGTTTTGTTTTTCAAGCTGGAAAGCATTTGCAAGATTATTTTGAAAAAAATTTTGAAATAAAAAAAGATTGATATCTTGCATAGTTAATTAAAGATTTATAATTAATTTTACACAAAATGATATAATAATTATTTAAATCCAAAAGAGTACACATACACACTTTGGTTTTATTTGTATATGTTATATTTTAAAAAATAGATGCTAATAAATTTGACAATATAGCCCATGTCTTTTTCACTGATTGCGTAATACCATTATCAATCAGTATAAAGATTTTTAAAGATATTCTAAAAAATTTTAAAGCAATTTTAATATTTTAACCAGTTTTAAAAGAACTACAGTAACACTACTAATTTCAAAATGTTTATAATTTTTTTGTTGTCATTTCACATTTGTGGAAACATGCATGCATTATTTCATTGTGTTTGTTGTTCTTTTCTTTTTTGAATGGTATGTGCCATGTTTACGTATAATAAAAATTGAATTTTTTAATGAATTTTTATTTTAACAATATAATTTTTTTCCCCATATGCTTGTTTAATTTTACAATGAAAGGACTGCATTAAATTTTTAGACAGAAAAAAATAGATTCTGAAACAGAATCGAGTATTGATGACTCTTTTCTAATTCTAGGCCTTTGAATTTCAAAGATAATTTATCATCTAGCAATTTTAATTTATATATTTTTGGAAAATAAACTAAATGTTATAGGACTGAAAATGAAAAAAGCTTAAGCAATCTATACTCACAAAAGCTAGTGGTATACTAGACTCTTCATCCCAAACTTTTAATGATTTCAGTCTGAAATTCTCATATCAAATGAGGGGTAAAATTTATATATTTTTTATTTACTTTTCATTTATAGAATTTTTATAAAAAGTATTACAAAAATATGCAAAAAAATGGGTATCAAGCTATGAATTGTTTTTATGATAACAAAGAATGTGTAAAATTAGTCCTATATGTTTATGCAGAAAGGAGTTTGCTATTAACTGAAAGCATACCCTTTGATTCCTCCTGGAAACCTTAAAGGAACTGAGAAGGGCAAATTCTTAATGTTAACTCCATATATTCTTGTTGTTGCTGCTGTTATTACTATGTGATTATTCATATAGTATACAAACATGGATGGGCTGCTCACCAACATGCATTAGCCAGCATGGTAAGCTTATTGCCTTTTTACCTCTGAGTTTAAGATCAAGAAACACCATGGTCTTTCTTCTCAGTTGTCTGATAAGGCAGAATAAATATATATGTAAATGATAAATATTTTTCCAATAGATATATACAGTCATGACAGAAAAAAATAAATAATGGCCCTTATTCCCAGGAGGTTGTAAAGTCACCAACCAAAGCAACAGTTAGTGGCTGAAGATGGAGGGTGTTAAGAATCCCTTGATTGTGGACCCAAGCTGCCATTTGATAATGATGATGTTTTATTTAGATACTTAGAGCTGCAGATCACTTTCAAGTAAAGGAAGATTGCAAAAATTAGAAGAATAGTCTTATATTAGATGGGACATTATTGGACTTTGTGAAGTTAGAAGAAAAGGTGAAGAGACAATTGATTTAAAAAGTGGACATGTACTCTACTATAAAGGCACAAATATTAAAAATACAAATGAAGATGGATTCATTATAAATAAAACATTGAAAAACAATATTGTAGAGATTGATGGTGTATTGGACAGAGAGGCGAGATTAGTTATACAACTTAACAGCAGATACCAAATGCAGATAATTCAGGTTTATGCCCCAACAAGTTCTCATAGTGATGAAGCAGTAGAAGATTTTTATATGGATGTACAAAAGGCTTTTGATCAGAGTAAACAACATTTTTAAATTGTTGTGGGAGACTTTAATGCTAGAATTGGTAAACAAATGAAAGATGAAAATGTTGTAGGTAATTTTGATTATAGTAATAGAAATGAGAGAGGACATACATTTGTGGAGTTTGCAGAAAAAGAAAAACTTCATATCATGAATTATTATTTTTTTTAGAAAAATGTTAAAAGGAAGTGGACATGGAGGCATCCAAATGAAGGTACAGCAAAATTGGATTATATTTTGACTAACAGAAAATACACATTTTAAGATTGTAATGTTCTTAATAAATTTAACACAGGAAGTGATAATCAATTAGTAGGATGTAAGATACATGTTAATGTGAAAGGAGAAAGACAAAATTATTAAGAAAAACAATATTTACAGTTGATATTCATAATCTTCAGAAATATTCTAATGAATTTAAATTAGAATTTACAAATTGGTTTCAAGTATTAGTAGATTTTAAACATGATTCAGATTTAAATGAAATTTATATGAAAATAATTGATACACTTTTAAAAACTGCAACAAAGATAGCTGGTAGAAAAATCAGCAATTGACTAATAAAATTTCTACTGAGACTAGAGAATTTATGAAGAAAAGAAGGAATATGAAGATATACAAAAATGATGCATTAAAAAGGATTGAATATTTTGAATTTTGTAAAATGGTGCAAAAAAGAGTTGAAATGAAGAAAGTATAACTATGAACTAGCAAGAAAAGCTGTAGAAGAGAATAAAAGTTGCAAGAGTGTGAAACAACATTTTGGTATTGGTAGGAAATTTATATGTGCAATAAGAAAAAAAGATGGAATTATTACTAAAAAGAGAGATGACATCATGAAATAAGTATAAGACTTCTATCAAGAATTATATAGTAATAAAGAACAAGTACCTCCTATATGTATTATATTTTCTCAACTGCCAGAATTTTAAATGAAGAAGTGAGACATGTAATTAAATTTATGAAGAAAGAAAAGGCTCCAGATAATGATGAAATTATAATTGATATATTAAAAGAAGTAGGTGAAGAAATAAAATTTTTTTAACAAAGTTATATACCAAATTCTAAATGATAAAGATGTACCAGAATGCAGTATTAATATTAATATTTAAAAAAAGGTGACAAAGAAGATATTAGAAATTATAGACCCATCAGTTTTATACAAAATTTTTACCAAGATAATTATAACTCATCTACAGAGAACATTGGATTTCCACCAAACTAAGAGAACAAACTAGATTTAAAAGTGCTTTTAGTACAGTAGATTATATCCAGGTATTGAGAGAAGTTATAGAAAGAACAAATGAATATGAGTTGCCATTATGCTTTGGATTTGTAGATTATGAAAAGGCATTTGATTCTATAAACATTTCTTCAATGATTAAAGCATTGGATCATCAAGGTATAGATACAGGATATTGTTATATTTTAACGAATATTTATATAAATGCAATAGCAACAATTAGATTACATAATGATACTAGGAAAGTTAATATTGAGAAGGGTGTAAGACAGGGTGACTCCATATCTCCAGAACTTTTTAGAGCAGTGCTGCAAGAAGTATTTTTGTGGATTAAAATGGGAAGCTAAAGGGTGAAAGTAAATGGAGATTATGTAATTCATTTATATTTTGCAGATGATGTAGTTGTTTTTGAAAATAATGCTTTAGAGCTGCAGGAAATGTTGAATGAGTTATCAGATGAAAGTAGGACTAAAGACAAATGTTAAAAAGACTAAAGTAATGTTTATTGGATTTTATCAAAAGATGAAAATAAAGATTGATTATGATGAGTTAGAAGAAGTTAACAGCTACATATACCTTGATCAGATTATTAATACAGTTGTAAACATAATGAGTAAAATTAATCATAGAATTAACCTTGTTTGAAATGCTTTTGGTAGAAATAACTTGATACTAAAAGGAAATATGCCTATGTGTTTGAAAAAAAAAAAAGGTTTTTTAATAGATGTGTTTTACCAGTTCTTAATTATGGATCTGAGACTCGGACACTTAATAGAAGAGCAATATAGAGACTTCAGACCACTCAAAGAAATGTGGAATGATACATGTTGGGAGTAACAAGAAGAGATCGAAAATGCAATATATGGGTAAGAGAACAAACAGATGTTATTGACTTCATTGAAAAAATTAAAATACTGAAGTGGAATTGGACTGGACATATTGCTAGAAGCGATGATAATATATGAACAACTAAAATCTTAAACTGGATTCCAAGAGATTGTAAAAGACCCAGAAAGAGACCACATGTGGGTGAATGAAATAAGAAAGTATGCAGGGGTGATGTGGAGAAGAGAAGCTAAAAATCAGAAAAGATGGATTGAACTTGGAGAGACCTTCATCCTGTAGTGTATTGATATTGGTTGATGATGATGATGATTTATATAGACCAAAGTAATATAAAATTCAAAGCTGCAGATCAAATACACAGAAAAACAAATTTACTGTTTTTTATACAATGGGACAGTATAATCATCCAAAACTAGAAAAGTGAGGGTTTGAATAATCAGTCTTTCCAGATAGCCATAATTGGAATGTGTACCATAAAGAGTTTTATATAGGCAAATACAATTCTTATGCTAGCCAATGTCTGGATAATCAAGCTATGCTTACAATAGTTTTACAACATGTATGAAGAAAGTATTGGATTATCTGCCTTGGGAAAAGTATTTTGGCTGTGTAAAGACATGATCACACAGCAAAAATGCTCAGAGATACTCTTATTTTTTATCAACTAAAACTGAGATAGGCCATGTACCTCTTCAAAATCCACCTCACTTAATTTCTTTGAATATTGATTAATGTGTTAGTTCCATTCAATAATTTTTTATACAATTGCTTCAACTTTGTAATCAGAAGAGTATGAGTCATCAAAATCTGTTGGATAAGGTATATATACTTATATGCACTTTTATTTATATGTTTATTTTTTCTGCATGGTTGTGGCAATATTTTATTAATCACCTGATTTTATATTCTAGGTAGATTCTATCTAACAAAATCAAATATTTTTCACAATTTAAAAGGTTAGACAGATGATAAAAAGAATAATATTATTAATATTCTACATTACATCTAAACTTTTCTTTTTTATTTATCTGCCTCTGTATAAAATCCAAGCTATTTACAAGTTTTAGAGTATTTATACTAACATTTACTTTTTCTTCATTCAATGTTCACAGATACCAGCAAAGAAAAACCTCTTATGGGGTTGCTTGGAAAAATAAAAAGAATCAGTGAGAATATTTTTTTATATTTTGAAGTAATGGACTGTCATGAGTAAGTCATGTTATATATCATTTTATTGAAAATAATTAAATAATTAAATTAAATTAATAATAAGTCATTAGGAACTTAGTCAAATATTTTTCACATATTTAAATATACACCTACAGCCTTGTGACCTTTTTATAAAAATTCAGTTGCAGGGAAATGTGTTTAGATAAAGACAATTGTATAGATTTTTTCTTAGTAAATTTCCATATTACTTATTTAAAAATAAATTATTTCCAAAATTTGTGATGTTGATAAAATAGAAATTGACCTGTAGCTTTCTAAACATTCCCATTTGCCACTTTTGTGTGTAACAGGTGATTTTAGGCAATCTGGAAATGTACTTTTAGTAGAGAAAAAATACTGTGATCAGGTGGGTTAGCAATATGAGATGGCATGGGAAGTTGAGGGTCATGTGAAAGTACGAGTTCGAATCCCTTATGTTACAGTATATATGTGAAGGTGTGTATAAGTCTGTAAAGTGTATTAAATTATAGATAAATTAAACAAAAAAACAATACTTGTAATAGAATGGAAATATTTTTAATTAATATTATGACAGAAATACCGTCCAAATCAATACATTTCTTATATCTTTTTTATATAAAGATTCTAAAATTTCAAATTCCCCTCTATAAAACAAAAGAATTCATGATAGATTTTTCATAATCCAAAACATAATGGTTATATAATTATTTGTAAAACTATTCCTTAATAATTCCACAGTATGAATAAAATGGTGATTGAAAAAGATCAGTGACTAGTTTTGAATTATTCAAAATTTTTTTCTTTAAAAATAGATTTTTCAACAACAATCCAAATGTTGCTAATTTGATTGATTTTAAAGAATCAATTTGTTCAGAATAGAGCAAAACTAAAAGAATAATAAATGGCCTTATTGTTAGGGAATTTTTATAAAAGTTAAGTGTCAGAAGAGACAGCACTGGAATCAATCTCAAAATCTTACGCTCGAGGGTAAACCAATGTATTAATAAAAGTAGGTAAATAATTAAATGGTTTTATTGTTAAGAAGTTCATATGAAGTTTGAGTGCTAAAAATATTAGAACTGGAATCAATCTGAGAATTTTATACTCCAGTGTCCATCCCTCTTCTACTACTCTAACCTATACAGGACTTATAAAAGTAAATGAATTACAGTCAAATATCAGCCTTTCACGCTAATTGTGCATACGCTTTGCGAGTGTTAATAATAAATGAATACTTCTCACCAATACAAGATATAGTATTTATGCAGGAATAAAAGGAATCCTCTTATTCCTACAACTCAAACACTTATATATGAGCAAATCTGAAGTACTGGCAAAGAAAGCATGACGATGGAACAGTCACTTTAAATTACTATATATAATGTCTGAATGAATGACGGTGGTGAAATTATCTAGAATTTACTAAACATCATTCCAACTGAAACTTAATAATATGTAAATAAGCATTTCTTTTATATAGCGTATGTAAACAATTGTATTACAGTCAAATATCAGCCTTTCACGCTAATTGTGCATACGCTTTGCGAGTGTTAATAATAAATGAATACTTTCTCACCAATACAAGACACATATTCCTACAACTCAAACGCTTATATATGAGCAAATCTAAAGTACTGGCAAAGAAAGCATGAAGATGGAACAGTCACTTTAAATATTGATTAATCAATAATATGGAGAAATAATTAAATTTAGAAGAAAAATATCTGTGCACTCTAAGATTTATGAAAGATAGGTGAAATGTAAAAAGGTATTTGCCTGAAGGTTTATGATGATACCATTTTAGTTGTATTTATATGTTGGATTATCTCCATCATCTAACATTAAATATTGAAAGTCTTTAGACAAACTTTAAATTTTATTTAAACTTTTCAATTATATTCAACTGTTAGTAACACCACACAGATTGGTATATAACACAATGTTTCAATTGCCATTATTCTACTCTCTTCTTCATGTATTGCTGGCCTGACCAGTGACAGTACTAGCATGGAAAATGAATTCAGATCTTTAGGTTCTTGAATATTGAACTTTAAGGTAATGCTCTAACTAACTAGCTTAATTGGTTAGAGCATTATTTTAAAATTTAATATTCAAGAATTTAAAAGTCCAAGTTCAATTCCCATGCCAGTACTGACACTGGTCAGACCAGCAACACACGAAGAAGAGAAAATAATATCACTTAAAACATGTTATATACTATTCTTTGAGGCTATTACTAACATAGGCATATAACTGGAAAATTTAAATAATGTTTAAAATTTGTCTGTCATTCAATATTTAATGTTAAATGATGGAAATAGTCCAACATATATTTTCTAATAGAAGTATATGTGCAAATTATTATACATTTAATAGTATTCAAGAGATTTTCAAAATTTTAATTGAGTTATAATTAACTTTTATTCAATTATAAATGAAAGAAGAGAGTTGCAAACAATTATTATTATTATTATTTTTATGTGTCAAAACATCCGCCGGGCAGCGAACCCTGGGATAACTGCTTGTAAGGCAGCTTTGCTAACCACTCCCACCAATGCTTGATGAACATTTTTTTAAATATTTATTATAGTATGTTTAAATCCACTTTTGAATACAATAAATATAGAAATAGGAAAGAAAATAAAAATTTCCAATCAACTGGGGGAGTTACTTGTTAGATAATTCAATGTTTTTATCATTTTTCTTCTAATCTAGAATGTTCAGTCTCTTAAATGGCTATAAAATATCATTAATATAATTTATTTTTATTAAATATATTTTGGTCTTTGGGTTATGGATAAAAGTTATGTTGTGACTCAGATTTCAAAAAATGACTTATAATACAGCAGAAATTTGATAGTTGCTTTGTGTATTAGTAACACATGTGTTGACTAATGTTTACAACTTTAAATTGATGACCAATGTTTACAATTTTAAATTGATTCGAAATATTTCTAATTATAAGATCTAAATATTAACTTGCTGTGAATCAAAAGATTTCACAAATGTTAATTTCTAAACAAATTAGTGGAATTAATTAGTGAAGAACTTACTAACTTCATACTCTCAAATCAAACTGTTTTAGATTTGCCTATATAATTAGAAAGTAGGTTGAAGATAAGATGGCCTTTCTTATCTTTATAAAGTTGTAATCTTGTGTTAAGATTTGTAGAGGTCCCTCTTGTGGTAAAATTAAGCACTCAAGGTGCATAGTATTAAGGTTAAAGCTTTATATGTATTTATGTGCTGACCATTCACTTAATAAAAATTAATGTTTACAACTTTAATATGTATAAGTTGATATTATTTTTTTTATAGATAAAAGAGAAAAAGTTAGATAAAGAATTGAAATTTTTTAAACTCTTTTTTAAAAAAGTAAAATAAATAAAAAAAGTAGGAATGCAAATAAAGTTGTTCAAATTGCTTTGTCAGAAAAGTTTCTTAATAAAATAATCAAAATCAGGGATTTTTTTCTCTTTTCTGGATAATTGTAATATTCATATAAATGTTCTGGGCTTCAAATAGAAAATGTAGTCCATATAATTTAAATTTAACTTTTATTGATGTTAAACATGCTTTCTATTATTAATAGTTATAATCATAGAAATCTCATTTCTTTAGCGTTTTGAACTTTTGTGTACACTTGATAATTATTTTAATATTTAAAA
The DNA here is from genome assembly GCA_028023455.1 of Epiperipatus broadwayi. NCBI lineage: Eukaryota > Metazoa > Onychophora > Udeonychophora > Euonychophora > Peripatidae > Epiperipatus > Epiperipatus broadwayi. Next base: position 129,241 of record JAQFVV010000444.1, read on the forward strand.
ATATTTAAATTTATTTATTTAATAGTCAAAAATATTTAAATCCCTTCAAAGATACAAAAAGATACAAGCACCCCTTTCTCGAAGAATTGGACTCTTTGAAGAGATTTAAATATCTTTGAATATTAAATTAATAAATTTAAATATTTTTAAATATTAAAATAATTATTAAGTGTACATAAAAGCTCAGAACACTAAAGAAATGAGATTTCTATGATTATGACTATTAATTAATCGAAAGCACGCTCAGCATTAATAAAAGCTAAGTTTAAATTATATAGATTGAATGTCCAGAACATTTATGTGAATATTATAAAATAATCTTAAATTAAACAAGCGTCAGTTCTTTTTTTGTTGTACTCTAGCATCATCTATGATAAACTTAAATAATCAGTGATTATGGGATGATAGTATAACTAAATCCATGCTCCTAAACCAGCTTCTCGAATTTGTCTTTATCGATTTCTTCATTGTTTGATATCACTTTTGGCCAAAGTCTGACTAAAATCATAAATATACTATAAGATTTCTTAAAAGTTTGAAAGATCTGATGGGTATATTGGTTTGTACATTTATCTTCCATGCCCATGACTTGAAATTTCAGATTTTGAAATAGTCATTTTATTCACTATTGGTCAGAAAATGGATACCTAACTATTCTTAACTGGATAATGGGAAGAAACAAATGAAAGTCATAAAATCTCTTCAATTCACAATTTGACAAAATATGAATGTTCACTCATGTAAAGATATCACTCTTGTAATTGATTATTTAAGTCTGTTGTTTTATTTTGGTTTATATGCGATTTTATTTAAAATTGATGAAATGATTGAAATGTGATGTGATACACTGTGCCTTCTCCTTTCTTTGAGTCAGGAATCTCTTAGCTACTATGCCCAGGGAAACCTGTTACCACCTTACCTTTCTTTTCCATTTCCTACCCTAGTACCCTATATTCTTCTCCATTCTGCTCCATTCCATTTCCACAATATTATCTTTGTCCACTCTATGGCCTTTATATCTGAATCCCCCTTATCTTTTCCCAAACCCAGCATAAAAACCAAGAATCTGCTTTTTATATAATCTTGTTTATATTTATTCTCCCACAACTTCATTATTTGCATCCTTTCTGGTAGTAAACATTTATATTAAATTAATAGGTCCCTAATAATTTTTATGCCTTCCTTACATAACTTACAGACTAAATCACCCACATTTTTCCATTTCTTTGTTGGTAACAATCCTGTTCTAGCCTTGAACAGTAAATTACTTTTCTTGCTATTACATAAATTAACTCGCACCAATATTCTGTTTACTTCTATATATATTTAAACTCTTTTTACTCTTCATACCAGTTCTCCCTCTTCAACTCCCCATTTATTTATTAATGCATCTATTCTTCTATTCCATTCCTTGCCACTATAACAATCAACAATTCTCCTAACACAGTCATCCCACCTTTTATATAAATATACTGACATAAAGTCTTTATCCAAATCTTCTGCATACCCTACTACCTTTCTCACCCATCTTGTTGCCTGTTCTTTATTCATAACCCAATTAAATACTATTTTGGCTATTCACTTATTATCCATAAATTGCAATCTACTTAACATTTTCATTTTACTTTTTGCATCTCTCATAAAAAACTTGACCATCCCATTTCTCCTTAAATTATCTCCTTTGATGACCACACATCTGCATCTAATGCATGTCTTCCTACTTTCTTTGTGCTTCTTCTAAGTAATCTAACACTCCTTTAGTAGCACATAACACATCATTAGCATAATCCTGCTACTGCCACTCCCTTCCACACAATTCTATCTACATCATACTTATTTTATAAAAACACTGTAAATTTCTTTATCAGTCCCTTTCTTTTTTTCACTTCATTTATCATTTTTTTCTCCCATTCATCCAAGTAATTTCTGTGATTACTTAAGGCGATTCACAAATAGTTATATCTATTCACCACATTTAACTTTATATGCCCCAATAATAATTCTTTCTCTTCTCTTTCCCCAACATTTATCATTATTACTTTTGATTTTATTTCATTAAATTTAATCCCCATCGCTATAATGTAATATAATTAAAATATAAATATAATTATATAAATTTAATTTAATTCCAGTGAAAACATTACTTTAAGTATTGCAGAAAAAAAGAAGCAATCATAAAATAGTGTTATAAAGTTTGTTTATAAATATAATGCCATTTTATACTATCATTAGACGTTGATTATAACTTGATGACATCTATAAATAATAACTTTAATAAAAGTTTAAATAATAATAATTATATTTCTAACAAGTGAAAAATATATGCAAATATAGACTAATATGTTGTTAATGAAGGATGTTACTAAATAATAAAAGCGTAAAATGTTTGGATTGCAATGGACTTAACTTTCTAGCAATTACACCTGATAGTCGTAAGAAAATTTTGTGGATCGTAGAAAATTAAAACAAAGTACCGTTAAATTTTAAGTTATGCCCGCTGAAATAGGTTCCTTTTTGATAAAGAATAATATAAAGGAAATAACAATATCCTTCGGAAAAAGAAACTGGAGATTAAAAAAAAATTAAGAAATAGTACTGACTAGATAATCTGTGCAAATTATATTAATATACTTTAATGAATCAAAAAGTTAGAGAAAAGAGGGTTAAGGATTTGTTTTTTTTAGAATTTCAATTTTTTTAGGCATCTCGATTTGATAAATTATGTAAATGAATAGAAAGGTAGGGAAAAAGTTTTTTGTTTTTAATATTTTCATCTTTTTAATCTTTCAGGTTCAAGTTATATTTTGGCATTTAAAAAAATTTTTTTAACAAAAAATATTTTCTATTAAAACCTGTCCGTACTCCCCCCTCTCGATTTCCTCTTAAAAGTAAAAGATTACCAATAACTCTTGTTTTATTCATTTTTCTTCTTTAATGTGTAAAAAAAAAAAAAATAGACGTTAATAATTTTATTTTTTTCAAACAAAAATAATAATAATAAAGTTTTTAGCATTTTACTTCTATAGATTACTTTTCTTTTTCTCCCTCCAGTAAGTAATATTCTTTGTTTGTTTGCTTATTTGTTTTTTTATTCGTTTAACTTTTTATTTTTTATATAACTCATTAACTTAAATTTTGAATGTATTTGTTGACATGGAGCTAGAAATTAAAATGAATTTCATACACTGTCGTTTTATGTTGTTTTTTTTTGGGCCCTTTAAAATAATTGAATGTAATTTTATTATCAAAAGCAGGGCTATCAATCAACGATAGGGTTAATGTAAAAAAAATTGGAAAATTGGCTAAACAACAATGAATATATTACTTGCTTCATTTCCCAATAAAAATAAAATATAGTCAATAATTCTGGTTTTTTTTTTTTTTTAATGTTAGAAAATGTACTTCAAAAGTTGCAAAAATATATTTTAAACCAAATTAAAAATCATTAAAAAAAACACGTTTTGGGCCTTAATATACTGAATTTGTGTTCAGATGCAATACTGATACTGTTTTCCCCACTTCAACAGCTGTCTTATTTTACCAGTTCCTTTAAGTAACGTTTTTAAATATCATTATTACAATAAAACTTCATTACACTATTCTTATTTTTATCACTCATATATTTTGTCTGATTTTTTTAGTTCCAGGAATAATGAGATAAAATGTTATTTTTTCTTTGACCCATAATTCCTTAATTAAAGGGATTTAAACCCGAACTTTCAAGCTCCATACAATCAGCCACTCTATACAATATAACTGATACACATGACCACATATTGAGCAATCATACCACAATATAATGAATAAATCTTGTATAATATTTTCTTTTTTGTGAGATGAATATCACTATTTTATCTTATGAGAATAACATTGGTCAGTATCTTACAATGTTCCCATCTTTACAAAATTGTTAAAGATTTTTGTAGTTTATAGTTGACTGCTAATAAAGATAATGGATATAAATTGGTGAATCATATGTGGGTGGCATAATACATTGAAATTATCAGAGCTCAAAATGGGAAAAAATTCTGAAGTGGTAATCAAAAAAAACAAAAAAACTTTGAAATAAAATATAATTTTAACATCCAAAAAAATTAAAATCTTAGCAGCTTTATTAATTTTTTAATTAAACCAGATTTTTAGTTTTAGTCTTTTTAATAAAATAAAGTTCTATTGTTGATGTATATGATGCATTGTAATTCTGAACCACTTTAATCCAATTCATTTGGAGCAATAACATATCCATTATAGGCTTTAAGTGATGGAAGACAAAGTAAAATGGGTTTTTTTATTTATAATTTTTTTTAAAATTTTTAATTTGGTTTAATTATCTTATAACATGCTATAGTGAATTGATTGTTTACAAATGGTTTAATTAAAACATGTAGCACATTTATTTCCAATTGTAACATAGCTTTTATTTTAACTAATACATATTACTTTTCATTTATAAAAACTGTATTTTTAAATTTTGAAAAAAAAAATGTGATTTTTCATTTAGTATTATAGATCCATGTTATTAATAATTTGTATATTTTCTTTACATCACACAAATTTATTTAACTTGTAAGAAATATGTTTAAGAATTTTTAATTTCTAACTTTAATTAATAAACTACTTTTTAAAACATGCATGACCTAAGTTTGAGTTTTGATAAAATCTAAAAAAATTTTCAGGTAATTAAGGATTTTCATTGTGATTTAGAATTTTTCAGGCAGTTTACTCATAACCAACAAAACAAGTTGTTCCATTATTAATAAGTAAATGATTATCTATTTATCAGAATTAATCAGATGAATGTCAGTGCATTGACTGCAAAATAAAAATATGATTGTTACTATTTCATCAATGGTGAATGAAAAGACCGTCATCTCACCATTTATTTTTATATGTCTTAATGTTTTTGTTATAGATATGATTAATATAATAATGAACAAATACTACCTTTAAAATTTTACAGCAATTTGCACAAAAAAAGCATATCACATTAGATATTTCTAGCTATAATATGAGCAGTTTAATTTTCATTGCATCTTGAGACAGTATTCATGTTAAGTAGTTGCTTCATTAACAAATTAATTTACTGGAGCAATAAAAATCTTATAATTTAAGTATACACAAATTAAAAATATTATTACTAATTTTGTTACAAAAATAAATATAAATATGCTACAAGTGTTATTGGAAAAACAAAATACTATATTGTAGTTGTGAAGAATGAGTTAAAATTATAAAGAGTAGATTTACAAACATATTATTAGTAGGCATTTATATAATGAAAAAAAATCCCTCAAAAAGAAAGATCAGCTATGGTGCAATTGTTATTTAGGATTGAACACATCAATACAATCAGTAGTTTACATGGTAGAATTATTATTTAGTGTTGAATGCTGCAGATATAAAACATTGATTCGCAAACTTTGAGTTTATGATGTACTGTTTATTGATAAATCACTAACAATTATCAACTATATAATTTATCTCATGTCAAGAGTAGCCTCCAATATGGTAGCCGCAATATTTTTGGTGCAAAATTCGTAATATTTGCCAAAAAAATAATGTGAAGATTGATTTGATGCTAAATATAAGCCAAATTTCATTTCAATAATATCAAGTGATTAAGTATTACTTTAATACTATAAAACTGCTATATAGTTGCTTTTGAATATATAATGTATACATAAGCAATGTATAGGTATTAATATTGATAAAAAAATCAAGTCATATGACCTAATTTTAATAAAGCTCCTATTTACAAATGTTATATATAGAGTAAGTTAAAAACAAACTCTTATGAAGCTTCAAAAATACCCTCAACCTCAGACCGCGGTTTCTGCCTCTAGCGTCACCAGTGAGGTGCTAGGGAATAAAAATACTAGAACTAGTCCAGCATTTTATCAATGCCTAACTATTGAGAAGAAAATTTGAAACTTTCAGACATTTAAATGTCCAAAAATCCAGCTATCTAACTCAAATAGCCGTATGTGACTGAACTCTATATATAACATTTGTAAATAGGAGCTTTATTAAAATTAGGTCATATGACTTGATTTTTTTATCAATTTAATTTTAGTTTTTTGCTACTAATGCTTTGGCGATTTTATATTGCTAGAGCTATTAATATATGGTGTATCTGAACTTAGTTCAGTCACATACGGCTATTTGAGTTAGATAGCTGGATTTTTGGACATTTAAATGTCTGAAAGTTTCAGATTTTCTTCTCAATAGTTAGGCATTGATAAAATGCTGGACTAGTTCTAGTATTTTTATTCCCTAGCACCTCACTGATGACGCTAGAGGCAGAAACCGTGGTCTGAGGTTGAGGGTATTTTTGAAGCTTCATAAGAGTTTGTTTTTAACTTACTCTATATATAGGTATTAATATTTTATTTTTATAGATGTGAAAATTTAATTGTCTTCTATTAGCTCATTAGTTAACTTAAATATAATTCTATATAACAACCCAATCCTGAATTGTAACCTATAGCAATACAAGATTCACATGTATGGTTTCAGGAGAATTCCTTTCATAATTTGTATCAAGCTTCAATACTTATTAATCACATTTCATTATTAATTAATACTTTACTATAATATACATATATTTATTTTAAAAAAAAACAATTTCTTATATAAAATTCCTATTTTGTCTTTGGTCTAAATGACTGATGGCTTTGACAAATTACTTTTTTTTATTAGTTGATTTAAGAAATTGCAAAAACAAAAAATTTGGCTGTGTCAAAAAAAAAAACTTAATAAATAACTATACCTAAGTAAACTGTAATTTATCTTATAAGAATTTTATGCAAAGAAAATAATTACACTCTTTTTATTCAATAATACATAATTTTTATTATGAAGCATATTTTATGCCAAAGAAATAATTCTGCTATTAAAAAAACCACTCGGGGGGTGGGGTGGTGGTGTCAATAAATGTGCTTTTAACTACAGTACATAACTGAATAATCATAATTACCCCAAATTCAGAACTTAACTAGACCAGCCAAGAAAATAAACTCTTAAATACTACCAATGGCTTCACTGCTACAAGCAGACTTCTCAGGTGTAAAGAACTAGAAAGTAATAACATATTTATGCAAAAAAAAAAAACCCACAATTCCACTTACTTCCCATATACTCTTAATATTAAAAGAACTTTTAAATAAGTTAATTGCTTCAGAATCATAAAATTTTAATAATAAAGATTCTTTAATTTTTTTTTTTAAATTTCATTTCTCTCAAAGAAGACACTTTAGCTTCATCAAAATTAATAGTGTGGCCTGTATCTTTTTCATGGATATATAAAGCAGAACTAGGATATTTATTTCTAACTCTACTTCTATGCATCTTTATTCTTTTATTTAAGCTCAAACTATTCTGCCATATATATATTTTCTTACAAAAACAAGGGATAACATTTCCTTTGTATTATTTAGTAAATTATTCAAAATAATATCCATTTTCCAAGCAATTTTTTTATTTTCAAAAAATTACTATTTTTACATACAATTTTATAAGAAGACAATTTAAATGGCAAAGAAATAAAATCATATTTTTCTCTATCCTCTACATCATTACAAATATTACTATTAAATAAAATACTTTTAACAAATTTATAAGAGTAGCCAACACTCAAATAGTCTTTTTGAAACAAAGCTACCCCATCAGAATTATTTAATCTCTTATTTCTATAACAATCATTTCTTAAAGCAGCTACTTTATGAGATATAGATTTATAGCTATCAGGTTTAATTATAGACCTTAACTCTTCACTCTTAACATAATGACTACATATCAAACAATTATTCTTTACATTTCTAATCACCAATAGATCTAAAAAAATTAATTTAACAAAATCTAATCCCCCCCTCTTCTACTACATATTTTATAGAAGGATTAAAACTCATTTACCAACTCTTTCAATTTATCATATTTTTTTTTTCATCCACATATATAACAAATAACTTTGAATATAAACAATTCTTATTAATAATTTTCTCTTCCAAATAATTAATATAAACTGAACAAATTAAAGAGAAATGATATAACCTATTATCTACTCTTTCTTAATCTTGTAAAACTTACCATTATAAGTAAAATACATAGAATCCTCCAATAACAAAAACAAGTCTTTAATAACTTTAATTTTATACCTTGACAAAGATTCATGTTTAACCAACACAGACATAAGAACATCAATACTGCTTAATCTATTAACAGATGGATACATAGTTTCAATATCCAAACTACCAAATACCCAATTACTTTCCATTTAAAAATTATTAATCTTATCAAAAATGTTAAAAGAAGAAGAAACTGTGTAATGACCAAAATCAACAAATTGTTTTAAAAAATTATTCAAGAACCTAAAAATACCCTCTACAATAATACCTGTAAAATCAAAAATGAATCTTAAAGGAAAACCAACCATCTTTGTGAATCTTAATATTCATAAACAATAGCTGATACGAAGTCATTAGGATCACATTTTAAATAATCTACTCCAGGGGTCGGCAAGCTATGGCACCCGTGCCATGCTTGGCATGTCAACGATTATCAATGGCACTCGGAATAAATTGAAATAGTAAAAAAAAAATATTTTAATTACAGCATTCTTTTTTTTTTTTTACATTCAACATTAAATTTATGATTAAATCATTATTTATCAGGAAATAATACACTTGATTTCATTTAAAAGATATTATTGTTTGCAAGCGAAATAAATTCTACATATTCACATTTTACTTTCGATAATATTAAAAAATGAGATCGTAATCCAAATAAAAAGCTTATTACGTTATCACTTCTAGAAAGCTATTTTGGTAGTTGAATGATAAATAGTCGATGCTCATTGGTGGTACTTTTTTAAAAAAAAAGATTCTTGTGGCATACTGTCTAAGAGATTCCTAAAATATCCCACAAAAGACAAAAATGTGATATTCACTCTTTTCAAGACTCTTGGACAAATGAATATGAATTTGTACAGCAAAAAGATTGTGCTGTGTGTATATTATGCTGTGAAAGTATTGTATGTTGTACCTCAAGTGTACAAAGACATTATCAAACTAAACATGTGTTTATGTTTAAAAACTCAGATAAGAAAAGTGAAGCTATAAAAAGAACTGTTTCTGCCTTTAAGAAACAAACTACTTATTTTAGTAAAATAATTGGAACCTAAAATAAAGCCATTGTGTGTGCTCATTGTGTGGCTTCAAAAGGCAACCTTTCACAGATGGACTATTCATCAAAGAAATGTTTTTGAAAAGAACTAAAATCTTATTCAGTGATCTACCAAATAAACAAATGATACTGTCTCGAATTCAAGAAATACCAGCTTCTGCAAGATCAGTTCAAAGAAAAATAACTGATATGGCAGAAGATATAACAACAAAAGAGAAAAACAGTTTACAACAAGCTGTTGCATTTAGCGTTGCTGTTAATGAAAGCATGGATGTAAATGATGTGGTGTGTCTAGCAATAGTTGCATGATATTGTGACAACAATCATACTTATGAAGAATTGTGTTACTGGATTCCTCTTACTGGTACAACAAAGGGACATGATATTTTCACTGCATTTTTCAATTATTTTGAAAATCAGAAAATTAACATAAATAAAATATTTAGTGTTACTACTGATGCCAGCCATGCAATGGTCAGAAAGGAAAAGAGATTTGTTAAACTTCTTGAAAATCATATTAAACATTGAATATTGAGTTTCCACTGCATTATACACCAGGAAAATTTAGTTGCAAAAATCTCATCACAATGCTTGAATTCTGTAATGGACACTGTCATTAAAATAATTAATTTCATAGTTTCTCATTCTTCATTAACACATAGGCAATTTAAATCCCTTTTGCAAGAAATGTATAGTGCATGTATAGACCTCCCTCTATATAGCAATGTTCATTGGAGATAATATGTTGAACAGGTTTGTATCGTGTCTGAAAGAAATCAAGATGTTTCTTGATGAAAAAGAATAACATTATCTGGAAATAAATGATGAAGTCTGGTTTTGCAAATTGATGTTTCTGACTGATATAACTCAACACCTGAATGAGTTACACTTGCATTTGCAAGGGAAGGGTCAAACAGTACTAGAACCTTTTGAATATTGGATAAGGTTTTGTATCAAAATTAGATATTACCACTAGCACCTACAAGTAATTTCCAAATGTAAAGACACATGCAAATCAATTTAACATTAACAAAGATAAACTTCAAAGATACATTGAAGCTCTCAGATAAGAATTTTCCAAATGATGTGAAGACTTCCAAATACACACATCCATATTTTCTTTCCTCATCAAACCTGACTTAATTGATTTAAAGATGACTCCATTTGATTTATCTCTTTTTGAATGAATGGATATTGATAGTTTTGAAATGGAATTAATCGAATTAATGTCAGCAGAATTGTGGAAAACTACATTTGTAGAATTGCAGAAAACTCTTGAAGGGAACTGTCTAAAAAAGTCGGCTGTCATTCTCAGTTGTTGGATATTATTAAATGAAAGACTTAATTCTTTGAAAAAAAAATTGCTTGTGCTCTACTTTTGGCATTTGGTTCAACTTACTTATGTGAACAAATTTTCTCACATATGAAAAATATTTTGAATTCACAAAGAATTTGCCTAATACCTGAACATTCAGAAGCATGCGTGAAACTAAACAATTGCACACCTGACATTGAGAAATTGAGAAAGGAGGTACAAGGGCAAGATTCACATTAATTTATTTTAATAATAAAAAATGGCTAATCATATTAGAATTCATAATATTTTTTTAAAATTTAAATTATACATTTTGTATAGGTAAAAAGTTGTAATTTATAATTTGTAATATAATTTTTAATAAGCATGTTAAAAATTACAATTTTTTAGAAAACATACTTTTCACATGATTCTAAGTATTTTAAAATATTGAATGACCAATAATATAAGATCCAGTTATAATGGACTTCAAAAGTATATATTATATAGTAGTATATATTATATACTATAATATTATATATAACTTTGAAGCCCATTATAACTGAACCAATTTTGATAGTATATAATATAAGATTGGTAAAATCATGTCGGCACGCGGAATAACATTGTAACATAGGTTTGGCACCACACTACTAAAAGGTTGCTGACCTCTGATCTACTCTATTAAAAAAATTTGAAATTTACCATTTTTTTCATAATATTTATTAACTTTCTTTTAATCACATTTCCAGGATCTTTTTCTAAAAACATATTAATTTTTTTATTCATTTTCTCCCTAAACTCATTTCCTTTCATAATGATAAACTGGCCAGTTTGTTTTCACAAGAAATGATCACAACATTAGCAATTAACATATCCTTAAAATGTCTAACCTCAGCAGGATTAACAAAAAATGTTCTTCCCTTTTTAAGCTTTTATTTAAAACTAATTGAATGTCTTTCTGCTCATCACTCAAATTACTAGATTCAATAAACGAATATGTATCAAAAATGATATTTTTTTAATTAAAAGGAACAAAATTGTGACATTTACCAAGAATATCTAACTCTCTATCATTTAACTTAATATCAAAAAAAATTAACAACTTTATTAATAGAAACATTACCCTCAAATATCCTATCACTATAATAAACTTTATTCATTTTTCCAAACAACCATTTTAATTTTCTTTCAGACTCCCTACAATAGAAATTTGACCTATTTATTCTAAACTACCTTATGAAAAAATTTAAAAACGAATAATTAAAATCTTTCCTCTTACCTAAACAATACATATTCTTTTTATATTCATAAATAAATTTATAAAATTTAATAAAATTTTCTTTCCAAAAACCATTCAAAATATACTTTTGTAAATTCAAAATTAAATTCCTATTTTTAAACAACTTTCCATTCTTCTTAAAAATAATAATACAACTCCTAAAAAAACATTAAATTCTCTACATTTTTAAAGAAAATAAATCTGCCATCTTAAAGATTCTATTCTATCACTCAATCTCGATCACTTTTTAATCCTCCTAATATCATTCAGTGGAAAATTATTAAAAACTAAACCCCACAAATCCATAATAAACAACAACTACAAATAACAAATACACATTTAAATTAACAAAAAAAAAACCCACATCAAAGCATACACAATTTTTATTATTATTGTTGTTGTTGTCATTGTTATTATTATTATTATGATGATGATGGCAATGATGATGATGATGTTTCAATAAGGAACTTTATTGTGCCAAAGTAATTTTACATATATTTGGGTTACATGTGTATTTTGTTTTGATACATTTTTTTACATCTGTTTATATTTAGATATAGTTCTTCATTTGTACAAGTTCTAACATCTTTCTGATATAGTTTATTAGTTTTTTTGCAGTCCTTTGTTATTTCCTATGAATCAGATTTACAATTAGTTTAGGACTGTTAGAATTCCACCTATTTGCATGATTTACCTCAGCATTTTTGGGTCTGTGATAAGATTCCATTGATTATACAAAGATTACGTTAATTGTTATGATCATATTGCTATTAATAAATGAGAATCCATAAATGTTATTTGAAATGAAGTAAATGGGCTGTTTGGGACAATGAGAAGTCTGGTGCCTCCTGAGGTAGATGATGAGTCTCTGGAGCATAGACAGAATCCCTCTTTTTGTAGATACTTTATTGGGTCAGTTTGGGATCTAATATACATTTTTGTTTTGATTAATCCAAGTATTTGAGGTTGTATGATTTTTAACCATTGCTTTAGTTGATACATTTTGTTAATTGAATTTAGTTTTCTTACATTGAGTGCAGTTATCTTGACTCTCATACACTTTAATTAAATTGGAGATAGTTGTTGTGTGGGATGGTATGTTATTTGTGGTATTTCTTGATTACAATCATAGTATGGCTCTATATCTTCTATGACCGGATCAAAAATTCTATTGAGATAATTTGTGTCATCTTCTTAGTTTAACTCTTCTGTTCTGGCTTTCTTTAATTGTTTCTTTTTCTTTTGTGGCTAGCCTGGATGTCTTCTTGCTTGAGACATTGATGCTTCTATGTGGATGAGACACACATTGTTTGTCTCTTTTGTTTGTGTTGATATTTTTTTTGATGCTGTAGTTGGGTGTTCGGGTTTGGTATGTTTCTTTCCACTGTTTGTAGTGTTGGTGTGTGCTTGTGGTTTATCATTGTTTTTGTCCCTCATATTGTTTGTTTTCTCAGGCATTTGCTGTGGGTGGTTTGTTGCCATTTTAATTATTCTTGTATTATTTGTTTGATTTTTGATTGTTTCTTTGATTTGTGTATCTAGTATTTTCATGTCCATGTTTGTAGTTTCTGCATGTAGGATTTCTAGTTGATGATGCCACCTGATTTTAATGTTTTTATTTAAGTCTTGGTTATTCTGGTATAGATTACTTGTTTGTTCTTGCAAGGGCTGAATATTTTTGCCATTTGCTGTTTTATGTATCCTGGTTTAGATTGCATTGTATTTCCAAATGTCCATGCTATTTACAAGGGTAGCATTGTGGTCTCAGCCCTCTTATATAAAGGTTAAGCATGGCTTCTTGATCTATGATTTGTGTGGGTATGTCTTCAGGGTTTACATTGCTATTTATCTTTACCTTAAACTCAAAGTTGTTACTGTATATGGATATTGGTGTTTTTTAATATATAGGATTAAAATCCACCATACCTTGCCAAATGGTTTCATCATTTGTTAAAAGCTTCATATTGTATCCAAAATATGCACCAGTGATATAGTTTTTTGTGTCTTTGTCTACCACCATCACTGCATAATTTCTTAGTGTTTTAATTTGAGTTTGGAAATGGGTACTTTGGTGCTCATCAAAGAACTCTATCATTATGTATCTTGAGTTGGGGTATTCTCCTATTTGTCTCACTGTATCCCACATTGTGTAAGCTGTTAGGTTCTCATATAGCAATGCTCCTGGAAATTTGTATAGGATGAAGTTTTTATTGGTGATCGATAAAACAATTGATTTATTTGAATTTTTTTTTAAAAAGAATTAAGTAATTTTTTAGATATTGTGTTATCAAAATTGTCATTTACTTTCTGTATCTTTTCGTGCTCCATTTTGTGAGGGGGGGGATCTTGTTCTTCAATGTTTTTAATATTAAGATTATTAATAACTTTTGTTCTACTTTTCTAAATCTAGTTGTTTGTATTCAATTTGCATTATATTCTGTGCCTATTGTTTTGGCATTGAGTTTGGTAGCATTGGCATAGGTTTTTGCTACATTGTGAATTTTTGATTTTATGTTAACTGTTTGTTATCTGTTTGTATGGCCACCATGTTTTAATTTTAAAACCTATTTGTTTTTTGATGCATTGTTTCTACTTATTATGTATTATGAATTAATACTCACTTCTATATTTTGGGTCTTGATTCTAGTTTTGTTTTATTGCCACTTTTGTTGCATATCTTGAAGGTATTTGTTAATTTTTTTCTGTTTTAAATTAGATGCTTGAACTGAGACTTGTTAGTAATTGCAGATCAGGACCAGTATTATTATTATTATTATTATTATTATTATTATTATTATTATTATTATTATTATTATTATTATTATTATTATTATTATTATTATTATTATTATTATTATTATTATTATTATTATTTTATTATTATTATTATTATTATTATTATTATTATTATTATTATTATTATTATTATTATTATTATTATTATTATTATTATTATTATTATTATTATTATTATTATTATTATTATTATTATTATTATTATTATTATTATTATTATTATTATTATTATTATTATTATTATTATTATTATTACAACATTCATATCAGCTTTTTCAAACCAAATTGTGCAAACGTTTTTTGCGAGTGTTAAATAATAAATGAATAACCTCTGACCCATACAAGATATAGAATTTATGCAGCAATAAAAGGAATCCTCTTATTACTACGACTCAAATATTTATATATGAGCAAATCTGAAGTACTGGCACAGAAGGTGTGACTATAGAACAGTCATTTTGAATTACTATATATAACTTATGAATGAATGACGCCGATGAAATTTACTAGAATTTACTGAACATCATTCCAACTGAAATTAATCATATATATAAATCAGTACTTCAGATTTGCTCATATATAAATATTTGAGTCGTAGTAATAAGAGGATTCCTTTTATTGCTGCATAAATTCTATATCTTGTATGGGTCAGAGGTTATTCATTTATTATTTAACACTCGCAAAAAGCGTTTGCACAATTTGGTTTGAAAAAGCCGATATGAATGTGATTACAATTGTATACAGACGCTATAAAAAATAAATGCTGATTTATTATTATTATTATTATTATTATTGTCGTTGTTGTTGTTGTTGGTGGTGGTGGTGTTGTTGTTATTGTTGTTGTTGTTTTGTTATTATTATTATTTAACTTTATATTTTTTTTTAAAACCAACAAATAAACATATACCCTTCCAACAACACTCATGCAATGAAACCAACATACATAAATAAATACAAATATATAAAAATAACTGAATAAGTATAGTATTTAAATTGTAAAGAAAATGTGATTACAATATATAAATTTATGTTTGAGATGTGATATTTAGTGGGGGGGGGGGAGTAACTGCTATAGTACTGTATTTACATTTAGTTTTAGTTGGCATGTAATTGAATAAATCTAGTTTGATATTGCATAGTTCAGATTAATTCTGCCATTAATAGTTCACTGGAATACTGTCAAATTTATATATCAAATATAACACGTATATTTAAAAATTTAAATATAAATTTAGAGGCTTAATTTGATTATGAGTATTTTATTCAAAGCAAATCATTCTGCAAAACAAAAAAAATTGTTAAAGCAATTAATTAAAAAAATAGATGGCTTTTATATGGGCTAGGTACATCTTGTCATAGATGAAATAAGCACAGAAATTCAAATTTTATGTGCAGAAAAAAGAATAAAAACAAGTAATGAATTAAAAATGCAACTTAACATTAAAAAAAAGAATGAATTAAATGTAATCTTGCTTTCTTCAATCATTAGTAATTTATATCAATATACTTTTTTTTTTAGAAAAATAAATACCTTTTTAACATCTAATATTTTCTAATAAATTTTTGGCAATATTTTTTTTTTAAGGATTTTTGCATTTATATTGCTTTAAAATTGAAACTGAAAAAACAAAAAAAAAAACATTTTTTTTAGTTTTCCCTTCATAATCGATATTAAAAAATTATTTTTATGTAATTCTTCCAGCAACCTGAATTTTATTTCATCTTTATAAACTAGCATTACTTTTTTTCATTTTACAATATTAAAAATAATAATCAAATATTTTTGCTCTATTCTTATGCTAATTGTAATTAATTTATTTTAATATTTTGAATGTTGGCTAAGGAGAAGTTTTATTCAGTACATATACATAGGCAATGTTTGAGCATGCTTTTAGCCAGTGAAGCCAGATTCAAGTGCATGCTCGTCTATTGTCTACATATATATACTGACTAAAACCTCTTCTTAGAATGTTGAAATAAATTAATTTTAAAAGTAGCCTTTTGCTTTAAACCAATCTTTGACTATTTCTTATATAAGTTCTAATGACCATCTTATACATGGTATTGCATTTTGAAATGGCAAAATTATATTCACATGGTATTACTTTTGCTAACTTCTATTTTTTATATTTGTATTGTAATCACAACATTGTTTTAAGTTTTCAAAGTACTGCCATCATAATGTAACAAAAATATCAAAATAATTAAATGTTAAATAAGACACTTGGAAAGGGTCACTATATATTAAAATCAATTATGCATATTTTTTCAGCTTGGATAATATCAAATGATTTAATTTAGAGTTTCTGATTTATGATTCTTTTCCTCCTTGAAACTGGAAATGATTTTAGTGTTATTAAAGAACTAATTAATAATTATGCAATTTTTTTCCAGAACAATGTTAAAAATAAATTCTAATGAAAATATTTATGAAAAATATTTTCATATTATACAGAAACTAAAAGAAACAAAAACAGAATGTATGTAAAATATGGCTTAACATAATATAATTATAATAAAAAATAAAATTTTTATGACAATAGTTTTATCTAATAATGAAATAAATCTTCTCAAGTAAAACTGATCACAAGAACATATATATAAATACATATTTAGAACTATTCACAATTAAAACAAATACCACTCATTACTAACATTAAAGGTTCTCATAGCATTGATGGTATGAGATCCAAAATAATTCATCAAAACAAGAATGAAAGATTATATTGATTAATAATCATATTAGACATGAGTCCATCAAACTTTTTTTAAAGTTAGATTTAGTAGAATTTGTTGTATATTATGGGTAGTTATATGTGTGTATTATATGTACTTTTTTGTTAGTAGTTTTTACTTGAGATATTTGCTTAATAGAGAAAATCATGGATATGCACACATTTTTATAATTTTGATAATACCTTTTATTGATATATTTTGCTCTCTCTCTCTCTCTCTCTATATATATATATATATATATATATATATATATATATATATATATATTAGAACAGTTTGTATTGGAAAATGAGTCTTCCCATATCTGCCATACAGGGTGCCACCAGGTTATTGGAACATGGAAAATTTATATAGTAGGCAGATACACACTGTTAAAGATCCAACTTTTACATATACATATATTACGACCGTCAGCCCATGCCACCAGCTTGCGGAACAGCAGAGGTGTATACTATATAAATTCCTATTTAAAAATATTTGAATATTAAAAAAAAATAAAGGAATCCACTGCCAATAATAACACACACAAACATTTATTAAACATATATAAGATTTAAAATTATTATTTTAGTATAACTTTAATTTTTTTTATAAAATATTATAACTTTACTTTAGATTTTAATTTACAATTTAACTTTTTATTTTAGAAGTTCGCACAGATAAATTTAATATTTTATTAGTGTGTATGGATAGACTACATAGATTACATTTGAAAAGAAAATATGCTATCCCTTATTTAACCTTAGGCCAAAAATTCACAGTCAAGCCAATGCCAGTCTATCTGATATATCGATGTATTCAATGCAGCACGAATACGACAGCACAATACCATACTGTCAGGAATGCACATCTGAACAGCATGGTTATAGAGAAGCAATTGTCTTTCATCCAGTACAGGAATGTTACATCTCTCTGGTGAGAAGAACAATAAAAAAAACTCCATAGAAAGGGATTGTGGTTTTTTTATCAACTTAGATCCCATTCCATAGGTCAAGGGGTGATCCACAGAGCAGGGAATACTGTCTGTCTTCGATAGTCAATAAGAAATAGGCTTATTTCACTCAAGTGTGGCATATAATGTGATCCTGCAAGTAGCGGATCTTCATACTACATTTACTAATTACACCAATATATCCAATCAATTAACCCAATTTAACTACGAAACAAATAACCTAAGATTAACCCTCCCTTAATTAAACTAATATAACTTTACAAATCTATGCAGCCATTCATGTCTGACTTAAATTTAACATTTATTAAGTTTAGTTTAATAGAAAAAAATCATAATAAACAATTAAAAAAATGGAAAAAATAAATTAATGGAAATGATTTAAAAAAAAATACATTCAATAAAAATAATTATTAATAAATGATTTAGTTTGGTCAGATAGGAATTTCTATTGCTATAATTTAAATACTGTGAAAGTTTTTCTACTTAATGTTCATGAATCATCTAAAGTTCTTAAAGTTTTAAAATACTGGAAAAGTTTTTTTTTTTTTTTTATAATTAATGTTCATTAGTTATAGAGTTCTTACTGTTTTAAAAAGTCCGTATTTTCTAATTGCTTGTAATTTGGAAGGTGTTAATTCCCCCGATGTCTTGAGGAGATTGGTATGCAGTTAGACATTGGTCCTTTATTGTAGCTGGTATTTTATTGCCGAGCCCTGATGTCTATGGTCCGCAATATGGGAAAATGATATTTTATTTCTTTTTTTTTAGAACAACTGAAGGGATTAACTGAAGGGATTGAAAAGTTCATCTTTTCAATCCCTTTTCCTTCAACTCTCCCTGCACTAACACATATAACACACTCTTCTTTCACATCCCTTTCTTACTAATTTATTTCCAAACTTTTCCTTTTATATTAAACTTTCGAATCGAGTGGACATTACATCATGATGATGATGATCCTTTCATTGAGGTCCATTTTCTGAGGGATTTCTTTTATTGGCTATTCATTCCTATTGTTTTTCTCTTCTATCTGACCTTTAATTATACATTTTGAGATGCTCAAGGGCTAGTTTACTTTAACTAATTGAAAATAATCATTTCCATTTTACACAATAGCATTAATTAAATTTGTACATTCTTTTTAACAATATATTTTTTATCTTTAAATCTTAAGTTTTTTCTTAAAATTTAGTTTTAAAATACTTTTTTTTAACAGTTTTCTTTTAATAATTTTCATCTGTGTGATTTTATATGCACGAGTTTAGATGACTTTTAACTTTCAATTTTTAATGCTTAAAAAAGCTTTTATTTGCAAACTTTTATTTTTAATGTCTAATTTTTAAAAAAATAATGTAGCAGCATGTGTTCCCGTTACAATATATATATTATAAGAACTTGAACTCAGACTTTCAAACTTCCTATAGCTATCTAATCCATTTTACATAACCAATACATATGACTTTATAAATGTACAAAAACATGATCTCCTATATAAATATTTCATGCTGAGCCAGCACTCATCAATTGGCCTAGATCACCACCTACCACAAATATGTATATAATCAGTACTCAATTTATATTAAGATAGCAAATCTTCAACCTCTAATGGACAAGCTTCAGTCTTCTCCACTTTTCAAGTCTTCAGTCATCCATATCATTGAAAATCTGAAGATGAAATACTCAAAATCCCTGCTGATGCCATATTATTGTTATACCCATGTTGACCTTAAGTCAATTTGACTTCTCATGCATAGGACCTTAATAGGTTCATTTAATTATATAGAAGAGGGATATGCAGAATACAGGCTGAATATAAATTTTAATACATGTATATTTTCTATATTAAACTTAATGTAATTATAAGGGGCTTGAACTCAGACTTTCAAACTCCCTACAATTATCCAATCCATCTTATACAACTGATACACATTCCAACATACATGTGAAAAACGTAAATGATTTCCAATATATGTATTTTGTGGTATTTAATTGATATTAGGAAAAAATGTGTATGAAATTTAATAGAAAAATGAACTTCTTGTATTACAAGGGCTTTAAAAGTCAGTTTAAAGATAATAATTATGTTAATTTTTTGAATGTGGATCTTGATTTACAACAAAAACATATCTTAAATCATGGTGCAAAATATGTTGGTGGTCAGTGGAAAGACAGTTATCTAGAATTGAAATTTTTGGTGGAAAATTCCTTAAGCATAATTAAATGTGATTTAAAAGTTTATAAAGAATTAATAAAAAGAGTAAACGAAAAAAATAATAATTATAAAACAAATAATGAGTGGAATGTATGAATCAATTGATCAAGTAGCTTAAAATGTTAATGTGAAAATAATAAAATTTATAATTGAAATATTAAGCTTTATCGACAAAAATATTTATGCAGGTTTTAAGAAAGATTTTTATAAAATGGTCAATGGCTGGCCAATGGGTTTACCTAATGTTACTCAAATATGTAATTTTGTAATTTCTACATATGAAGAAAATATTCTAAAAAAGAAGCATTATCAAAAAAATATTACCATATATTATCAATATGTTAATGATGTTTTTGCATATGGCAGGCCAAATAGAATTAAAAAGTTGTTCAAAGAATTAAATAATTTAAATGGCCTCAAATGGATAAAAACAGATGAAAATTTAATGTGCTTTCAGTTTTTTGATCTTAAAATAACTAGAAATCAATGTATGCTAGATTACTGTATGACCATTAAACCAATAGTAAAAAGAGGTTATATTCCTTATAAATAAAGAATGCCAATGACACATAAAATGGCAGGTTTGAAGTCTTTCTTGTTTAAAAATAACAATCCTTACAAATATTCATCAGATAAAGGCAAAAATATTGAAATATATTCAAATGAATTGTTAAATATTGGTTACAATTATAATCATATATATAAAGTTATTAGGGTTTTTAATACGAAATATAAAAATAAAAATTTTAATAATAATATTGATTTTCCTGCTAACAAAAAACTATGGATATCAATACCATATATTTCAAATGATCAAGTAAATGTTATAAGAAAGATTTATAAAGGTCGATGTGATATTGCATTTTATACACCCCCTACATTGAACAAATTAATAAATAATTCTAAAGCTAAAACTTTATTTATAAATTAAAATTGTATCATTTATAAATGGATATGTAGGTGTGGCAGTGGATATATAGATGAATCAAGATTACATTGGAAAAAAAGATCCAAAGAGCACTTGCTGTTGTTAAAAAGAGTTCAGATATCAAATCAAAATTGAAAAGTAGATAATAATGTTTCAGCATCTGTTTTTCACAACCAAAATAATTCATGTATTTATGGTTTTAACTTCAATTACAATAGTGTTAAAATATTACAAATTGAAAAAAATAACAACAAAAGAAAAATAAAAGAGGCTATGCTAATATACAAATAAAACATGACTTAATTAACAGGCAGCAAACATTAGGATCACAGAATTGTGTGAAGGCTAGCCTTTTAAAGTATTAGTTGACAATGACTAGGAGGATAGTTGAAAGTGCTCCGAAGTGGATTATTGTATTTATAATGTACTGGTCAAAACATGTTTATCCATCTAACATGAGCTGGAACTCACAAAATGTATTTCAAACCCAGTCAAGCCTGAGATTTAGGTCAGGGACTAGCCTGAATTCGAACCCACTCTCTAAGCCCATAACAAACACCTAATGGATAACATAACAATGATGGCACATGAGAATTAATTCTTAATCCAGCCCACTAGCAAAGTGGAGAAAACAATGAGACATCTATTAACTATTACTTAACTAAAATATTTACACAGATGGCTGTATGTGTGGAAGTGGAGAAAAGGGAATTCGAACTACTCAAACAAGTTAGACAATAAAATATAGTTTAATATAATGATAAATTATTATACATTATGACTTAGTTAATTGCATACATTAGTATATGCATGAATGAGCAAGCTGTCTACCAAACGATAGATAATTACATATTGTCATTCATGCTATTATTTCTCATATGCTCTTTTATTAGCTAAATAATATATTTTATAAATAAACACACATCTTTGGTGGGTCCAATATTAAGATGCCAATCGATTATTAGAAAGAATTTACATAAAATTGCTATTAACGCTTTGGATTACGGTTCTGAAACATGGTGACTAAACATTATTTTGGGGAGCATTCTGAGATTCATTACAGATATAATACAAACTATTTTCATGCCATTATGGTCATGAAAATAAATAAAATACATTTGAAAACATATTTGATTATATGACAAAATACTTAATGAAACTTCTTTTAATTAGCGCTGGTAAGAAGAATGCTTTATTTTCCCCAAGGCATATAGATACTCTTAAATACAGAAATAAGTTACGATGGTGGGATTGTATAAGACTGAAATAAATTTAATTAATAAAACTAGAAGTAGTTGGCATTTATATATATTTTAAGCAGAGCGCAATTTTAATATTAGAGCATTAAAACTGGGTCATGAAGCAAAAGAAATAATAATACAAAGAAGTTTGTGGTGCTGACATAATAACCAAGAAATAACAGGAAAAGTCGTGCTTCTGGATGAAAGACAAAGTGGATAGGCATGCCGTGGACATCGCCGACATGCAGGCCTTTTATACGAAGAAAGTGGATAGGCATAGCATGTGCCAGACTTAGGGAATCACCACCAGAGGCCTTTTTATACGAAATAAATGGTTCTGGGAAGGTCAACTATCCTCAGAACAAGGCTTGAGAAATAAATCTATGGGTTCGAACTTGTCGCAACCCCCAGATTAGAAGACTAGAAGCACGTAATATATATAAACATGAAGATAAGGCCAAATGTCAGTAACGCAGTAATGATAAATGTCACTAACGACATTGAATAAGATTTACTGCTTTAAAAATAAATGACCCTAGTTTGAATGCCATAATTTATACAAATAATATACTATGCCACTATATATATATAGAGATTTCCTAATAATATATTTAAATTTTCTATAAAAGAAACATTAAGATTTAATAAAATATACGTTAAGATTTGACCCCCTCCTTTTCTGCTATTTAAAATAAATCAATCCCACCTTCATTGATTTTATAATAACTGGAATATTTAATTACTGTATTTGATATTTTAAGAGTAAATAAAAAAAACTAGCAGTTATATAGAAAACAAATAATAGGTCACCTTTTCAGAATTGAATAACATTTATAAAATAAATAAGGTTTCAAAGCATTAATTAGCTTGAGTTCTGGATTCACCCCGGGTAGAAAATCCAGAGTTAAAAAAATATTTTTTTATATTAAAACATAATTAAAATGTTGGTTCCTAAAACAATCTGGTGAGTGTATTAATTAATAATGCATTATATTGTAAGGGGACGTTAATTCATGGAGGTTTACTTAAAAGAAAGAAAAGATTTTAGAAATTCAATTCATCAGATTGCTTGAGATTGGAATAATAATAATAAAAGCATACTGTATATATAAAATCAAGTAATAAATAACTATAAATAAATGACCATACCAAAGTTAAGGAAAGTTAGAGCATATGAGATAGGATTAAATTTATAGAAATTATTTAAGAGCAAATTACATTTTACATATTTAAAAAAAAGGCAAAGTTAAATAATACATGAGAAATCTTGATAGTAGAATTCGAGATTAATTAGGCAAGCTAGATTTAGTTTCAATGGTGGCGGTTTGAAATAATTTACCTTGCACCATTTTAAGAGTCCATATTAAAAAGTCCAGCTCATGCATGGCAGTTCTTATGTGATGGCAAGCTTCCATTAGCATTCTAAAGTTCTTAGGTCAGGCTTTTACTTCACTCTTGGGCAGCAGAATGGTACGGCCATGGAAGATGATGACCCAACAGGGCCGAGAAGGGTGGTGGACTTACTACTACATCATTTTAAGTTTCACAATGTGTAGTATGTTAACAATACAGTTCTCTCAATAGTAGCTAATCATCTCTGTTTCTCTTGGTGATTTAAAAACCTGCCATTTTATACTCTGCTCAAGTATTTCTGGAATGCTTTTAATTACTTAGTTTTAGCTTAAAATCTAATCTCTGATCTAAAATCTTAAGTTTCCTTTGTTCATTGTTTTTGAAAGATGCAACAGTAAGATAATGTCCAAAAATAAATTCAAATCTATTTCCAGATTAGAAATAGATTTGACAAAAATGTTTATAACAAAAGAAAATCTTTAATCTTAATCCCCATTTTAAGTAAAAACTTTAATTAAAAATACCTTCCCCAGATTAAAACAATAGTGTTTCCAACCCTTTAATTATTTTTGGACAATTAACAGTTGCATCTTCCATCTTGGATTTTATAAAATACAGTTTAATAGGAAAAAAAAGTACTTTAAAAAGAAAAAGTTGTATAAATGACATATAATAAAATATTTTTAAAAAATCAATATTTTGTTAGTATTTTGCTCCTATATATATATATATTTGAGCCGCACCTATAATACTTAATAAAAAAGAACTAATAATTAATAAACAAGAATTAATAATAATTAAAAAATGTTATTGAAATGTTAAAATTTTATAATTTAGGTGCACATCTCAAATATATGCATAAAATATATATATACATGACAAAAGGAGTGGGATGAGATATAGGGTTTGAATACAGGTTAGTAGGTGTAAACATGAAGCTCAATCTTAAGCTAAGATTGACTGCTTCAATAAATATTCAATTATATATATTAATTTAAAGAAATACAGACATTGGATTATATTATATATATATATATATATGTGTGTGTGTGTAACTGCACCTCCTACTGAGTTATGTAAACATATGGAATTAACTGCACTCCCACTGAATTATGTATGACTCCATTGTAAGCTTAGTTGATTGACATGGTTATGTACAGAATAAATAATCTGAAATCACAATTCAAATATTCATAGAATCAAGGCAGAACTCCAGTTTTAACAACTTTTAAATATCAAATGAAAAGTCAGTTTAATAAATGTAATCATAACTTAACTATATGTAATTGAAATGGAAGTAACTGTACATCCCACTGAGTTATGTAAACATCAATACAAACTGTGAAAAGACAGAATGATCCCAAGCTGTCTGTTAACTATGTTGATATAGAAGCTTAGTTTATTGACATTACATCAATAAACTAAGCTTATATATTAACCCAGCTAAAAGACAGAGTGTTATCACTCTGTCATTTCATAATTTGAAATATATAAATATATATATGAGGGGGTCCAAAAAACCCCAGAATCTATATCTAAAATCTGTGTTGTAATATACACTTTCTCTATTAGGTACCTCTTGCATGAACTCCCTGTACCAGTTTGATAATCATTAACATTAAAATTGTAAGGCTGTGTAGTAAATATTTTGATTGTATTTGTCAATTTAGGAAG
Organism: Epiperipatus broadwayi; assembly: GCA_028023455.1. Classification (NCBI taxonomy): domain Eukaryota; kingdom Metazoa; phylum Onychophora; class Udeonychophora; order Euonychophora; family Peripatidae; genus Epiperipatus; species Epiperipatus broadwayi. Next base: position 154,889 of record JAQFVV010000444.1, read on the forward strand.
TCTGAAAAGTTGAATCAACATGAAATTCTATTTTTTAATGAGGAAAACAAAAGAGAAAACAGTTGTAATGCTTAAAACAACTTATAAGGAAGCTGCTCTGGGCAAAACATACCTTTATGAGTGGTTTAATGAAAATGTCAAAGTCACCATGTTCCAAAAAGCATCATGAGTGAAACCCAATGTCAAGATGATGCTAATTTTTTTTATGCAAATGACATTGTTTACTTAGAATCCATTCATGATGGCCAGACATTTTACTTTCAGATTCTGAACTGTTTGCATGATATGGTAAATGAAAAAGTTCTGATTTGTGTCAAAATGGGGAGTGGCTTCTGTACTTCAATGATGGTCACCACACAATGCTTCTGCATGAAACACTTTTTGATTAAAACAGCATGATCCAGTTTATCCATCTATTACATGCATAAATCAAAACATGGTGTGTATAAATCAAAGTGAATATTAATGTTTTATATATTATTTAATTGAAAGTCAAAAGTAATTTTTAAATGCTTTATTATTTTTGTAACCACCATTCTTCCCTCATGTGTAAGTGTGAGTATTTATATATGATAATTCAACTTTTGATCAATCCAGAAAGACAAACAACAGCTATCAAGCAATCTTTTAACTAGAAGAAAAATTATAAATATCCCTAATTGGAATTTGATTAATTTGATAAATATTTTGTTCTTCGCTATATACATATATTTGAAACACCCCATAGCTATATTAACCCAGCCTGACCCTCCCTTTAAATAAAGAAAGCTCAAATTTTAGCACTACATGTGGTTGGAATAATATAGGACATTTCAAATATTTTATATAAATTTCAGCTAGTGGTGTGCATTGTTTCAATTTTATCATATATATATATATAATCCCTAAATGTTTGTTCATAATGCTGTCACATGATATTCAAATTAAACATTTCTTTATTAGAAAGCATATTTTTCAAGGAAGAAATAATTTGTTCTGCTATTAATAAACTGTAATTTTTTTATGAAGCAATTTATGCAAAGGAAATAATTCCTTCCTTGTGTCACCTGGGCACATTTTCCAGCTAGTAATTCTACAAACTAAAAAAAAATGTTAAAGCAACCAATTAAAAAAAACTATTACAAAAATGGAAGCCTATCCATAAAAAAAAATGCTTGGAAAAAAATCAGTACATATGCTTTTAACTGCAATACAGAACTGAATAGGCATAGTATTTAAATCATGAAGAAAATGTGATTACAATACATAAATTTATATTAGAAATGTGTTATTTAGTGAGGAGAAAATTAGATGCTATAGTATTGTAATTACATTTAGTTTTGGTTAGTGTATAATTGAAGTTGTGTAGTGATATCACATAGTTCACACCACAGTAATACCATGCATGATAGAAATTTGTTAAAGTAATCAATTAAAATAAACTATTACAAAAATGACAGGCTTTCCATAGGCTGGGTATATTTTTGGTATATCTATATCTATATATTAATCAATAAATTCATAAAATATATACAAAAGAATATTAATAAATTGATAAAACATAATAATAATAATAATAATAATAATAATAATAATAATAATAATAATAATAATAATAATAATAATAATAATAATAATAATAATAATAATAATAATAATAATAGCAGCAGCAGCAATAGCAGAAGCAGCAGCAGTAGCAGCAGTAACAGTAGTAGGAGTATTAATAATAATAATAATAATCATCTACATCTTTTACTGATCTGACTGCTGTTACATTGGTCATGTTTTGGTAGCTTCAATTTAAATTCACTTTTTAAAGCTATCTTTAGATGTTAATTTGCTAGTTTGGTATTAACTTGATGGCAAAATGAAAAACCAAAATATAGATTAATTTTTAAACAATAAAGATGACACTATTATAATGAAATAAATATTTTCTCTGTTCTCAGGTCCAAAGACATTTGTGAGAGTTTTTGAGAGTTCTTATTCTTTGCTTAAATTTTGAAGATGAAATTATATTTTCCATAGTTTGTTTATATATATTTATGATTATTTTTGAAAAATATTTGTGCAATATTTATTTTTTGACAGGAATATTATGAAGATATTCAGGTTTTATCTGAAAATATTTGCTTTTGGAAAAAGACAAATCAAAAAAATATAATATAATTCAGGAAATTTGTAATAGGCTAAAAATGTAAATCTTTCATAACCATTATACCAGTTACTTTTTGTCATCTTAAATCATTCTAAGTAGACTTTTGACTGCAGAATGCAATTTCTAATCTTTAATCCATATGTTATTGTCATTGGTAGTATTATAAATATATGATTATTCATACTGTAAATAAATATGAATGAGCTGTTTACAAATATGCATCAGATAGTGTAGTGAGTTTACTGGCTTTTTATCTCTGATTTTAATATCACAAAACACCATTGTTTTTCTTCTCAATTGTCTGACAGTGTTTAGCTGAAAGATCAGTCAGAGTTCCTTGAAAGCAGAATAAGTGTGCATGTGAATGATTTTTTGTTGATATACCCAATCAAGACAGGTAAAATTAAAATGTGGCTCATCACAAGCCATGTAATTGATGGACAAATGTAAAGTGCTAAGAATCTTTTGATTGCAGTCTCAAGTTACCAGTTGATGATGATCTGTTTAGCTTCTTATAATTGCAGATCATTTTCAAATGAAGGAAGATTACATACATTGAAAAAATGATTATCTAATATTAAATGGACTGTTATTGAATTTTGTGAAACAATAATTGATTTGAAAAGTGAATATGGGCTTTATTATAAAGCACAAGCATTTGAGACATAAGTGGACTGGAATTCATTATGAAGATTGATGATATATTGGGCAAAGTGGCAACATTAATTATTTAACTTAATGAAAAATTCCAAATGCAGATAATTTAGGGTTATGCTCCGATGAGTACTCATTGTTACAAAAAAAGTGTAGGATTTTTACATGAATGAACAAAGTAGTTTGGATTGCACCAAAGATGGAAATGCTGTGGTTAAATTTGGATATGGTAACAGAAATGTGAGATAACAAAGCCCTGTGAAATTTTCAGTAAAAGATAAACTGTTTATTGTGATTTTATTTCTTTGAAGAAAATGCTAAATAGAAATGGACATTGAAGCATTCAAATGAAGATACAGCAAAATTGAATTACAAAAATTATGTATTTCAGGATTGTAATGTTCTAATTGATTCAGCGTAGGAAATGGTCACTGATTAATGAGATGTACAATACATATTAATACAAAACTCTATTAAAAAGTCATTATTAGCAATTGATATTGCTAACCTTCAGAAACAGACAGACTTTAAACTGAGATCAATAAGAAGATAATTGATATTCTATTAAGAACTTTATAAAAGATATCTGGCATATAAAAGCAGTAATTCATCTATAAATTTTCAAATGAAATCAAAGGCTGTATGAAGGAAGCGAAGGAATATGAAATTATTTTAAAATGATGCATGAAAAAGAATTGAATATTTGGAATTCTGTAAGATAGTTAAAAAAAGAATAAGAATATAAGAAAATATAATTGTGAATTGTAAGGAAAGCTGTAGAAGAAATAAAAAACTCAAAAATATAAGACACCATGTTGATACTGGAAGAAAAGTTACTTCAGCAATAAAAAGTATGATGTCATAAAATTCTACAAAAAAAAAAAACAAAATAACTACTACAATCATAACATCATTTTAATTACCAAACAATTTAAATAAAGAAGGGAGGTATACAATTAAATCTATAATAAATGGAAAAGCTTCAGAAAATGATAGAATTATTATTGATGACTTTAAAAAATCAAATGAGGAAATATACCAAATGTTTACTAAGTGTCTAGAAAAATGTCCAGTAATACTAATATTTAACAAAGTTTTATACAAAATCTTTATTAAAATAATTACAATTCATATTTAGTAATATTTACTAAGGCTGTAATCTCAAGAATGTGCACGTAAAAATGCGATAGTAGGGACCTCTATAGGTCTTAACCACAAGCTTATGTTTTGGATGAAAAGAGGGGAACCCTTCTTTACTTCAACCTACTTTCTATATAAATAGGTAAAGCTGAAGCAGTTAGATCTACTTTAGATTCAAACCAACCAAAAAAATAAAAAAACAAGGTGGATCTAAAAAGTGGTTTTGAGATGAGTTATAGAAAGGACGAATGAATATGAATTATCATTTTGCTTTGGAATTTTAGATTATAAAAAGTCATTTAATTCTATAAGCATTTCCATGGTAATTTAAGTTTTGGACTATCAAAACATAGATCCAGGATAATGTCATATTCTAAAGCATGTTTATCAAAATGCAACAATAGCGAATGGATTAGATGGTGACACTAAAATTACAAAATTGCAAAATGTTTTTCCAGCATTTTACATAAAATATTTTATGGATTAAAATGGAAAGATAATGAAGGAAAAGAAATGGAATTTATTTAAGTCATTTAGATTTTTCTGGAGATAGTAAAGTGTTTTTGGAAATAATCCATCAAAAGTTCAAGAAATATTGTGAGTTATCAGATCAAAGTAAAAAAAAATAGAATTAAAAATAAATGCTGAAAAGACTAAAGTACTGTTCAGTAGAATTTCTCAGAAGAAGGAAAAAAAGATTAATAATCCTGAATTAGAAAAAGTTAACCATAAATACTTGATCAGATTGTCAATACAGATGAAAACATAATGTATGATATTTAATCATAGAATTAAATTTGGATAGAATGCTTTTGGTAAAAATAATTTAAAATTAAAAGAAAATATGCCTATATGTGGGAAAGGTAAGGCTTTTAATAGATATGTTTTACTAGTTCTTATTTAGGATCTGAGATTTGGACACTTAATAGAAAAGCAATACAGAAGTTTCAGACGACTCATTGAAGCAGGAGAGATGTAAGTTGGGAAGAATAAGAAAAGATTGAAAATGAAATACATGGATAAGAAAACAAACAAATATCATGGACGTTATTGAAAGAATAAAAAAATGGAAATGAAGTTAGGTCAGACATATTAGTAGAAGAGATGATATTAGATGGAAAATCAAAGCTTTAAACCAAATCATAAGAGTTTGTAAAAGACCTAAATAATAGAACACATCAGGTGGAGGATGAAATAAGAAAGTTTGCTGCTATGACATAGAGAAGAGAGATTATCGATGAAAGAAACTGAATTAAATTGGAGAGATCTTCATCTTGCAATGAGTTGATAATGATTGAAAATGATGATGATGAATAAAGTGGATTTCAAAGTTTTAAAACATAATTTCATTGCTTTATGGAGATAAAAAAATTTTCTTTTCATAATACATTTTTTGTAAATAACACCATTTCTTTTTTATAGATAGACAACTTTCATATTTCTCTATTCTTTTTTATCTCATAAATAATTGCATTATAAAATACAATAAAAGACAAATAGTCCCAAAGATGCGTTTTGTGCTGAACCAGCACTCATCAGTTGGGCCAGGTCATCATTTCTCATATATATCTTTATTACATGAAGAGTATTTATGTAGAGCAAATTGTCTCATTTTTATTTTCAAGCGTCAATTTACTCAACTCCCAACTTTTACGTTATCAACTTTTTGACAAACACGTAATGATTATTACTAATCATTTATTAAACTAGAGATTTTCTCTAGCACAGATATAAACTTTAATCCAAGTTAAAGATTAATATATCTGATTTTCAGCACACACACACACATACACACACACACATGGCTATTTACGTTTCTCTTTCTCCCATGCGTAATATCTTTTTATAGATAGACAACTTCCATATTTCTCCATTTTTTTAAATTTCATAAATAATTTCGTATAAATAAAGATACTTCTGATTATATATTTCGGTTTATCATCATTTCTCAGTATTTGCAAAGTTAAAATATTTTTTTAATGATTTTCATCTGTAAATTTATATTGATATAAAATAATCTGAAATTTGTGGAAAGTTAATAAAGAATAAAGATTTACTTGTTAAAATAAAAAGTTGAAAATTAAAATCGAGTGACTACTAGAAGCGGTCAAAAATTGTGAACTGCAAAAAGGTTAATATAACTATATGTTACTCATATTAAATTGGTAATAATTATATCAGTGAAAGTATTTCTTATGAATATATTAAATTAATATTTTTTTAAAAAAATTATTGCATGAGATTACTTATAAATCTTTATCCAAATATTATGAAAAATTGTGAAAATGGCCAAGGATTGTGAGATACTACAAAACTCTCCATACAGTAGCGCCACTCAGTGCAAACCAGAGTAATCAATGAAAGCAGAAAGGTTTGTGTGTAAAATCCTTACCTAGTCCCTACTCATTCAATATCCCCAGGTGCACTGCTCTCAGATCCAAGATTTCTCACTGGTAAAAACCATAAGATAGAAACTAGTCTGGCGATATTGAATGAATAGGCACTAGATGGGGATTTTACACATAGACCTTTCTGCTTCCATTGATTACTCTGGTTTACACTGAATGGCGCTACTGTATGGAGAGTTTTAACTCTGTGAAAAAACAGTTTCTGTAAGCATAAAGAATGGTGATCATGTGATGATTGTGAAATATTATTATACTTTTAATTTATAGATCTTAAAAGGGCATTAGATTCCATAAGAATTTGAGTCATGATTAAGGCTTTGGAACATCAAGATAAGAATATTGTCAGATTCTGAAAAATATCTATCAAAATGCAACAACAGTAATTAGATTACATGGTAATACTAAGAAGACTCACATTGCTACCATATCTCGAAAACTTTTCACAATAGTTTTACAAAGAAGTTTTCATGAATTAAAAAGAAAATTTAATAAAAATAAATGGATATCATTTAAGTCATCTAGGTTGTTCAGACAATGCTGTTCTTTTTGAAACTGCTTTAGTGCTTCAGAAAATATTGCAAGAGATATCAGATTAAAATAAAAAAATAGAACTTAAGATCAATGCTAAAACCAATAACAAAATGTTTAATGGCATTTCAAATAAGGCATAATAATGAATTAAAATTATTACATATATAAACAATAGATGAAATAATTATAGAATTAAATTGAGATTAAAGGTTTTTGGTAGAAATACAATCATCTTAAAAGAGAATTTCTTATGTATTTAAAAGGAATATTTTAAATAGATATATTTAATCCATTCTTACATAAGGATCTGAAATTTGGAATACTTATAATAAATAATGTTGCAAATATTAAAGAGTGATATAAAATAAAATATATCAATGAAAGAATAAACAGATATTATTTACATGGTTGAAAAAAATTAAGAGAGTAAAATGGAAATCAACTAAACATGTTGTAGCTAGAGATGAAGATAGGTGGACAGTTAAAGTTTTTAACTGGATATCAAATGATTGTAAAGAACTTTAAAAGTGACTTCATGTGAGATGAATGAATGACATAAAGATATTGCTGGAAATATGATTAAAACTTAGAGAAACTAGTTGTATAATGGATTGATAATAGTTAAAATTGATAATGATAATAACACATATTTATATAATCAAATAATTTAATATATAAAGCCCGCAGTTCTTCTTTTCAAAATAGTTCATAAATATCCAATATAGAAATAAAACAAACTAACTCCTTCTTTTTAAAACTTGTTTTTTATATGACTATAATCATGAAAAAAAAACTAAAAAAAAAAAAAACCCAACGTTTCGACTATTTTATATTGCCTTTTTCAAATTAGGAACTTTTTTAAATTTAGAATTAAACGAAATATAACAATATGTCATCTAATATTTAAATACATGTATATTATGTATATTAAATTTAATGTAATTAGAAAGGACTTGAACTCACACTTTCAAGCTCCCTATTGCTATACACCTCATCTTAAACAACCGATACACATGACCACATACATCTAATAAAAATGATTAAAAATCGTCTATATATTTATTGAAAGATGATTGATGTAAATATGTGAGTCTAAAATATTCGCTTATAAAGTAATATGTGTTTAGGGAATCAATAAACATAAAAAAACATTGAACAGCATTTGAAGATCTGTGCGAATTTCGTGGCCTAACTGAAGATGCTCGCAATATATGGTAAGAGTCATCAGCATTTTTTCTCCTCAATACCTACGACCGACCGAGTGTTTAAAATGTAAGTTAGGCAGTAATTTCTATATATATACTTTTGTGTTTATATGTTGGACTATTTCCACCATCTAATATTAAATATTGAATGTCTTTAGAAAAATTTAACTTTATTTAAATTTTTCAATTACATTCAACTATTAGTAATAGCACAAAGGTTAATATATAACAGTTGAATGTAATTGAAAAATTTAAATAAAGTTATTTTTTTCTATATGATGGAAATAGTCTAACATATAAACACATCTAAAATACCACAAACTTTCAGGAATTTATATTTTTTTAAAAAAAAAAGATATGCAAATTGCTCTCTATTGATATAGTAAACAGTGATATTTAGTAAGGAAAGCAAGATAAATAACTGAAGTTTATTAAGTATAATTTTAAAAATTCAAATAATCAAAGTGTATAACTAATTTTTTTTTTAAAAAAACCCTAATTTTTTTGACACGAAACTGAATTATCGATTAATTATATTTTAATGATTTCACATATTCATTTATTAGTTAAAACTTTTTTAATATAAACTTAAGTTTAAAAGCTTTAATTTTATATATATATATTTTTTAAAAAAAGAATAATAATAAAAATGAAAAAGATAAAGAGAAGAGGGTAGAGGGATAATAAATATCTTCTTAGAGCATTATTTAATTTTTTTTTTTTTTTAATAAAAAGCTTTTTTACTATTTTTCTAAAAGTCTTATGAAATAATTATTGATTTGGAAGTTCGAAAAGGGAAGAAGAGATGAAACGTTATTCGATGCTAACGACAGCCGTGGTCGGCATAGCAGGAAGTTAAAACCGGCCGTTTCAGATCTAACAAAAATGAAAGCTTAAAAATAGTTTTTTTTTTTTTTACGGAGAATAAAAAGCTTTTAAAATATGACGCCAATCGGCTTGGCATCTTAAGATTCACGATAGATTTATTTCTAAAAAAAAAAAAAGAAATAAAATAAAATCATTAGTTTTACAAGTCTTTATTAAAAGTGAATAAAAAAGGAATCTAAAAATCCGTTTTAAGTCCCCTCGATACGGAAATTAACCCAATAGCTACGTAATATGTATATACTCTCGTAAAAGCCGAAGTTTAAGGAGAGTTATTTCATACGTTTTTTCACACATCTGCATATCCGTGAAAACCTTTAGTGTAAAGATCGTTAAAATCATTTGAATATGTCAAACTAGGATCAGAAGTTACGTAATTGTCAAGAAAAAACTGTTCATAACACAATGATTAAATAAATCAATGCCATTAAAGAAATCAAGCTAGGATAGATTCTTTATATTATTTTATTTTTAATAAGTATACGTATAGAAATATTTGAGGGTAGTGACATTTTTTTATGCCTACACAAATAAAACTGGAAGCAATCGAATAATAATAACAATGCTTTATCTCGAATGCGCATCACTGAGGTAAGCAAATAAATTATATGTACTATAAAAATATCTTCAAAAATTAAAAGTAAATGTAAAAATATTACAGTTTGGTGATGAAATAATTTACTTTGTTTTATTTTTTTATCATTTTGTTAACTATTGTACAAGAAGATGTTTGAATAAAAGTAGTCATAAAACAAGGAAAAATATCTCACATCTACTATAAAATAGCATGTTATGAAATATAAATTTTGCATCATTTTATGTCAAAATAAGGAAGACTATAGATTGAAGATCCTAAAATTAGAATCCTATAGATATCTAAATACGGAGAAAAGGTGTTATATAGGGGAATACTATTATAAAGTAATTGATAAAGAGATAAGATATCATTTGATGGTCGATGATGGTCGATGGGAGGTCGAATCATTAGAGGATATCTAGATGCTCCGTTTACTTATATGAAATAAAATTATTTAAACATTTATTTACGTTTCTCAACCAAGAAACAATCTGGAAATTTTAAAAAAGTTTTGATCTTCTATTCTAATAATTTGCAAACTAAACTTGGTATAAATTTTATAATACAGCTTGATCTAAAAAGTGTATGTGTTGATTAAAAGTCTACAGAAAGAAAAAGTATATTTTTAGCCAGATAAAACACCACTATTGAATATTATCTGACGCTTAGTTGCTTTTGAGGCAATGTGGCATTTGAGCTCCCAATATAAAGTTGAAGAGAACAATTCATTTGGTCAAATTGCTTTTCTTTTTACTTTGCTTAAATAAGGATCGATTCAAAAACTAATCCTTTGGATTTCACCATTCTATTACTGTGCTACATAACTAATCTCTACATTTTTAAAGTGTTAATATTAATTTTTTGCTTAATTAATACAGTTAAGTTAAATCATTTGTAAACAAACTGTTTAAAGAGAATTATTCTAATGAGGTTTAATTGTTAAAATAAGCCTTTCAACTACTTAACTGTCGTTTCATGCATCCACAATGTCATTAAACTGATAACGCAGAGCAAGTTTTCATTCGAAAAAGATTTTTCATTTTAATCTAAATGTCAGAATAATGTAAAGTTTGCTGATTATTATGTCTTTTTTTGGTATAAAAAGAGATAAAAAAACATATCTATGTTCCAGAAATAGTTGGTCAGAAGAACAAAAGTAAGGTATAATAGCAGTTAGCAAATAAACAGAAATCTGTGAAATGTTTTGCTTTATATCAAAATTAAACAGAGTAAAAATAGAAGGTGGACAAACATAAAATAACTGCAGTTCCCATCAATACTTCAGCACAAAGAATGCACAATAAAATAAAATTCAATACACCAGTTGCTAAAATAAAACAACATATTTACCTTTGAGTAATAGTACAAATATCCATAGTTGCCTAAAAGAAAAAAATCTACTGTTGTAATGTGAATGAAATAATTTAACTGAAAGAAAAACATGGTATGGAAATTTTGGAAATCAATAAAAAAAACTTAAAGACTTTTATAATTCTAAACTTATTGAGTATTACAAAAAAGCAAAAGTTGAAATTCAAGGCTTTTATAATGCAATAAGCATGTTTTTGGCCAAACACTGCAAGACTCATAATGCAGCACTGCAATTCTGACAGTGCTCTGCTGAAAGTATCCTTAGTGCCTTATAAAAGTCTTGAATTTCAACTTGTACTCATACTATAATCCTGGCAGTGGGCTGCCAAAAACATACTTAGTACATTTGAAAAGTCCTGAATTTTAACTTTTACCTTTTCGTACTATGATTATGGCAAAGCACATTTAGTGCCTTATAAAAGTCTTGAATTTCAAGTTTTACCTTTTTGTGCTATGATTCTGGCAGTGGTCTGCTAAAAGCATGCTTGGTGCATTATAAATTTCAACTTTTACCTGTTCATACTATGGATCTAATATTATGGATGTATGTAAAATGGATTATTCTCCTGTACATGAGGGGTCAGAATGACTAAATGTCAACATGGGTAGGATGACAACTTTGGCCCTAACATGGGCTTTGAATGTTCCATCATCAGATTTTCAATGAAATGAGTGGCTGAAGAGTTGTGGGTTGGAGTAGTTTGAAGCCTGTCCATTAAAGTATGAAGATTGGCTATCTTAATATGCACTGATTGTATATATGTGTGGAAATGGTAATCTTGACCAACTGATGACTGCTGGTTTAGCAATGAAATACATATATTGGTGATTATTTATCTTTTCAACTTGTGTGATCAGGTGGGTCAGCAATATGAGATGGCATGGAGAGTTGAGGGTCAGGTGAAAGTCTGAGTTCGAATACCTTATATATTACATTATATGTGCAGGTGGCTTTAGCACTATAAATTACATTAATGTATTAATAAGATGCTATACAAAAACAAATGGGTCATTTTGAACTGGATTTGCAAATTATAAGAAGAGTGTTAGACTCTATAAACACTTCTGATGTGATTAAAGTTTTAAGATATTGCCATATAGACTTAGAAAATTATCACATTCTGAAAATTATTTATCATATACAATATTAACAATGAATCATCTAACGTAATTTCAATGAGAAGATTAATACTGATAAATGTGCATGTCAAGATGACTAAAACTTTTATGAAAGTTTATAGAAATATTAATAACGAAAATAAATATAAACGGAGGCATATATATTTTGTAGATACACTACTGATTTCTTAAAAAAGAGAAAATAAAAATTAATGAATTATAAATTAACAGCTGTAAGAATTTTGATTAAGTACTTATGACAGAATAGGTTAATATTAATCATAGAATTAAATTTGGATGAAGTGGTTTTGATTAGAAATAATTTAATATTAAAATCAACTACATGTGTTTTTAATAGATGTATTTTTGCCAGCCTTACATATGGGTCTGAGATTGGGTCTATTTATAGAAGATTGTTCTAAAACTGAAGATCTTATCATGAAATACAGAAAAATGTATGTTGGGATTAACAAGGAAATATCAAAAATCAAATACACGATTGAAAGAAGAAATGGGTATCACTGATACTGAAATGGAATTGATAAATCAAATACATGATTGAAAGAAGAAATGGGTATCACTGATACTGAAATAGAATTGATACAGTCATATTTTAAAAAGAGAAAACAATTGATATTGTTACCTAAATCCCAAGAGATTATAAGAGATTTAGAAAATGTTCACATTTGAAGGATATCTTCTGCAGTGATATAAAACATATTGTCCTATATAGTTTAGAAAAAGTAGACTCTAGAGTTTGAGGTTCATGAATTGTATTTCATCTCTGTTATTTCTCATTTTTGAATAATATACTTTGATCTTTCCAGCAACAAATGATCAATTATTATTATTATTGTAGTGATAAAGAGAAGAAATGATATGGATATTTTTCTATTAAATTCAGAGATATTCCTCCTTGCAGTAAATTAATCATGATAAACATAATCAAAATTTAAACTGACTGATAAGTATGTATACATGTTACTTCTCAACATGAAGATTAGTTGAAATTACTTATCAAAAAATACTGTGATCAAGAGATAGTAGTTTATTACTACCTATAAAAACCTAGAACTCTTTTTTCATCTCATTTTCTTTTGTTTAACATGTCTATCAATAGGCTACAATGTCCTTATCATCGTTTATCCAAAACTCTTCATCTTCTATATTAAAAGTAAACTATTCTTGCCACTTTAATGACTTATTTTTTAATATTACATCTTTATTCAAATCAGTTGTTCCAACTACTAAAATTATACACTTCTTTTTTCTATGAGTTTTCTAAAAATTATTAAGTTAAATGTTAGATCTCTGTATATACAGTGATAGTGCAGAAAACTTAAAGGTAATGATTTCAGGATGGATGTACAGATTTGGCAATAGACAAAATCCTAACATGATCAACTGAATGAAAATATTGTGTGCAGTTTATAACTTTGGTGCTTGAATCACATTAGATAAATGAACAATTTCCGAGGGTGGTTCTCTTCATCCTATTACGACAGCTCTATCATATTTTATTATTTACTTAAAAATTTATATTCACCTTCTTGCAACAGTACCTGTAAATTGTAAGGAAGATTAGATGGACAGTTTCTTTATATTTTTAAAATATAAAAAAAGTATGTATTTGTGATATACATAAAAACCTCAAGCACCTACTGTCCAAAAATCTTAGGTTGTTATTGCTTTTTTAGATTATTTAAAAGCAGTGGGATTATTTGATGTCACTTCATCTTCTGTTATTATAACTATATCAGGATATTTGGTGCCATATTGAATTAAAAAAAACTGACTTGAGACACAATTTTCACAATAACTTCAGTTTTAATAATTTTAGAGCAAAATGCTATATATTGAAAGAAAATTTGATTGTAGCAGTTGAGGTTAGGAGATGTAAAGTTCTGAAAAAGATTGCTGGGGCAATTGAAACTGTAAACTGTAAGAAAGAGTGGTAAAGAAAGCATTGCATAACAGTAGTAAAGTGTTTGGACAATTTAGTATTATATGGTATATTGAAAGAAAATATAAAAACTAAAAAAAAACAATAAGGCTAAGACAAATAGGGGATTACCATTTAGAAAGTAAAAAAAAAAAATTTCAACATCTGAAATAATTATTCATTACTGTTCATTCATAATTTTTAATTTATCATTAACTAAGTTTAAATTACATCTTCATTGATAATTTCTTTGTATTCCTCATAAAATTCTTATTCAAATCATGTATAATACCTCAGATAATCCATAGCTTCACAATCTACAAAAATATTCACATAAGAATTCTTCATTTTTATCTTGTATCCCAAAGATTAAAAAATCTTAAGGCTTCTATAAGAAAAAGAATAATCCTAATAAAAGATACAAAATAAATCATATCCAGAAGGTGGATATGCATTTGTCAGCACAACAATTGGCTTCTTGTTTATCCAAAACTAGAAATTGAAGGCTACTGACTATATCAATGATAAAATAAGTTTCATCTTTTCATTTTATATTTGTTGTGTACACCAGTGATGTTTATATTTTTTGTGCACACCAGTGATGCTATCTTGTTATATTTATTGCCCACAGAGATATAATTTATTTGCATATATCTCATTTGCTAGCTATAGACTTGAAAATAATATGATGCAAAATGTGGCAAAACTACTGATTCCACAGCATGAGTATCAAGACATAGGTAAGAATCAGAATTTGATTCTTTGCATGCATACAATTGCATGTGATATACATCACCATTGTGTCCATCACCACACACACCACTTGAAACCTCTCTTTATTGGTTTTAAAGTTTATATTTTTACATAGTACTATGCTCAGTAAATTGTGTGATTGCTTTATCAACTGCAACGTTTCTGTACATTAGATAATCAGTCTTAAAATTTACATTGCACTGCTCTATAATACCTTAATTGTATATATAAAAATCATTACTTGTTATACAAAGACAGACATGCAAGTACAAACACAAACATACTGTCTATAAAATAAGGTTGCCTCAAACTTGGAACAGAACCCCACAATTACATTGTACATAAATCACTACTTTCATTATATTTGAATACAAATATAATTTAAATACTACACAGACACAGTAATACAAATGCAAAAACATTAATAAATTCTACATTTATCAAATAATAAAATTTAAAATAATATTCAAATAATAAAAAAATTATTTTCAGGCCGAAGGCTTTGAAACTGTCAATTATTGGAAAGGCTGAATCCATTTTATTAAGCACTCTGGCCAATAATAAAATTCTCCCTTTGTCTTCTTCATGCAATCTAGTAAACTGAACAGAAAAAAATTAAATGAACCTATTAATAAAAATATTAATATAAAATCCACATTGTGTTTAATTTTATCATGCCATTTTTAAAAGGAACCCGAGCTGCAGAGAATGATGGGTTTTTTTTTTAAATGTCATTTTACTGATTTTTTGGCAATTTTAAAAATAAAATAAAAGAAATTTTAATTTCAATGACTCAGTGGCAGTGTGCAGCAATCACACTATGGTCTGTGAAATTGATAAAGGTACAATTATTTTTAAAAATGACTATCCTCAATGATATAAATATTTAACAAATGCAAATTATATAAACTGTTGCTCATAGATATTTCTATACTGTCAAATTAGTATACTCGTTACAAAATTCAAAACATAAAATATAATGTTTACATTCAAATTTACATTGCCTTTAACCCAAATTTTGTGTATGATAGTTTAATAATAATAATAAAAAAGTTTCAACCTTTTTTTTTGTAATAATAATCTGCTGTAAAAATATGGGTGGAATGGAATAATTGCTTTATGTAAAAAACTAACACATTGTTGACTCAATAAGTTTTTATTTCTATATATGAAATGCATTTTGGAGTGCATTTATATTTTTCAGATGTCTTTATTCATATGTTTTAATAATGTGTGATGAAGTGGAAACTTTAAGTATATATTTAAAAAAATATTACACATGAAAAAAGAGAGATTATGCTTAAATAAAAATAAATATATTAACCTATAATTAAGGTTTAAAATTTCTATCTGATCTATAAATAATATGTTAATTTCTAATCTAATAAAATGATTAGTAATAATCATTTGTGCATTTATCTAAATTACTGATGTCAAAGATATGACTGCAGCAAGATTGACACTCGTAAATAAAATTGTAATTATTTACATATATGCCTGCAGCTCTTTTTATGCAATTTTTTAAATGCAGTTTTGAAGTTATGCAATTCATATTTTTTCTTAATATTTTTTTATGTGGTTTTTTTTATGTGATAAAGAAATTCATATTTCACTTAAAGTCAGATTTTTCCATTTTATATACATGCATGAAATTTTACATACTTTAAATGTCTGTTGGAAAAAGGTTTGGCAATAAATTTAGATACCATAGAAGATTTAGAAAAAGATAACAAAACTGGAGTGGAACCTGTTCATTTCACAGCAAAAATGATTTGAAAAAATTTTCAACTTTCTAATCAATTAAAAAATTATTTTCTTGTTAATGACATGAATTATGAACAAGCTCTTAAATTCCAACAAGAGCTAAATTATTGTATGGCTGGATATCGTGAGCTTCATAAACAATTAGTAAAATCTATCATCTTAAAGCTTTATTACTGATTACACTGTCACCAGAAAACCATTAACATGGCATGAGACTGAAGTTAGCACTAATTCTGCTGTTTGTGTTTCTTCTTGCGATGAATCTGATTTTTCATTAGTTCACAAATGAACCTGCATATTGTCAAATAGTGATAATGATTAAAATATGTATGGCAAAGTGTAAAATAAATTACACATAAAAACACATTGTTTTAAATAAAATTAAATAGTTACTAAAAAAAGTAAAAAATCTTCTGTCTTGTATCAATTATATCAAATATTTGAAATTTTTTTTAGTCATACTTTATTTCCTTATTTTTTTAATGTGAATTTTAACATAATTTTACCTTGTTGCTTTGGTTTTATGCAATTTTTGAAAATTATAGAACATATCCCAAATTTTTCAATGTAAGTTAAGTCTATTTTTGTGTGATTTTTTTTTATGTGGGTTTTCTGCAGAATGTATCTGCCACATAAAAAGAGACCCAGATATATATTACTTATTCATTTTTGTTTATATTTATAAAAAAATATAGCAAACCATTTTTCTAATTTATATATATATATATATATATATATATATATATATATATATATATATATATATATATATATATATATATATATATATATATATATATATATATATATATTACTACAGTTGGAAACATAGTGGATGAAGTTAATCATAGAATTAAATGTTGATAGAATGGTTTTAATAACAAAAATTAAAAAGAAAATTGTCTATAAGTTTAAAAAGATTTTTAATAGATGTATTTTGTTAGTTATCATACATGAATATGAGACATGGACACTTAACAGAAGAATAATATAGAGATTTCAAATTATATGTTAGCAATAACAAGAAGAGATTGAAACCAAAAATATTGGGTCAGATTATAAACAGATATCATTGACATCATCGAATGAATTAAGACTGAAATAAAGCTAATATGAATATATTGCTAAAGGTGTGGAAGTTTTAAAAATATTTGAAAAAGTATTACTCATGGAAAAAGAGAGATGAAATTGAGTTATTCCCTGTATTTATATTTAATTAAAAACATATATGTTAGTCATTAAGTGAAATTTAAAATTTGTATCTGGTCATTAATATAGTTATTGTAAGTGAATGATGTCAAAGTTATGAAAATGAAAAATTTAACATTAGTAAATCGAAGTGTATTATATATATATATATATATATATATATATATATATTGAGATGGTTATGTGTTTCATGGCATACAACAATATAATAGTGTTGTGCATGTATATATAAAGTTGAAAAAAAAGTAGAAATAAGCAAAAACATTTTTGCAGATATTTTCTACATTACACTGGAATAACAGTTAAGGATTAAATCATTTTGAAATAAAAATTTTATTATTATAAATTACACATTTAAAAAGGTCTAAATAATATTTTACTAATTTCAATTATGAAATTAAAACAAGCATGTGTTTATATTACAATAGATATACTGGTAATTATAAAATTCCATTATATTTTGTAATAAATTCTTTGTTTATAAATTTCTTTTAGATTATATAATACTAATAATTCCACACTAATAACCTTGTTAATGAAGTTTAATTTTGTTTATAAGTTTATATATGCTAAGCACCTTTGAAGTTCTTAGACTTCATATTAATAACTGAGTGCAGTCAATGATAGTGAGGAGGAGTATTGTAATTTATACAAATTATTTTGCTGTTCATTTGTTCATAGGGTATGGCATTTTCTTTGTTTTGATTAATTTGTCCACATCAGCATTTTTAGAACATGAAAAACTACTGGACACAAATTTGAACCCACCAATCCCAGAATAGTATGTAGAGAGAGAAATGACCATAGGCATAAAATTAAAGAGGCCTACTTCATTAATAACAATACTAATTATATAAATAGAAAGGACATCTGTTTCACTATTTCAAAAAGATGGACAAATTAATCAAAACAAAGGAAATGCCATGAGCTAAGGCAAAATGTATAGCAAACTAATTTGCATAAATTACAATACTCTTTATTATTATTGGCTGCAGTCAGCTTGAAAGGGCTTAATGTATACAAACTTATAAACAAAATTAAACTTTTCTAACAAGTGTGTTAGCATAGAATTATTAATATCTATATTTTGATAAAAATTCTACAAAGTTGTTTTTGAAAGGATTAAGGTGAATTGAAATGAGTCATTAACTGTTTTCAATCAAGATAAAGAAACTTAATTTTAATTCCTGTGGTTTTTTAAAATTTTATCCTGACTATAAAAAGGTTGGGAAAAAAATTAAATGAGAGATTAAAACAGATTTTATAGCATTACTATTATTATGAAGATATAACTAAAAGGGCAGAATACAAACTACTGCTGCTAGTGCAATAATGGAAGAGTTTGGATACCCATGAAAGTGAAGGACCTGGTTTTCTGTGTTTTATAGCCCATATTGTGTACCAGGTGGCTGGCTTGCCTGAAGTACATCAAATGGTAAAGACTAAATGGGGTTGATTTGATGCCATCAGTTACTTGATTTATATATTCCCCAAAAATGTCACTACTCTACTATGGGCATGATTATAGTAGGCCAGCTTACCAAAAGATTTTAGTATTACCATGCTATGTTATATGCTGCATTATCTATAGGCAGAGAAGCACAAACAAAGTTACTGCTTTATATATATATATATATATATATATATATATCAATATATATATATATATATATATATATATATTTATTGATATTGGCACATATAATTTTATCTAAAAAAAATTATTAAAATAATCTTTCATAAAAGAAAAATGTAAAATTAGATGTTGAAGAGTTTGTTTTCGAAAAGAATAAGAGTCAAATAGTTTTCTATCAGTTGTTTTTGAAATAAAAGTTAAAATTGATTAATTAAAAGAGGGGAGGGGAATCGTAGTTAGAATAGTTAAACTAAAGGTTTTATAAAAAAAGGAAGTAGAGTCTAATATTATTTGAAATATAATTTAAAGTTTAAGAAAAATATAAATCTCTTTTCATTCGAGTTTAAGTAAAGGAAAAGTCATCTTAAAAAACTAAATAGTAAATTGTATTAAAATATATATGTGCATATATATGTGCGATTGTAAATAAATAAAAAATGTATGCGAAATAAAAGAAGATTATCATTAAAAACACAGCAATGGCTATTAATTAAAATATAAAACTACAGCATTAAAAAGCTTGTCTCCAATGGATTAGATATAAATTAAAATATAAAACAATACATTTTGCATGGCTATTACTAATTAAGCAATCTTACAAAACACGTTGTCAAAGGATTAATTGCTAAATAATTTTGACAACAGATATTTGCCAGAGGATATTACAAGGACAACATGTCGCAAGTATAAATAGTAAAATTTTATCAGATAATCAGTTCAGTTCAGTTCACAAATCAATTGAGTCAGTTAATTTCAATCAGTTAAGTTAATTGTATCTAGAAACAAAAAATGCAGAGTTGAGCAGCTTTTGGGAACTCGCGTTTCTCCACAGCCTGATGTCCGATGAAAACAGCAAGATCTGCCCATGAAATAATGTCAGCTTAACAACTTGGAAATCTCCATCAATATCTAATTGCCTTCAATAATAATGATCATGAAGAATAATGAAACTCATCAAGGAAACATCCCAGCCGGCTGGAAGCATTCGTAATGGAAATATTCTCACCGAAAGCAGCCACCAAAGTGAACAAAATTCTACGTCTACATTCAAAATCCTAGGTAAAACATTTGCTTATTTTGTTTATACTGTAATAGCCATTGCATTGCATTAATTCATGCGAATCCTCCAAGAGTCTAATTATATGAACTTTATAAACATGCATAAAATGAACTATTGATGTTCGTATTTGTGAATGTTAGATAATTTAAATGTCAAAGAATATTTATGATTTTCATAAGATATATATTATAATGTGTTAATATATATATGTGCTCTGCGCACAGGTAATGAAGCTATTAATAAATTGTCAAAATTTTTACTGCCAAGTGCTTTCGGGACAGTCTACAGTCCCATATTCATGGCGAGTTATTCTGTTAATAACTGTAAAACTATGCAAATTTTATACAAATTTATGTGCAGATGTTACGTGGACCATTTACAAGATAGGGAATAGCAGGCCTCTCTTCTGTTGATTGCCGATGGGTCAGCCACAATGAAGTAAGCTTCCCTAACTTTACGTTTGGTGTCGTTTGTTTCAGAGCAAACGACACTGGCTGTGGTAGGTAGAAAAGCATGTCCAGAGTTTCTCTTGTGTTCGACAAAAATCGAATTACCTTCATACTTTGTTTTGGTTTTATTGTAAAGGTATCGGTGTTGAGCTACTCTGGTGGCAATGTTAGTTTTGGTCTCTCCATAATATGTTGCCGTACAATTTCTTTGGGGGCAGGTAATTTTGTATACAACTTGAGGCATGAGTTCAGGTTTGATCCTGTCTTTGGTATTATTTCTCAGTCTATTGGTGTTGGGAGGTGAACGGAAAGTGACTTCAAAGTTACATGATAGTTGATTGATAAAGCTTTTAGCTGTAGAGTGAACATATGGGATTAAGATTCTTGGTTTGTTTTCTTTCTTGTGGTTGTGGTTTATTTTATAGAAAAATTTGTTGACTTTTAATAATTGATGAGATTTTTTTTTTATCTGCCTCATATTTGCACAAGTTATGGTTCATAAACATGAATGAAGAGAGGGCTTCAAGTTTGTGTGAGTGCGGCGCGTAAGAATTAGGGTTTGTCAAGCCTCTTACTTCCAAAGGTTTGACTACTATTTGGTAGTCCAGCTTTTCTATATTTTTGCTAACACATATGTCAAGGTATATGACCTGTTTGTCTTGGTTTTCCCAAGTAGTAGTAAAAGTAAGCTTGGTATTATTATGGAGGCTATTGTGAAGGTTAGAGATGATGTCTTCTGGGGCAGCAACGAATATGTCATCAATGTAGCGCATATATATCATATGTGGGGTTGACATGAAGAGTGCAGGTAGTATTAGCTTCTTGTAATAGTCAAGTACAGCGCTTGCCATTATACCACTAAGTGGGAGGTCCATCGGCCATCTGTTGTTCATACTAAACCAATTATCTCTGAAAACAGAAACTATATTTAAATCAAACCATTTTAAAAAATCGATGATGAATTTGGCACGTGTAGGTGGGCAGTTTCTTGCAATTAATTTATCATTGACTATTTCGATAGATTGTTTACAGTCAATGGAGCCATATAGCTCTGCCACATCAAATGATGCGATTTTAAAATTAGCTGGTATAAACGCGTGCTTAATTTTTCCTACAAACATGAAAGATGATTTAATGGTGTAATCGCCAAAGCCTAATATATCAATAAGCCAGCGATTGACCAAAACTGCCATGTTGAAATAGTGTGCCCTTTAAAATCAATCATAAGTCTCAAAGGTTTATCAGGCTTGTGCAGCTTAATGTTAGTGAAGATTCTAGGAGGAGAAGAGGTTGACGGGTATATTCGATGGTATTCGGCTTTTGTAAAGATGCTATCACGATTTATTCGTAGTATATTGGATATAAATCTATCTCTGTTAAACCTATTGTTGAAATTATTTAGATTTACAAATTTTAATTTTTCGATTTGTGTATTAATCTTAATATTATATTCATCGTCATCTATCAATACAAATCTGTTCCCCTTGTCTTCTTTTAAGCAAATGATGGAATTATCCACTAGAAATTGATTTGTGTTAGTAATTTTCTTGTTCCAATCATTAGGATAATTGTTTAGCTGCTTGTTAATTTAAAATGTGCGTTTGTTATATTAGTTAAAAAAATTATGAAGATGTTTAAATTTAGTAAATTATTGTTAGTTAATAAATTGTCTTTAAATTTAAACTTTATCTGTCAGTCAATTCTTTTTATTAATCTCTTCTTACCAATATTTTATTATTGATTAAAATTAGACTGAGCTAGTTAAGGGAATTTTTTTGAGCACTGGATTATGAGCCTACTGACCAAATACGGTGTTTATTCTTTTGAATAGATAACTGGTGCCCGGAGTTTACTCCAAAACAAATAAAGTCTTTGGATAGTAGGGGTTTGAATCTAGCAACCGAGGTGGGCCATTGTTGATAGTTAAAGCTATCAATAATATCTCCCATTTTGCTCAAACATGCCGGTTCATTCACGTAACATTTATAATCAAATAAGACTATAAATGTATTATGAAAAAAAGGTTGGAAACCAGCCAAAACATAAATACATGTAAGTAAGTCTTTCTGCGGAGCGAACCCGGTACATAAATGGCTTTCCCAACGTTTGGGGCTGGTCCTAAGAAACAATAGTAATTAAATACTTTGTTTCTTGTTTGAAAATTTTTATACAACAGCTAAATTACATATGTAAAAGTGTTTTAATTTTAAAAAAAGAATTGACTGAAAATTTTTTTTCTTTAAATGAAAAGAGATTTTGATATTTATGCTATCAACTCAGAGACAATTTGGTATTTTGGGTGGAGTTAAAGCATTAAGAACGGGTAGAGAAAAGGATAAAAAGGGGTGGAGTCAGCCTGGGTTTCCATCTTAGTAAGAAAAATAATTAAACAATAATAATTTTTGATTTGTTAATGCAAAAGAATAAGTTAATAGCATAACTATGAATAAAAAAATGGAGCTGGTAGAAAGTCCGATATATTTTAAAAATCCACAGTTAGTGGAAAAAGAGAAAGAAGAAGTATCTGAGACGTGAATGATGATGAAAATGATGATAAATATGATACAAGATCCCAAAGAAGAATTGTGTCAGAAATTTAAACAAGGTCAGCTAGAACTTAAAACAGAAATTAAAGAACTCAGAGCAGAAGTAAGGGAAATAAGATGTGAAATTAGTGGAAAGGTAGAGAAAAATCAAGAGATCGTAGAATTAGATATTGTAAAAGAAAATAAGGAAGTTGAGGTCATGAAAGAGATAGTAGTCAGATAATTATAAATATAGTAGTTTGGAAACAGAAATTAAATTAGAATCAGATAGCGTTGCTACAGAGAAAGTAGAAACCTATGTAGATCAAAAAGCAGAAGATAGCGTTAAGCATAGTAGTTTGGAAATAAAATTAATCAAGATAGAAAATAAAAATAAAAAGGTGAAAGTAAACGTTCGTATTCAATTTAGATGGAGATTTAAAATGAAGAGAAAGAATAGAAAAAAATATTCACGATTAGGAAAAATACGGAGGTCTGTGAAGCTTAAAGGTTTTCTAATTTACAAGGCAGAAAATAAAATGAAAAGAGAAAGAAATAAAATAGATTTTAATCGAGAGATAGAAGTGAGAATATGGAATATAATTTATGTTAGTGAGTTAGTAGAAAGAAAGAAGGAACTGCCTGACATAGTTTAAAAGTTGGTAAATGGGTGGAATAGTAAAGGGAAATAAACAAAAAGGACCAGAAATGACAATGAACATGAATATGATTATTCTAACGTCAATAATTTGATAAATTTAAATCTGAAACTTCTATTTAAAACTAAAATAATAAATTACAAAATAAATAAATGAATAATGATAAATTAAAAGTAAAGTTAAAATCAGGACTTGTTTAAGTAATAATAAATGACAGAGGCTTCGTAAAATAAAAGATTTTTTTTTCTCCATGCGCATATTAATTAAGAAAAATGTTCGTAAATAAATAAGTAGATCAAATAGTTAAAATAAAATTGATAAAATCAAGTTAAATAAATAAGAGTAAATATATCTGTAGTAAATAAAAATAAGAATGACTCGTAATAAACTAATAGATTTTTTTTTTGGGAATACACGCACGGTAATAAAAGGAAGTAAATAAATGATTTAAAGTCAAGTCCAAAATATATATATATCAGTATAATAATGAATTGTAATAAAGTAAAATAGTTTTTTTTTTCTGAGTACTCGCATGTTAAAATAAAATAGTTTTGGATATACGTAAGTTAATAAAAGGAAATAAATAAATGGTACAAAGTAATCAAGTCCAATAAAATCTTTGTATAATAATAAAGAGCAGTAAAGTAAAATAGTTGTTTTCTAAATATACACACATTGATAATATATAAGGTAAACAAATGATTTAAGAATAGTATTGTAAGATTAAATAAATATGTAAGATAATGTTCGCAATAGTTTAGAATAATATAAGTAAATATATTAAAGTAATGTTCATATGTATTTAAATATAATATTGAAAGGTTAATATAAATATAAAGTCAATCTAAGTTGTATTAAGAGTGTATAAGTATACATGTGTGTATACGCGCACATACATTGGTAATATTCGGTAAATACGATACCTCATGATGCATATCTGAAATGTATTTATCCAGATATCCTTTTAGGTTATTTTCTTGGCACTGCTGCATCTCGTGATGTGTGCAAGAAGGGATTTATTTATTATAGATTCCCTGTAAGCAAGTCCAGTAATAACTCGATATTTAGAATATTAGTAGGTGTATAATTGTGCTGCATGTATACACATGTGTAGAAATTTATCTATAGCAAAAGGGAATGAGGGTAGTATAGAAATAAGTTTAGGTAAGGATAAGTTTAAAGCTGCCGACTGGATAAATTTTAGTACCTGTAATGGACTTATCAGAGATCATTCCTCTTTCCAAAGTGTAAGTCGAAAATGGACAGTTGAAAATTCCTGCCATTTGCAGCGATTTTTTTCCAAGTCCGGTAGAAACCTGGCAAATGAAGCTTCGATTTTATATATGTGTAAGTCAGTTTAAGTCAGCGAATCTGCTTTCACGTCATTTCCAAAAGATCCCTGTGCCACAAAATTAGTTTGTCTCGGTGGTCATTATCCATGATTTCGATCATTGTGAACAATGTATTTGGCATAGATAGAAGGAAAGGATAGTCAAAACAGATTGCCCTTGGTATGTAAAGTGAAAGCATTATGAAAAGCAAACTTAGAAAATAAATGAATATTTAGAATCAAGAATTAAAGTTGCAAGAGATAAAATGGTCAAAAATGATGCATTTTACTCTAAAACGAAGGGGGGTGTAATGTACCAATATTGATATTGGCACATATAATTTTATCTAAAAAAAATTATTAAAATAATCTTTCATAAAAGAAAAATGTAAAATTAGATGTTGAAGAGTTTATTACAGTTTGTTTTCGAAAAGAATAAAAGTCAAATAGTTTTCTATCAGTAGTTTTTGAAATAAAAGTTAAAATTGATTAATTAAATGCAGGGAGGGGAATTGTAGTTAGAAAAGTTAAACTAAAGGTTTTATAAAAAAGGAAGTAGAGTCTAATATTATTATTTGAAATATAATTTAAAGTTTAAGAAAAATACAAATCTCTTTTCATTCGAGTTTAAGTAAAGGAAAAGTCATCTTAAAAAACTAAATAGTAAATTGTATTAAAATATATATGTGCGTATATATGTGCGATTGTAAATAAATAAAAAATGTATGCGAAATAAAAGAAGATTATCATTAAAAACACAGCAATGGCTATTAATTAAAATATAAAACTACAGGATTAAAAAGCTTGTCTCCAATGGGTTAGATATAAATTAAAATATAAAACAATACGTTTTGCATGGCTATTACTAATTAAGCAATCTTCCAAAACACGTTGTCAAAGGATTAATTGCTAAAGAATTTCGACAACAGATATTTGCCGAAGGATATTACAAGGACAACATGTTGCAGGTATAAATAGTAAAATTTTATCGGATAATCAGTTGAGTTCAGTTCACAAATCAATTGAGTCAGTTAATTTCAATCAGTTAAGTTAATTGTATCTAGAAACAAAAAAATGCAGAGTTGAGCAGCTTTTGGGAACTCGCGTTTCTCCACAGCCTGATGTTCGATGAAAACAGCAAGATCTGCCCGTGAAATAATATCAGCTTAACAACTTGGAAATCCCTGTCAATATCTAATTGCCTTCAATAATAATGATCATGAAGAATAATGAAACTCATCAAGGAAACGACCCAGCCGGCTGGAAGCATTTGTAATGGAAATATTCTCACCGAAAGCAGCCACCAAAGAGAACAAAATTCTACATCTACATTCAAAATCCTAGGTAAAACATTTGCTTATTTCATTTATACTGTAATAGCCATTGCATTGCATTAATTCATGCGAATCCTCCAAGAGTCTAATTATATGAACTTTATAAGCATGCATAAAATGAACTATTGATGTGCATGTTTGTGAATGTTAGATCATTTAAATGTCAAAGATTATTTATGCTTTTCATAAGCTATATATTATATTGTGTTAATTTAAAATGTGTGTGTGTTATATTAGTTAAAAAAATTATAAAGATGTTTAAATTTAGTAAATTAATGTTAGTTAATAAATTGTCTTTAAATTTAAACTTTATCTGTCGGTCAATTCTTTTTATTAATCTCTTCTTACCAATATTTTATTATTGATTAAAATTAGACTGAGCTAGTTAAGGGAATTGTTTCGAGTGCTGGATTATGAGCCTACTGACCAAATACGTTGTTTATTCTTCTGAATAGATAACTGGCACCTGGAGTTTACTCCAAAACAAATAAAGTGTTTGGATAGTAGGGGTTTGAATCTAGCAGCAAGGTGGGCCATTGTTGATAGTTAAAGCTATCAATAATATCTCCCATTTTGCTCGAACATGCTGGTTCATTCACGTAACATTTATAATCAAATAAGATTATAAATGTATTATGAAAAGAAGGTTGGAATCCAGCCAAAACATACATACATGTAAGTAAGTCTTTCTGCAGAGTGAACCCAGTATAATATGTATACATGGTGCACATAGCAGACTTTTTTCATAAACAAATTTTGGTGAGTAATTTTATTAAAAAATGACATTGTTTTAAATACATTTGCAGTTAAAATCTTTAAATTATAAAATTTGAAAGTAAATAACTTTTGTCTAAATTAATCAACTAAAAGTAAGATGTGTTTCCAGTATACTTTATTAAAAAAGGAAAACTAAAAATCTTACTATATTGAACAAATGAACTTGCTAGAATGTTTCTAAAGACATTTACAATTAATTAAGAGTAACCTGGAAGAAAAACTTTTATGGATTGTCAAAGAAGTAATATGTTTTTTTAAAAAAGTAGAAAGAAAACCTTTTTTTATTATTAGAAATAATAAATTAATTAATAACTTTGATTCTATTTTTTATATACACATGTATTTGTAAATTTTATGCATATTTTCAACATGGAATTAATTGTGATTTGAGAAAAATATATTTTTATAACATTGTTATTTTGACAAATTAAAATATTATGATATAAATGTCATGGTGTGCACATATTTTCATGTGCACTCATATATATATAATTATTTATGTATCATTAAAATGTGATAGCTTATTTTTTATTATTAGATGACATTTCCATATGTTACAGCATGTCTGCCTGCTTATATAGATGCATGTCAGATAGACACATATATGATAAAATTAATCATATTTTTATTATTAGTTTATGACCATTCAAATATGTTTATTTTATATTATACAGGCACATCTGTGTGCATATATATAAATATTTTATGTAAATATATTGGTAAATCACAATGTGATAGCTCTTTTTGTATTAATCAAAATCAGAATACAAAATTTATATTTATAGCCTACTCAACAGACCTTAATTTCATTTTATTGTTTCTAATTAATAAATTTATATTTCATTGTTAAAGTTATTTCAGTGAATTTACTCAATCCTAAAATAGTTTTAAAATATTATATGTTTGTATTATATCTCTTGTTCACAGTAATAGTTATAGAGCTTTTGCATACTGAGTTGGTTTCATGCATAGTGGTCTGTTATATAGGAGGAGTTTATATTTAGTTTTTATGGACATACAGTTGATAATGATTTCATTACTTCTCTAATTCTGGTTGGTGCAAAGGAAATATCCTTTAAAGTCTATGCACTACATTTCATTTTAATTATTTATTTAGAAATTAAGTTTATAGTTCACCAGCACATTGATGGTACTGTGTTCAAAGCATTTATGATCATCAGCATGTTTTAGTATCCCAGCATTATTTTTTTAATTGTTATATTCTTATGGATTAGCACCTAAGCTTATGCATTCAAACTATTATTTATATAATCTTCCTTAAACTGACAAGGGCTAAATAATTAGCCTGGTCTATAATAGAACCAAATCAAATCCAGTCACAAGATTGACTGTTTAGTTTTATTGTTGATCATTCTTGATGATGAATGACTGTTACTTTTGTGTATAATGATGGTGAATATATAGTGTTTTTGCTAATCTCTCCTGCTCCTCATATTCATTACATTCATTATTTCTTTATATTTAATATTTAAATTTAGTAGTAATTGGGGTTGATGATGATGAGCACTATCACCCCAGTTTCTCCATATCATTACAATATATATATATATATATATATAATGAAATTAATAATGAGAAATGCCGTGAAAATAAATTAAGGAAATGGTTTATGGCTATCCATTCAGGAAGCCAAAATGCAACAGAATAAGTAGGTTGGCTTTTTGCAACCCTGACTTCATGGCAAAATGCAATTGAATTAGTATTTAAAAGGTCATTTATTTATGGGTTCCTGTTCAAAAAGTCAAAATTTAATAAAATAGGAGATTTAGGATAACGTAAAAAAGTATGGAATCACTCACTAATGGTTAGGTTTTTATTTATATTCTCGTTTTCAAGCCAATTTACAATAAAATAAGTTAATTTATATGAATCACAAACAACTTAATTAATTTATAAATAATAGTATTTTCTCTCGCTGCAAACAATTGTGGCCTAATACCCTCAGGTCTTACTTAAAATTTTCTTTAACACTAGAATGCCTATATAATTTTTGCTCAGATGCCAACAAATAAGAATACAAAATGATGATGATCTTACCACTTTCTTGTTACAATATATCCAAATACATTTAATCAGTGACTTACAACAGCTCATGTTTTACATGAAGTACCATTAAGTATAATATTAAATGCCTTAAATATAAATTTGTGTAAATATATTTTCAATAGTATGCGCATAAAAATAGATCTTGGTCTTAATTTATCTCAAATTTAAAATATTTAAATAAATAATTATTATATCTGACCAAGAAAATTGTCACATAATATACAAATGATAAATATTATTTTTAAATGAAATACTCATATGATACTTTTTAATAAGAATAAATCTAAATTAATAACCAATAAGATGAATATTCATTTAAGTATTAATAAAAAAAAGTTGATTAGTATTAGTTCTGTTTTATTCCTATATACACTTATTCTTTTCTTTTTTAAATAAAATTTATGGATTAATTATTATGATAAAAAGGTTAATGATAAAATCCCTCTTCCTTCCTTTGTAAATTTTTATTTCTTATATTAATAAAACTATAAATAGAATTATTTATTTTATAAACCCATATAATGAAAAAAATATATAAATCACAAATGTATTAAACTTTCTTGTTCATTCATTATTATTGGTATGAGTCTGTGGTTGAATAATGCTTTAAAAAAAAAGTTCATTAATTAAAATACCAAATTTTACAAGTGGAAAATGCATTCATAATTAATTTTACAAAAATTATTTGTTAATCCTTTTGATAATAGTAAAAAATGCAACTTAATTATGATTTAATTAATATTCATGGGTATTTATTCTATTTTTAAATTGATAATTATGACATAACTATTTGTGAAATTACTACTTTTACTATGAATGTTCCACATTACTATTTTTACTATGAGGATATCCCATTTGCATATGACTTTAACACAGATTCTTTAGAAATAAGAAAATTAATACTATTGAAAATTTTTATCCATGAAAATGAAAAATGAGAATATTGGGATCTCCTTTAAATCCTTAAGTAAAAACAATGGTTATTTTATATAGATTTTGATGTTTTGGGTGTTACAATGGTACAACATTGACTATATTTTATTTACATTGTTTTAAGTTTATCTATAACCTATCACAGTTTGCAGTTTATTTAGTTATGCAGCTTCAGTTCATATGTATTGGTGAAAAAAATCTGAAATGTCAGCATTAAACAGACCTTTTAAGCAATGACAATAGCCTTTTGTTCAATTGACAACAGTCTATTTATGCCATAATGGGAGTGGCCTAGATGTCAATAGAAATGAGAATTTTTGATTGGCTGAATGTATTGGCCCAAAGTTAAATATCAGAAAATTTTAATTATTACTAGCTTGTCCAATTAAAGATGATTTACACAATATTTTTGTAAAAAACTTATTTTAAATCAAGAAAATGATGTCATCACAAAAAGATTTTCTTTGAAAGCATTTATTTTTAAAAAGAACTCTTAAAAAGTGAGTTATGCCATAACAGAAGTTTCTATTTGCCAAACATAAAATCACCTATGTCAAATATTAAAGTAATTGTTTTTAAAAGTTTTAATAACAAATAATATTTTTGGTTTTAACTTTTTTTTTCTTTCTTTGATGTTAACTAATCATAACTTTACCTTAGTTTTAATAGCATAGAATTAGAATATCAAATATTTTGTTCTATTAATGTTTTGAATAGGAGTCCAATGATAACTAACCTTTCATTCTAATAACTTTTTGAATAAGTAAATTTATCCAATGATGACAAACATCATTGTTGTAGATAAGAACTCTTTTAAAAATTTATTTTAATATTTTTAAAATGTCAAATATTAACTTTTAAAATGTATATTACTTGAAATCTTACATTTGTAATAAACAATTAAAATTTCCAATATATTATAAAAAAGATTTAATTATAAAAAGAAAATGCTCAAATATAAAGTAATATTTAATGAAAGACTCATTAGGTCCCATTTAAAATAGACAGGAGTTTTCCACTAAATCAATGTTCTTTAGTTTCTGAAAAAAAAAAATATTTTTTTTCATAGTTTAAAAAGCTTTTAAAATAAAACTGTTTTATAGTTTTAGCCAGAATTGTTCTATTATTCTATTTTGTTGCTAACTAAAAATAATTCTCCTCTTGGTTATTTGAACTAATCACACATGCACATTTTTTAATATTTTATATTATTTTATAATATGAATGTTTAACAATAGCATGTTTCCCTTAAACAGTTAATTTATTTTTAAAGATTGTTTAACCAAGGTATATTAAAATTTAAATCATTATTTTCTTCTTGTAATAATATAAACAATTAGAGATTTACAATAGAATTGTTTAAACTTGTGTTTACATGTACAGAATTTTCAACTATTCTCACACACAGATAAAGAAAATTTATATTATTTGTTATTTCAGTATTAAAAATATGGGCTATAGGTTAGAAACCTTATTATGGGGAGAGATTGATTGCATGATTGATCTTAATTCACTCTTAAGCACAATTTTTCTTTTTACATATTTACAATTAAGTTCCAGCTATAAGAATGCCTGTATTTCAAATATTACACACTATACCTGTATTCTTCCCATCTCTCTTCCATGTATTTAAACAGATACTGCCCTACACATGAGTAGTCAGAGTGACTTGAGGTCAACATGGGCATTACAACAATATTGGCATCAGCATGGGATTTGGCAGATTTTTAATGGTATGGATGGCTGAAGAGTTGGAGGTTGGAGTAGATTGAAGCTTGTCCATTAAAGTAAGAAGATTTGCTATTTTAATATAAACTGAGCACTGATTATATTTATGTGTGAGAGAGATGATAATCTAGACCAACTGATGAGTGCTGGTTCAGCACCCTCCACCTTCAGCTACCAACTGCTGCCTTGGTTGGTGACTTTACAGCCTCCTAGGAATAAGAGCCATGATTTATTTTTGTCTGTCTTAATTGTATATACCTATTGGGAAAATATTTATTATTTACACAAAAATTCATTCTGTCTTATCAAGTATATATTTTTGTCATTGCACAAACATGGATGGGCTGCTCACCAACATGCATTAGCCACCATGGTGAGTTACTTCTGAGTTTAAGATTAAAAACACCATGGTCTTGCTTTTTAGTTTTTAGTTGTGTGCATATATATATATATATAATACTAATTACATTAAAATATGAAAATATTCTTTTGTATTAAAGTGTTTAGTTTTTTAAAAAAAGCTTAACAAAACTATATTGTAAACTAACTTTACTTAAATCAAGGCTACAATTGAAACCAAGAAAATTGCATGATTACTTAAAACATATTGAAGTATTAATAACAAATTTTAAATTTGATATTGTCATTTACTTAAAATATTATTATAGTGTATCACTTGAGATTTAAGAAAAATATACAAAAGTTTAAGAAGTTATAGTGAATTTAAATCTATTAAACCTTGATTTTAAAATGTTATTATAACTTTAAATTGGATTCCCAAAAATTTGTATACTGCCCTCCTGTAATCATTACTTAATGCATATTAAAGTTTTAAAAATGAATTGAAATTTGACATCAAAGTATTTAAACTTTTCCTACCCATTGGTCCAGATCTAAGAAACTATGGCACTTACCTAAAATATTATAATTCATGTTGCTTTGCCTGATTTTTCTTTTTGAACCAATCATGATGAATTTAAGTCTGTACTAAACTTTACCTTTAAAATATATTCGAGCTTAAATAATAAGTATGATTACAATAGTTTACAAACAAGCATACAAACAAAAAAGTAGATTTGTAAGTAAAATAAAAGCATTTAATAATAATAAAATATGATTACAATAGTTTACAAATATACAAACAAATACATGTATTGTAACTTAAATAAAAGCATTTAATAAT
Organism: Epiperipatus broadwayi; assembly: GCA_028023455.1. Taxonomy (NCBI): domain Eukaryota; kingdom Metazoa; phylum Onychophora; class Udeonychophora; order Euonychophora; family Peripatidae; genus Epiperipatus; species Epiperipatus broadwayi. Next base: position 188,265 of record JAQFVV010000444.1, read on the forward strand.
AATAATATTTCTGTCTTGCAAATATATAAAAAAGTAATAAATTGAAATATATAATCAGAACAATAAAATTTTATTATTGTCAAGAAAAATCTGTTTTTAACAAATATTTTTTATTTGAACTCAATTTTTAAAATCTAAAAAAATTAAATCATAAAGCAATGAAATTATTTTTTGAAATTACTAACAATTATTAGATTATCACAAAAATCTTTTCTAAAATAATAATAGATGTATTCCATCTTCAGCCAATTATAATTCATTGTTCAACATTATTAAAATTCTCTTAACTTGTATTTCAACTCAAATTATTTTCTAATAAAATCTGAGTTTAATCATAAATATCTCTGCCCTAAAATAAATATCTGCAAAATATGTTGGAAACATTATTATAAATATACCATGAAAAAAATTTTTTTTCTCTTTGAATTGATACAAAAAATGACATACAGATCTCACACAAGAATTCTCAGGGTCTGAGTTCAAAGAATGTAATAATTAGTGCTGTTGTAAGATCCTTTGTATTAGATTTATTGTATAATATTGACATCTTCAGATTTTTTAAAACTATTAAATCAATACAATGTAATGGAAATCACCCTTTTAACAATTGATAATAATCAAGTTAACAATAAAATGGAAAATACAATCTTTGCAAATTAATTTTAGTCTAGAAGAATTTAAAGTTAAACTAATTGGTGACCATGTACATAGTAGACTGACTAACACAACTTATTTTTAATTGACAAATCTATAATAACCACAAATAATGATCAAATAGAATATACATAAAAACATTCTCTATGCATATTCAATTATATTTTCTGACTGCTACCTCTTCCATCTAATACTATTATTAAATTAACAAAATAAATAATCAGCTTGGATTTCAGATGAGAAATGTCAAACAAAATTATTAACAACAACAACTTTAATTAACAAATTGAGTTATATGATGATAATAATAATAATAATAATAATAATAATAATAATAATAATAATAGTAATAATAATAATAATAATAATAATAATAATAATAATAATAATAATAATAATAATAATAATAATAATAATAATAATAATAATAATAATAATTGTATCTACATATTTACACTAAAAATTATATTGCTGTGCATGCATGAGAGGCAGAATCTTTGTGCCTTTATAATAGTTCATTGAGAAAATCTAATAGAAAGTTCAGTAAATTACCTTGATATTTTTGTGAGCTCATGTATATTCCTGTCTCCATAAATGTGAATATATGACTTATCAAATCATTAATTTTAAGTGTCCACTGGCAAAAATAACATGTAACTTCTTTTGATTTAATTCAGGGTAGTTTCTGTATGAGGATTTTATTGTAGTTCTTCTATGACCATTGAAATAAGTAAATTTATAATCTAATTATAAATGTATATTTTTCATTTATAGTATATTAGACACATTCCTTATATTGAAAGTGTCATGGATTTTTTTAGCTTTAATTCTAAACAGTAGTTGATAAAACAGCAGGATCAAAATTGATTTTAAGGCATTTCTTTGCTTACAACTTCATATTCAGCTACAATGCTGGAGAATCAGGGAAAGCATTATGAAAATTTTTCTACTCATAAAATGCATAATATTTCCTTAAATAACCATTACCATTTTTACTGTCTTCTATTCAGTAAGTGATACAATGAAGAAGTAACAATAATTTCCTTTCTTTCTTGGGAAAGCAGGCAAAATATGTGTTTTTATCCACCAACCATTTGTGATTGGTTTCTACAGCAACATTATTTTAAAATAACAATTCTTTATTTCAAAATAAAAATAATACATGTTACTTTTAACAATGATTATTATCGTTTTCAAAACATTTTAAAATGTATTTACACATTATTTTTAATATTATGTAATACATAATAGAGAAAAATATTCACATTAAAGCAACTCTTGTAAACTCAGACATGAGGGTTACAATATATTTTAGTTCCATTTTGTGTCATCACATACATACAAAACTAACAAATTAGCACTATAAATAATCATAAGAAAGTGAAAATAAGCTGAACATGACTGCGACATTACTAGAAAGCATTAAAACACATCTTGGGGTAAGCTCATTAATGTTATCTGGTGATTTGGCATAAAAAAACAATAACTTCATTTTTATAAATTGAAAATTTTATGTTATACATACAATTAAATCTTTTAAAGAAATTTTTACTAAAAGAGTAGAATATATACTGTAGGTTACTTATCACTGTAGTTTCAGTTCTGGAAGAAAATCTTAAAGGTTTTTATACTCAATCATGCTTTCTGATTTAAGCAAATAAAATAGTAGCAGCATTATGTCTGAGAAATTTGGTATTTTGCTTTTAAATTAGAATAATATATAAAGAAGGCAATTCCCTATATTTTTTATACTTGAATGAGCTAGACAAACTAACCTACGCAAATGCTTATTAACTGAACAAAAGACTTCTCTCTCTTAAATAAATTTTAGTTAAGCTTTTACACTAATTGACTTAGTTAAATGTTTAAAAAGCTTTATTAACTATTTTAGACATATAATAAAAGAAAGCAAAGCAATAGATATATATATATATATATATTAATTATTTCAAATTTTAACATGAAAAAACTTTAGATCTTATCTTGAAAACAAAGAAAACTTCTGTGTTACTAATCTGCAATAGATTATGGGATTGCTCTATATAACAGAAGATTTATTAAAAATTTTAATTTTTGTTTTGGAATGTTTTATTTTAACTCATGGAATTATTATGCTTTGTCTTTAACTCTCTCTTTAGTGTCTACTTTAGTGGTATTTTTGTGGTTTGCATTCATTTGACAGGAAAAACAAAAGTAAAATAATATTGATTTATTAATTTAAAAAATCTCAATACATTACTACTGTAAAGTATTGTAATGAGAAATCTATTTAAAATGAGTTTATAACCATCCTACAACATTACTGATTGGTAGATTCTAGTTCTCTCTGCATAAGAGAGCTTGCAAGAGCTTTTCAATCTATTTATTCTTTTGTTAGTTTTGAAATTGAAAATGTACTTTCTGTACTTTTATATATTTTATTTGCTGACACAGTGAAGCTAAAATGAGAATTATAATACTAAGGTTTAGTGCTTTTCTGCAATTTCTATATCCTCACAATCATTTTAGTTTGAATTTTTATTGCATATCAGCACATATAAATATATTACTATTCATTTAAGGGAAGTTTACATATCTATTATTATTTCTGTAGTTTGTTTACATATTTATTATTATTTTTTGAAAATATTTGGATAATATTTAGTTTTGAGAAGAATAACATAATTAGATTCAGATTTTATTCACAAATATTTTCTTTTAGAAAAAGACAAGTAAAGAGAAATCAATAATGTGTGATCATAACTTACAATTACGTCAATTATAATGCATTGATATTATCATTTTTAAAAAAATTATAAAACAAATTTTAAATAAAATTTCAGTAGCTTTAAATAATGTGAATAATATTTTTTCAGGTTTTAGAAACTGAGTACAAACAAATCTATTTTTTTAATTAAATATTTTTATCAGTGATATAATAAATGACCAATAAAAGAAGTTATTTTATTATACTTATTACATATTTCAATTTAATTTTAAACATAACCTTTACACATGCACTGTAATGTTATACTGAATCAATTTATCTTTTTGTTGAGTGTTTCTAAAATTCTCAATCCAAGGAATAAAATAGAGACTTTTATATTTTCAAAGTTTCTATGTTGTGCCTTGAATGGAAAGTTTCCTCACATTCAACAAAAACAAGGTTGATTCAATATAACATTACATCACATGTGTAAAGGAATCATTACCTTCTGTTTAAAATTAGTTTGAAACTGCATTAGTAAATCTATTAGTCAATTACATATTTCAGTTTAATATTTTTTTATATTTTAAAAGTTGAAATAATATTTTTAAGAATAACTTTTGTTTGCTAATATATATTTTTAACAAATAATTCAAATTTTCTGAAAATGTAATAAAAAAATAAAGATAAATTTGATAAAATAAAAGTTAGAAATTTAATTCTATTAATCGGTAGAGATTCTTAAAAAATATTAATGGCTAAAGAATTAAAACATTTCCAGGTGTCATTTAATTAAAATAAAATCTATGATTTAAAATGTCTATACAAATTCCATAGTTTTTATTTTTAACTTTATTAACATATTCCTTAACAATCACTACAAAATCATTTTTTTTGAGATGTTTAAAGCATGACAATGGTATTGTTATAATTTTTGCTTTTTTCACTATTTAGTGGTTATCTCTAAAATTAGTTTGATGATTTACATTTTTTGCGTAGAAATCATTAATTAAAATTATTAGTTTAAAAAAAATTGAAGATATTAGTAGTGTATTGATGTATACACTTTTCCACATAAAACAAAGTCCAACAATGTTTGATTGTTTGTATCATAATATAAAGAAACCAATAATATCGACCCCAAGACAATTGTGAGTGTGTTTTGTAAAAAAAAAAAAAGTTGTAATTTTCAGTATTTTTTTTACATATTTAAGCTTATTTATGCAACATATTTATTTTAAAGCAAAACAATATTTGATTACAGTTACATTTTATATAAAAATGTTTGTTTTTAAGAAAATAAGTTATAAAAACATATAATAAAAGAGGAAGTTGGTTTTACTGGATAACAAGAGATGCTTTCATAAATGCTAGTGAAAAAGTTTTTTGTAAAATTTATATAATAAGAAGTGTAGTTTTTAAAAGAAATAAAATATATTTTAAAAGTAAAAACTACACTTAAAATTTGTTTTTATTTTAAAAATGGAAGTCAGTTAAAAATACATTTTGTTCAATGATTTTTTTTTATATAAATAATCAAGGTTACAAGCCAGTAAAAAAGAATCATCAGTTATATATTTACTTTGAGACTGTATTTTTCTATTGTGAAAAGTCAAATATTAAAAAATTATTGTTTTTCTGAAGATTTGTGATGATGATGTTCTAGTTGTATTTTTATATTAAACTATTTTCATCATCTAATATGTGTGTTGGATGTCTTTAGAAAAATTTAATTTTATTTAAATATTCCAAATACATTCAACTGTTAGTAATATCACAGCAAACAGGTTAGTATATGTACTAACTGTTAATAATATAAACAGGTTAGTATATGCACAATGTTTTGAGAGGTATTATTCTCCCCTCTTCTTCAGGTATTGCTGGCCTGACCAATGACAGTACTAGCATGGGATACGAACCTGGGTCCTTAGATGCTTGATTATTGAATTTTAAGGTAACACTCTAACCAACTGAGTCATCATTATGATTATATTTTTATTTATATGTTAGAATATTTCATGGTCTAATATTAAGTATTCAATGTCTTTAGAAAAATTTAACTACATTTTAACTGTTAGTAATACCACACAGATTAGTATATACATGATGTATTATAAGAAAGTTAATTGATTTTTTATTTTAGCTAGCTTTAGACAATTGTTTATAATGTCTAAAGTTTGATATAATATTGGATCCATATCAAATACTTAGGGTTTTCTTGAAGATTTGTGATAACGATATTTTAGTTTCATTTATATGTTGGACTATTTTCATCATTTAATCTTTAGACAAAATTTAACTTTATTTAAATTTTCCAATTACATTCAACTGTTAGTAATAGCACACAGGTTAATATATACACCAGCATTGTGTATATAATAACATGTATGCTATTATTAACAGTTGAATGTAATTGATAAATTTAAATAAAGTCAACTTTTTCTAAAGACATTCAATAACTAATATTAGATAATGGAATTAGCTCATCATGTAAATAAAACTAAAATACCATCATCACAAACCTTCAGAAAAACATTATGAATAAAGATTTAATTGTAAAAATAAAATGTTGCAAATATGACCAAAGTTCTTATTAGATTCTTTCAAAAATGAGAGGGAGGTATTGTTAGAGAATGAGATAAGTAAAAGAAGAAAAATATAAATGTAGTTTCATTTATTTAGTTTATTTGGGGGGGGGGGTTAAAATTGTATGCTTAAAAATGATTTAAACAAAATGAGATTTTATTGCTTACAAAGTTAAAAATAAATTAAATTTTATTTGTTAAAATAGTGCAGCCATAGATTATGCTATTTCAATATACATGATTTTAATTACTTGATGCCCCCCCTCCCCAATGTAAACAAAAAAGCAATAAAAACATCAAAAGTTAAAAATGTAATACATTTTACAATACATGAGCTGCAATTTTTCCATATTTAAATATCTTGTATGATCACATTAAAAAAAAAATTGTAAATTAATTTTACAATACACCAGCAGCTGTTTTTCTGACATGGAAAAGCACATACCATTTATTTTTTATTTATTGTTCTTTCTGAGTTTGATGTGCAATATTTCACATAATAAAATGATTTTTAAGCTTAATACTAAAAGTTATCAGAATTTAAAGACATATTTAAAGTTTGGTACTGACTTAAAAATATCAAAATAATTAGAGAAATCATAATTTTCTATAAAAAATGACTGAAATAAAAGAATTTTGCCTAGGATTTACTTAAATGTGATGAAAGTAGACATTTCATTATTTATTTTATTTTACAGTAAAAATATGTTCAGTATTTTTTTTTATTCTTATTTTTTTAGTGAATGGGAGAATGAGCACACCCTAAATGAATTATATGTAAATATGTTCCCTGAATTTATTATTAATAAAACTATATTATTATTACTATTATTTAAAACTTTTATTCACATTATAATTTTAATTTACGTGTGCTTACTATACTTATAAAAAAATTCTGTTATAAAGCAGGTGTTGAAAAGTTCTGCATACTTGCAGTTCACTAAACAATTCATATTGTAATGAATATTTATCAACAAATGTGAGCTATTATATGTGATGTTGTATGGGGAGGGGGAGCTAGGACAAAATATAGTGGTTATCATGGCTCCACTCTATACCAATATTTTATTGTGCTTTTGGCTATATAAACTATGTTTAAGCCTCTTAACTCATTAGAAATGTTTAGATACAGCTAAATCAATGTTGACCTCTTTTTTTCTAAACAGTTCTTTTTATCCTATCTTCTGGTGTATTTTTTATTTATACCAAACAATCTTTCTTTTACCCTATAAAGTATAAACTTTAATATATATATATGCACAAATGCACATTCATATGTAATCACAGGAATGACAAACTTTTCACATGCTCCTTCACATCAGTGTATTTTTTCTATTATTAAATATCACTTTGAAAATGCAGAATGAACTTATTTGCATTTTCTTTTCTAGTTTTTATAAGACTAGGAGATTGATAATTTATATTAATCAGGATAAACGTCCAATTGGATTTAGATGTTTAAAAAGTATACTTTCAATGTAGGTAGTCAAATTATTTGATATATTAAATTAGGCTTTGTTAATACCCAAATATGTTTACAAATTTGTCTTGATTAATATTATTTTGTCAGATTTGTTATTCTATAAAAACTAGAAAAGCAAATGTAAATGGCATCATTTTGCATTTTCAAAATGAAGACTGAAAATAGAGGGCAGCACATTGGAATATAAAGGCCATGCTAAAAGATAAGTTGAAATTGTTAGTTTTCTATGTGATTAAACATCTGAGATCATCGATACAAAGATTGTTTGTCTGTTGTAGGAAAGTGAAAAAAAATTGTGATTACGAGAAATAGATATAATTGAATTTGGAATGATCAAAAAAATATAGAAGTTAAAAAAAAAAAAAATTGCTGAATGTGTGTTAATGTAAGGATATTTTATAACTAAGTTGTATGTATGATTAGTTGATTTTTTTAAGAAGTTTGCTGCTACAAAAATTTTTTTATTATTTAATTTAAGAAAGGAAGTAATTTATTTGAGGAAAAATATAACGTTTTGGAGGCTTACAGTTGGAAAACTTGTGGTTATTGATTGGATCACTATTGGAAGAAAGTAAAGTTTTTATCCTTCTGTGAAAAGGGGTTTGAAGAGAAGGATAGTAAGTATAAAGTCAAATATAAAGTAGGTGACTTAGAAAATAAGAAATATGGATTGCATTTGTATTCCACAATGCATATATAATGGTCAGAAAGAAATTAGCATACTGTGGTAGAGTATACTATATGTGATGAGGTTTTTTTTACTTGAAATGTTTAAATAAGACTAGAAAGGATGTATCAGGTTTATTGTTATGTAGACAGTGTGTGAATGTGATAAAAGAGGTGAAAACATGCTTTCTAAGTATAGATGATTTAAGAAGAAAGTCAGGAAAATGGAGCAAAATATAATTGAGGAAGATAGGATAGAGTATGAATATAGTGGAGTATTAGAAGATATGGGCATAAAAATTAGTAGTGAAATGGAGATGGTTAGCCAAAGAATAAGTAAGATAGAGGAAGAGGTAAAGAATGTAGAAGCAAAATTAAAATCTTTAGAGATGAAGTGTGAGCAGACAAAAAAATTATTGAGTAGTAATGATAAGGAAGAAGTAGATAAAGAAGTCCAGAAGGCGATAGAGAATGTTATGGATGAAGCAGACAAAGTAGATTATGAGACAGTATTGATAGGAGATTTCATTAATTAGAAAATGTGGAGATATAATTGCAAGGGAAAATAGAAACAGATATGTAAGACTATGTTTGCCTGGAGCTCGAATTAGGGATATTAGGGATAAAATAAAGAAGCAAGGGAGTAGAGATGTGTATATTGTGGTAAGGACAAATAATTTGTCACAACCATCAGAGATAGTAATCGATGAGGACAGAATTGATTAGGAATTTGAGTAAGATTAAAGGAAGAGTAGGATATAGTTGGATTATTACCAAGATTTGACAAGTGATATATGTTATATAGGGCATGTTCTATAAATGAGAGATTGAAATAATTGTGTGAGAGAAATGATGTCATGTTTATGGATGTGTGTGATTTTTTTATTGGAAAGAGGGAGTTATATAGTAAAGATGATGAAGTTTTAGGGAGTTTGATTTATAAAGAATATAGTTTGAGAAACTTATAAAGGGGAGTGATTTGAATGGCAGTGTTATGAGAAAAAAGAATGTACATAATGTAAGTAATAATCAAAGAGAAGCTGATTTAGATATAAATGTAAATGTGGAGAGAGAATGGGTCTATAAAATTAATGGTAAACAAATTATTAATAAATGTAATGGAAAAGAAAGAGTCAAAAGAATTTATAAAAGAGTAGTTAGGAAATAAGAATTTATTAAAATTAGGTATTTGAATATGCAAGGTGGTAGGAAACTAGAAAAGTGGCTGGAATTAAACAAAACAATTAAAAATAAAGAGCTTGAGGTATTAACAGTAGTGGAAACACATTAAGAGAAGAAGAAGATATTCTGGAAGACTTGGTATGGTAGGGTATAAATAGAAAAGTAAAAAAAGGGGTGGTGATATAGGAGTTATGTCAAAAATATCTAAATACTGTTAAATGACAAGAACATTTGTGATTTGAGATAAGGTTAGGAAGACAAGAATGGATAGTAGCTATAGTGTATATAGCCACTGGAGATAGTCAACTATAATGGAGTGGAACAGTGGCATATATGAATGCTTAGTTGAGGATATACAGAGTTTCAAAGAAAAGGGGAAGAGAATAATGGTTATAGGGGATACGAATGGGCATATTGAAGAAATTGATGATGTAAGTAATAAGAATGGACAGCTTTTGAAGAGTTTTTGTCAGAGAATGAATTTAACTATTGGAAATTTATTGAATATTTAAGAGGAACAATACACATGGTCTAGAAGAATATATTCCATACAATAGATTCTGTATTAGTAGAGAAAGAGGTAATGAATAAAGTATGGAAAATTAAGATGTTTGATAATTAAGAGAGTACATAATAGTGATCATAACTTTTTTATAATAGAAATGGTTAGTAATGTGATGAAAAATAGATGTGGCTGGAGAGTGAATGATGATAATAAGTTAAAAGACTATAGAATAAAAGTTGAAGAAACCATGGAAGAGTTCATTGGAGATGAGTATAAGAATTGATGTGGTGAAATAGAAAAAGTGGCAAATAGGGTTTAAGGTGAGAATATTCAGAAGAATAAAAGTAATAGATAAGTGAGAGTTAGTAAAAGTGTAAAAGAGAGGAGAAAAAGCATGTAGAGAATATAAGTGTGCTATTAAGAACAAAGAAAGTGAAAAAGATGTTAATGTTAAATGGGAAAAGTACTTAGAAAAAAAAGAAGTTGGCTAAAATAGATAATTATATTGAGAGAATAAAATTGAACAGTAAACTATTGGAGGACATTAATAAAAATGAAAGAGATGACAATAACAAATTTTGGAAATACATTAAAAGAAGGAATGTAGGGGAGAGAGAATTAGTATTACTAGATGATGAGGGAATAGAGTGTAGCTCTAAAAAAGAATTAGAGATAGTCTTAAATAAGTATGTAATGGATTTAAAGATATTAGATGTGAAATGACAGAGTGATAGCAAACATGAGAGCATATAGTAATGGAAATATACCATTTACAGAAAATGAACTGAATGAGGCAAGTAAAAAATTGAAAAGTAGAAAGGCAAAAGGTTTGGATAGATGGGCAGCAGAGATGGTAATGAATTTAGTGCAGAAGGCAAAATTAAAACTATTATCATGTTTTAATAAGATAGCACAGAAGAGAGATTTTCCAGGAAGTTGGAGTAATACTAGAGTGAGCTCTTATTTAAAGGGACGGGTAAAGATCATAGAAAGTTAAACAATTATAGACCAATAGTGGTAACATCAGTGTTATATAAAATTTTCTTATATATGGTGGCTGGAAGGATTGCAAAATGGATGGAAGAAAATAATATAGTGGGAGAAATGCAAGGAGGTTTTTGATGAGATAGGTGTATAGGAGATAGTTTCTTTGTAGTTACATAACTTATGGATATGAGTAAGAATATAGGTAGACAGTTATATATGGCGTTTATAGATATAGAAAAGGCATACGATAGAGTAAATAGAAATAGATTATGGGTAATTTTAGTAAAGTTGGGAATGGATAGAGCTTTAGTGGATATTATTAAGAAATTATATGAAAATAATTACTATATGTATCAATTAGGAAATATAGAATCAATTAATATTAAAAATGGGGTGCGACTAATGCAAGGATGTTCTCTGCCACCTATTTTGTTTTTGTTGTATTTGAGAGAAATGGAGAGAGAGAGTAATAGAAAAACTAGAAAGAGGGGTATAGATACCATTAGTAGGTGTATATACATTGTTGGGTCTTTTATTTGTGGATGAGTTTTTTTTGTGTGCAGAAAGAAGGGAAGATGTGGAAGTTATGCTGAGGACATGCACAAAAGTGGGTAAAGAGATAGAGATAAAATTTAGTGAAGAAAAATCAAAAGTAATGATGATTAATACTGAGGAAAGAGAAGACAAAGAATTTTTACTGGAGAATATAAAGTTAAGTGTGGAGAATAGATATAGCTATTTGTGAATCATCTTAAGTAATCAGAAAAATTGCTTGGATGAATGGGAGAAAAAATTGATAAATGAAGCAAAAAAAGAAGGGGATTGATAAATTAAAAGTGTTCTCATATAATAAATATGATGTAGCTAGAATTGTATGGAAGTGAGTAGCACCATCATGGTTAACATATGGTAATGATGCATTGTGTTAGTAAAGGGGTATTAGATTACTTAGAAAAAGTACAAAGATAAGTAGGAAGACATGCATTAGATGCAGAAGTGTGGACCACAAAAGAGGCAATTCAAGGAGAAATGTGATGGTCAATATTTTATACGAGAGATGCAAAAAGCAAAGTGAAAATGTTTGGTAGATTGCAGTTTATGGATAATAAAAAAATAACCAAAATAGTATTTAATTGGGCTATGAATAAAAAGCAGGTAACAAGATGGGTGCAAAAGGTAATGCAATATGCAAAAGATTTAGATGAAGAATTCATGGCAGTATACTTATATAAAAGGTGGGATGATTGTGTTAGGAGAATTGTTGGGTGTTATAGTGTTAAGGAATGGGATAGAAAAATAGATGCATTAATAAAGAGTAGGGAGTTGGAGAGATGGAGAGCTAGTATGGAGAGTAAAAAAGTTTAAATATTTATAGAAGTAAACAGAATATTGTGTGTGAGTTAATTTATGATAATAGCAAGGAAAGTAGTTTACTGTTTAAAACTCAAACAGGATCTTTAGCAACAATGGAATATACACATAAATGGAAAAATATCGGTGATTTAGTCTGGAAGTTGTGTAAGAAAGGCATAGAAAATATTAGGTATCTGATAATTGAATGTAAATGTCTAAAAGCAGAAAGGGTACAAATAATAAAGTTAAAATGATAAAAAAAATCAATTCAGATGTCACATGATCTAATTTAATAAAATAATGAAGTTGTAGAAGAATAAATATGAACTAAGTGATTATACAGAAAGTGGCTTACTGGATTATTATGCTGGGTTTGTAAAAAGGTAAGAGGTTTTTAGATATAAAGGCCATGGAGTTGCCAAAGATTATATTGTGCAAATGTTATGGAGATGGATAGAGAATAATATGGGAAAACTTGGGGTGGGAAATGGGCAGAGAAGTGAAAGTAGTTAACAGGTTTCTCTGGGCATGGTTGCTGAAAGATTCCTGACTCCATATAAGAAAAAATCACAGTGCATCACGTCACATGTAGTAGTAATCATAACTTCTTTATAATAGAAATGGTTAGTAATGGGATGGAAAATAGTTTACAAAGTAGAACGGATAGTGAAAAATGAGGATGGAGAATGAATGCTAAAAAAATGTTAGAAGAGAAAAGTAGAAGAAATGATGGAAGAGTTTCTTGGGGTGACAAGGGAATATACACATAAATAGAGAAATGTGAATGATTTAGTCTGCAAGTTATGTAAAGAAAGTATGGAAAATATTAGGCATCTGATAATTGAATATAAGTGCTTACAAGAAGAAAGGATACAAATAATAAAGTTGTGGGAGAATAAATATAAAGAAAATGGTTATATTAGTAAGTGGGTTCTTAGTTTTTATACTGAGTTTGAAAAAAGGTAAGGGGGATCTACATACAAATACCATAGAGTGGACAAAGATGATGTTGTGGAAATGAGATGAAGAATGATAGAGAAAAATATGGGAAAAACTTAGGATGGAGAATGGAAAGGGAAGGTTAGGTGGCTAACATGTTTTTTGAGGCTAGTGGCTAAAAGATTCCTGACTTTAATAAAGGAGAAACCATAGCATACCGCATCATATTGCATGTAAGGAGTTTATTGTTTCTGTGATTACATACATATAAGTGCTATTTGACCATTTTAACTTAATAGTGATGGTCTCTGAAGCTATAAATTCATAGACTAATTCTGAAATTTAAAAAAAAATCATTTAATCTTCTTAATAGAGTTTTTGGGTGCCTCACTTTAGTTCCCGAATATCACATTATTCTGAAAAACTGACTATAAAGCTTATTTATTTATAAATAGCAGTTATCCCTGTCAAATGGTTTATATGACACTCTGCTTATTTTCAATTTAAAATGCAACTGCTTATGATTTTTATCTTCTTCTAACTAAAATGAAGTTCAGCTATTGTCATAACTATTATTAATTGTCAGCCAACATCATTTATATCATTGATGTCCAATAAAATGTTTTTTTAAAAAAAAAGAAAGTAAAATAATATTTTTAAAAAAGTGATAAAAAAAATATTTCCCTCTTTTTCAGATTATTAAAAGATGGAAAATGAAACCAGCAAAGATTTCAGGATAAGACAAGAGATGATATAATCAGTGGATAACAAAATTTATATATATGGTGACTCAAATTTGATAACTATCATATATAGATAACTCATTCTTTAAAAAAGTGTAAAAAAGATTTCTCCAACAGCATCCCCATGGTGGAATAATGATAATGAAGGCATTGCTTCCTGAATAGTGATATGATTTAAGCATTTCCCTGTCATGGTTTTACTCTCTAGCTAAGAGAATATATATCTTTTATGGGTACTTGTGTATTAGACCTGCTGTGAAATATCACATATGTATTCTTTCTGCCATATCTTTTTAACATGTGATCTCATAAAATAATATCTACATGGGATCTTCTGAAAAACTTGTCATCATTTGATGATAAGTATTACCAAAATCACACTTTTCTTTATTTTGCTGTAATATCTTATATAAATACAATTTATCCAAATCCCATTGAACACTTTTTAGCAAAACCCTTTTTTTTGTACATATATACTATAACGGTCTGGGATGATGTTAGAGTCCTACCATATCTGTGCTACAGAGTGCCACCAGGCTATTTGAACCTGAAAAGATTATATAGTATGCATATACATAAGTTAAGATTCAAATTTTACATGCATATATTTTTTTCCGACCATCAGCCCATGCCACTAGCTCATGGAGCAAAGAGATTTATAAAATATAAATTCTTATCAGAACATTTTTAATATTAAAAAATTAAAAGAAGCCACTGCCAGTAATAACACACACAAACATTTATTAAACATATAGGTAATTTAGAATTATTATTTTAGTCTAACTTTTACTTTAGCATTTAATTTACATTTTTAATTTTTATTTTTGAAGTTCGCACAGATGAATTTAATATTTTATCAAAGTGTCAAGTATAAATAGACTACATAGATTGCATTTGAAAAGAAAATATTCTATCCCTTATTTAACCTTAGGCCAAAAGTTCGCAGTCAAACTAACGTCAATCCATCTGATATATCGATGTATTCAATGCAGCATGAATATGACAGCACAAAACAATAGTCAGGAATGCACATCTGAACAGCATGGTTATAGAGAAGTAATTATCTCTCATCCAGTACAGGAATGTTACATCTGTCTGGTGAGAAGAACAATAAAAAAAAACTCCATAAGAAGGGATTGTGGTCCTTTTTTTCGACTTACGGTCCCATTCCATAGGCAAAGGGGGTGATCCAAGGAGCAGGGAATACATCTGCTTCCAATGGTCAGTATGAAGTGGGCCTTATTTTTGCCCAAGTGTGGCATATCATAATGATCCTGCACATAGTGGACCTTCATACTACATTTACTAATTACACCAATATATCCAAACGATTAACCCAATTTAACTATGAAATAAATAACCTAAGATTTACCCTCCCTTAATTGAACTAATATAACTTTACAAATCTATGCAGCCATTCATGCCTGACTTAAATTTAACATTTATTAAAGTTTATTTTAAAAGAAAAAAAATCATAATAAAAACTTAAAGGAACAGAAAAAATAATGGAAATGATTTACAAAAAATAATAATACATCCAATAAAATAATTATTAATAACTGATTAAGTTTGGTCAGATAGGAATTTCTATTGCAATAATTTAAATACTGGGAAAGTTTTATACTTAGTTTTCATTAATTAACTAATTCTTATAGTTTTAACATTCTTGAAAAGTTTCTTCTTTTTAGAATTAAAGTTCATTAGTTAGAGTTCTTACTGTTTTAAAAATCCATGCTTAACAGTTGCTTGCAATTTGGAGCCAAGGTTAATTCCCCTGATGTCCTGTGGTCCTCAATATAAGAAAATAATTGGTCATTCCTCTTTCTTTTTCTTTTTTAAAAACTGAAGAAATTGAAGAGTGTGTCTTTTCAATTCCTTCTTCTTCAACTCTCCCCACACTAACACATTTCTATCTTTTTTTTCCTTTTTATTTCCAAACTTTTCTTTTTATTGTAAACTTTCGAATCCAGTGGACATTACGGCATGATGATGGTGATCTTTTCATTGAGGTCTGTTTCCTGAGGGATTTCTTTTATTGGCTATTAGTTTCTATTGTTTTTTCTCTCCTATCTGACCTTTCTTATACCTTTTGCAATGCCCAAGGGGTAGCTTACTTTTAACTAATTAAAATAATCATTTCCATTTTACAATAGCATTAATTAATTTATTGTACATTCTTTTTATCTTTAAATCTTTCAAGTCTTTTTCTTAATATTTAGTTTTAAAACTTTTTTCTTTTTTTAATAAAGTTTTCTTTTAATAATTTTTCATCTGTGCGATTTTATATATCAAAGTTTAGATGATTTTTAACTTTCAATTTTTAATTCTTAAAAAAGTTTTTATTTGCGAACTTTTATTTTTCATGTCTAATTTTTAGAAAAAAATAATGTAACAGCGTATGTGCCCATTACAATACATACACCTACATTTTGTCTGTACTGCAGTCTTCTTCAGAGCCAGTTCACTTAACTGGCTCTGAAGAAGACTGCAGTACAGTCAAAACATAGCTGTATGTATATATGTACAAATAAAGGGTTTTGCTTTTAAAAAGTGTTTGAAGTGGTTTGGATAAATTGATGATAAGTAACTTTATTTAGTACAAAATGGTGACCTATAACTTTATTTAGTGAAAATAAATAAATATATATTTATGTATTTGCAAAAATGATTGAGAACTAACCTTATTTCATACAAAATGGTGAACTATAACTTTATTTACTGGAAATAAATGAACACGTTTTTACATTTTTCTGTGTGTGAAAAATGATTTTGCAACAAGTAAGCTTTTAGCAATATATATTTATTTCATAAAAACAAAAAGCATAAGATTATTTCTTATAATCACTGGAGCCGACTGAAGATTCCATGACCTGCAAAATGCAAAAAAAAAGTGTAGCTATGATTTACACAAACCAAATGTTTGTATTCCAACAGCTCTCAAGTGAATACTTTTATAGGATTTTGCATTTTTCTTGGGATAAAATGGTATATGAAGAGACTTCTTACAAATAGTTATTTTAATCTGTGACCATTTTTTGAAAGTAACTACATCGTTCTTAGTAGTGGGAAATTTTTCAAATTTTAATCATTTTGTTGGATGAAACAGTTATTCAAAAAATTCACTCTATAGAAATTAAAGGTGGACAGTATATCACGTGTATGCCTTACTTTCTCCAGAGGATCGATTAGTCATCTCAGCATTCTTTTATAACATCATAGCATACTTTTTTTTCCGTATGTCATAGCATCGGCTGGGACGCAAACCCACAACCGTCTGCAACAAACTACTTGCTTGCAAGGCGATTGCAATGACCTCTCAGCTAACAATGCTTGCCATCATCATAGCATACTTTAGATCATAAAATTAGCAACAAAACCAGTATTTCGAATAAACACTTTCTCCTGATCAGAATATTATTTAATATTCATATAAAAACGTAATTGTTTTCCTTTTTACCATGTTGCAAATGTGTATAATTAGGTCTTTAGTCATTTTGTTTGTACTAGCAGGTCTAATATGTAAATATCCCATTATGTTATGTGAGTTGGCTATGAACCAATGACCTGAAAGCAGAACTTTAAGCCAGATTAGCTCTAGAGAAAAGTTTTTCCATCTCGGATTAGAACCCAGATCATATACAGGACAAATGGTTGTGCTAAACTACATTAGGAGACCTTTTGTGAACCAATATATTAAGTGTAAATATAATGGGCAGACGTGAGTTAACAATTTACCATAAAATAGTGCATTATTTATAAGCTAAGTTTGTTAGACAATTGCTAAAGAAATCGAACTGTTCAGGAAATTCTATTGCATTAGTTTATGTGTGTATCTATATAAGTGTGTCTCGAAGCAACCTCTATATATTTTATATAAAAATGATTATGTGAAAAGATTAAATTATACAAAAGAAATTATAATAATGAAAATCTACTCAAGACTAGAAAAAAAAAATTGAAGTTTTTTTTTAAAAATTTAAAATATCATTTTGCGCTTTTAACATCGGTGGCCTAACTATTAACAGCTCCGTTAATTGTCAAAATAAATTCCCTTATACAGTTTTTTTAGCGTTACTTAATAACAGACATTTTGGTTCTATTTATTTTAAAAAACTGAAAAAATTAATTGCCACAAGGCACTTCTGTCCTTTAATTCGAGTCGAAGTGTTTAACTATATCATTATTTGAAATTGAAAAGATTGCGTGACAGAATTATCACTTTAATAGTAATTGCATTTAGAAGCTTAATTCAGAACTTCTAAGCACGTGATTAATTCAAGTTTCTACAAAGACTGTTTACGATAAAATAGCTGCTCACTGTGAAAAAATAAAATAATAATAATTTTTGGCGTTATTAAATGGGAGGATTCAAATCTATATTTTAAAAAAAGTTAAGTAAAAAATATGTGTATCAAATTTTTATTTTGCGCAATAAATATATATAAGTAACTGGTGTTTGAAAGTAGATTTGTTCATGTTCTTAAAATCAACAAATAAGCTTTCTAAAGTAATTATTTAACACACACACACACACATGTGTATATTAAGCTGGCTTCAGATCAGATTCTATGAATCTATCCAGAACATCTAACATCAAATCGACGTTCTAATGATTAAATAAATAGTATTTTGAGTACTCATAAAACTATATAGTATAGTTTATGATTGTTTTCTTGAATATGTAGTTTAAAATGACTATTTACTGCTAGTAAATCGTGATGAACAGTATTCATTATTCTTCTAGCAACTGCCAATATCATCATCATCATAGTTAAACATTATTGGCTCATTAAAGAATAAAAGAATCTCTGCGTTTAATCTAATTTATAATTCTTCTTTTCTTGATATTACTCCAGCTTTTTTTTTTTTTATCTCATTCTCATCCATCCATCTCACAGATCGACTTTTTCTTGACCTTTTAAATCTTCTGAAATCCAATTTAAATTTTAAATTGTCCACAATATTTCAGTAGTGTAATTTTCACTACACAACTCTCATGCAAGATAAAAACTGGTTTATTTCCATTTTTAATACCTTGTAACCAGAGAGGAGTGTCATCATAAATATATCACCATAGACATGCAAAAAAGATGTATAATCCCAAGATACACGTTTTGTGCTGAATAAGCACTCATAAGTTGGCCCAGGTCACAATCTCTTATGCATATCTTTATCATTGTCCAGTGTATATATATAAAAGACATTTTGCGGGTTCATCCATGTTAAAAATTTTTAAATATTAATATTCCGAAACGTGTCGACTTGGTCACACAAGTAATCTACTGGGTGATAAAAGATAGAAAGACGGTTGTAGAGGCGCTACAACCACTGATTTGAATAAACGTTAAAGTTTCACCAATAGCAAAAATGTTAAATTTAAGAATGTTTTTTTTAAAAAATCTTTCCAAATAGGAGGAAGTTTGCATGTATCATCTCGCTTATTGATACAATCTGGCCTTTTAAGTATCTCAATGGCTTCTCTAATTTTGCACTGGTAGAGATTATCACATCTGGATATGATCCTGGTACTAGAAAAATCAATTTTATGACCTGAATCTATAGTATGGAGCAAGAGTGCTGCTAATGATGAGTGTTGTTTAACTGCATTAGCATGCTCATCTCTCCTAACACAGATATGATAATTACTCATATCTATGTAAGAAGCTTTACAATTTTTATATGAGATTTGATAAACACCATGAGATTCAAGAGGGATTGAATCCTTCGGCTTGGTTATTATATTGCTGATCTTTTGATGAGTAAAAAAAGCTGTATCTATATTATAGCATTTCAATATACATCCAATACTGTCTGTAGTTCCTTTTACATATGGAACACAAATTCTAATCGTTGATTTATCATCTTTTTGTTTCCTATTTTGTCCATTTTGGGCTTGAAATAAGAAACTGTTTTCTATCCACCTTTAATTAACATCTTAGTGGAGGGGTGTAATCATAAACACATGACCAAAGATGTAAAGAAATATATGATCACCAAGATGCACATTTTGTGCTGAACCATCACTCATCAGTCAAAGTTGTAAAGACAGTAAGTTTGATACTTATTAATCAAACTGTAATAATTAGTTATCTATATATACTGGACAATGATAAAGATGAGTTCAGCACAAAATGTATCTTGGGGATCATACATCTTTTTTATGTATCTTTGATCATATGTTTATGGTTATTCTGCTCCAAAAGATGGTAAGAGGAGATAGAAACCAGTCCCTCCTTTGCATGAGAATTGCGTAGTGAAAATTACATGACAAATTTATAATCCATTAAGTAGATAATCTCTATGCTAATAAATGACTAATAAAAGTTATTAAATTGTCCATATTTTGATATTTCTTCTAGTGAAATGTCCAATCAAACATTTTAATTTTACTAATCATAGCAAATACATTTAGGTTTTACTATATTTTGGTAATCTCGGTTTACTTTTCTATTACGTGTCAGAATCCAGATCTTAAATAGGTTCTGGCAAACATCTTCAATTTTTTTTTCCAAGCATATATACTGTATATATTTTTTTCAACATTAAGTTATTTTTGCTGAAAACAAGCTACCTAATCTGAATAATACACATTTTACAATAAGATATTGAGAAAAAAAAAATACACAAAACAAATAAAATAAAAAACTAAGGGAAAAAAACAACAATAAAGGTAAGTGAACTCATTATAAATTTTAACATATAGTGAAATTTACAAGTGAGTTCATTTATCATCAGTATTCAAGTTTGACAAAATAATACTGAAATACTATATAATGTGAAACTGTACCACCTTTAACGTTTACAAATTAAATAAATAAATGAATTACAACGCAGTACAGTGAATAGTTCAACCATTGAGTTTGGTAAATTATAAGTGATAATGTATTAATTTATAAGATATTATACACAGAATGTATGAACAATTATAGGATTTTTTTATATAAATTTATTAACTGCAATATTTTTAAATGTTCTAATAGTATGACTTTTTCGTTCTCTTTTTATAAAATTATTTAAAGAATATTTCAACTTAAGATATATAAAAAAGGGCTATATTATTAACTCATTAGAATCAAATAAATAGATACAAAAATAAATAGTCTATTAAATACTGATGATTAGAAGGTTTATTTTATTTAATAGTTTTTGAAATCAATATTCTCTTGATAAAACCTATTTTCAGTCTAATGTGTATATTGATGTCTATTTAATTATAACAATACCTGACAGATGTCACTATGATATTTCATAACTGCATTTTTATATGTGCTTAATTTTTCAATGAAAACAATTCTTAAAAAATTGTTCTGTTATTACTGAACTCTAAATAGAATTTCCATGAACGATTTAACAAAAAAACAACACAATAATAAGCTTGTATATTATCTATTATTAAATAAATCTATAGAAATATATATCACAAAAATAAATAAACATGTAGGATGGTTGTTCTTGAGGTCAAATGATGTTTGAAGACTAAAATGATAAAGATGAATACAATCAATTTATCCTCTCAATTTGTAACATTTTCTTTGTTCCATCTGGTGTCAGTTTTTGAAAAAGTTCAAGTCTTTTTTTCCATATAAAATCTTTATACTAAAATACAATAAGTTGAACTTATATAATTTCATAAATGAGCAATACTGTATTACTTTGACTATAAGATGCCCCCCCCCCCAATTTTGGACTCATAAAAGAGGGATGTGAATATTTGTAATATCTTATTTCTGTAGATGTTTGGTTACACTATATATGGACATAGTATTATGATCACTATCTTTGACATCCCTGTGTATTGTTAAATCTTTTAAATCAAAAGAAAAAGATTTAACATTAAATGCCAATATTGTTTCGATTAATTTCATAATCAGCTTTAACTCTTTCTCAAAACTACTACTTTTAATATTATTTTGCCAATTTTAGTTATTTTATTGAGAAAACTGTACTGAATAACATTGATAATTATTTTCACAACTAATAAAACAATGAGTAAATTCTGCCTTTGCTCTGATTGTTTCTTGTTCTCTACACAAGAGAATTCCTGTCAATGATTTTGATAATTCTGATATCTCTGCTTTGATTTTCAAAGTAAAACATATGTCATAGAATCTTTTGCCATTATTTTGCTGATTTTATCAAGAAAATTATATTAAATAACCTACAGAATTTTTTTATAACTAATAAAACAATACAATCTTCCTTCACTTTGAATGTTGTCAATGATTCTGACAGTTCCGATACCTTCATTTGATATTCAAAGTGAAAACATATGTTTTAAAATCTTTTTTTTTACACATTTATTACTTTTTTCAGAAAATATTTATGAAAATATTAATTGTTTTAGAAGAATGATTCATATTTTAATAAAAAAAATTACTTTTATATGAAAACAATTTGAGAAAGAAATCAATGATGTATGGCCGTAATTTGTAATTGAATGACAAAAATATGCTTTATGTTAACAAACAAGGCAAAACTCTCAATACAGTAGTGCCACCCTGTGCCAACCAGAGTAATGACTACTATAGGTTATTTTTGCCAATTATAAAGAGAAATTTATTTTTAAAAAACTTTCATTTACTTTAATAACCTGACAAATTATTAATTTGCATTTTAAAAAAGATTTTTAATCAAAGGACAAAAGATTTAATGGTAACATTAAATGTCAATATCATATTTTAAAATCTTTTTTTTTAAAAAAAAGTTACAGTATTTACACTAAAAAAACTTTTTGATGCAAACAATATACTATAATTTGAGTGGGTTTTGCAGTCTTGGTAAAATATACTTGAAGAAATTATCTTAAAAATCTTTTTTAAAATGTTGCATTGCTAACAATTTAAATGGCCTGCCTTAGTGGAATAGTGAAAATGAGAATTCAAGTTCTGAAAGTGAAGATACAAAAAATGAAAATATGTCTAAAAAGATTTGCAATAAATTAGTGAGCTTATTGTATTTATATTAGTTGTTATTTAAGTAAATAAAAATGCTTTTTATTTTTCAATAAAATCATTAAAAAATTTTTTTTTTCCATTTGCCACTGAAATTTGGGGGTGTCAAAGTAATAGGGTATTCTAAAAAATCATATTTGATCTTTTTGAATATTAAAAAAACTAACTTGTAAATAAGAACAATGTATTATAAATGTCATTATTAATATTTATGTAAACATTTTTTCTGAAAATGAATGAATTTTTTTTTTATTTTATGCTTTGTTTTAATTTGATGAGCAATTATGTATTTATGATAAATCTATCAAATTTGGCTTTAAAACATATTTGCTTTATAATTATTACAATATTTTAAAATTTTTTAACATCATGTGAATTCTGACAAATAATGTCATTATAAGCACTGTGATATTTTTTGTATACATTATAGTCAAGTTTATTAACTTCTATTATTAAAACTAAAAAATAAATGAATAAACTGAAAATATAAATCTATGTTTCTTTTTGTTTTAAATCATTCACAAACAATTTTTTAGTGTGTAAAAATAATTAAAAATATTTTATGACTAAGCAAAAAATCATATTTTGTTTATTCAAAAAACTGTATAAAAGCTAGGCCAGAAGGAAATGAACACTTCTTAAATAAACAATAGTCAAGACCTCTAAATTTAAACCAGTTGTTCATAATATACTGCCCTCTTCAGATTTTTTTTAAAATTAAAAGATCAATAAAAACAATTATGAAAAACTGTGTTTTTTAAAAACCCCACATTAATATCATTTAGCAACGTAAAGCAACAGAACTACTATACATTTTTAGAAATAATGAATCTGAAAGTTGTCAAGTTAATAAAGTAGATCAAACAGATTTTGCAACTTAATTTTGCTAATCTTTTTACTTGGCTAAAACATGCAGTGCAGATTGAACAAAAAATGACGCTGCATCTGTAATTCTTTTTATTAAGCAAATTATCTCCCTTCTATAATCACTTTCAAAATGTTTTTAATATATAACTGTATATGAGATGCCATAAATTAATAAAGCAATTAATACTCACAAATTATTTCATTTTCCAATTTTTTGAGGGGGCACTGGTGGACCCTCAACTTTCCTTCATGCCATTGCCATTACATGAACTGTTTTCCCAAATTTGTATTCATTTTAATGGCAAAAACTGTATTAATTTATTACTTTAAAAAATCTGAAAAGGGCAGAAGACTATGGCCAAAATAAATTAAAAAAATATGAACACCACCTACAGGGCACTGATTAACAGAAAAGCAAGATAATTGTATATTCATCTTTTTATTGTTATGTTTTTATAATTTATTTAAATACCAGAAGTGTACCCAGAAAGGCCATCCTTTTTGTAATATTTTTTTAATTGATTGCTTTAACATTTTTTTTTTTTTTGCTTTATGAAATTACTTGCTGGAAAATGTAACTGGCCTATGGAATGGCCATCATTTTGTTCTAAGAATTATTTGCTGAAAAATGTATCTGGCCTATGGAAAGGCCATCATTTTTGTAATAAATGGGTTGCTTTAACAAATATTTTTTGCTTTGTGGAATTCCTTGCTTTGAATAAAATGTTTGTAATCAAATTAAACTTCTTAAATATAAGTAAGGAATTACCCATTTGGCATAAAATGCTTCGTAAAAAGTTACAGTTTATTAATGGTGGAACAAATAATTATTTTTTCCCTTGAAAAATACACCCCAAATGAAGAAATGTTTAACTTGAATATCATATGATATCATTATGGGAAAACATTTAGAGATTTTATATATAAAATTTATGAATATTTTTATACAATATTTGTGTAGTAATTATTTAGAAATAAATGTGTACATCATTACAATCTGATTTTAATTGAATATGTTTTATTTTTAAAACAGATTCAGTCATCATGATAAACAGAAAACTACAATGGTAAGATTGTTAATACATTTTTAAAAGACCTTTTATCACAATACTCTGCAATGTTGTAAAATTTTAAAGATTTTAAATGCAATTTTAAATTTTAGAACAGAATTTGAAAAATTTATGATAGCTCCACCTTTATTCATACATGTTTTTAGAAAAGTTAAAAAAAAAACAGATTTTATTAATTTTTTTTTTTATTGGCTGAGCTGACATAACATACAATCAGAAAAAAGTTCATTGTTCTTATTAAATATTATCATTTTTATTATTTTTTTATATTTGCAAAGTTCAAATATTATTTTTTAAAGAATGTTTTTTGTTTGCAATCTTGTATTACTAACAAACCAAGTCCACTTTATTAAATTGTAATATAGAATAAAAAATTAATATTGAAATTAAATGTTGAATAATTACAAAAATCGTCATCAGGAAGAATAATGAAAATGTTTTCACCAGGTGAAGGATATTATAGATCATTTGACTTCATGTTTTCTTTACCTTCTGAAAATTGAGCTATTCAAAAATGAAAAGTTTCTGTTATGAATTTCTTCTCTGTAATAAAAAAATCATGTTCACCTTTGCAGACTATATGTCCACTTAATCTGAATTAGAGTGATCAAGATCAGCTTCTCATACTATGACATTTTTTTCTCTACATTTAAATGAGATCTTTGGATATATATGTGTCATCATATATTTTGAATTCTTTCATATATACATTTGCTTGATGTCAATATTAGTCTTATAATAGATATTTAACTGAATCTTATAAGTCAATTTCCAGGTAATAAAGAATATTTATTCATAACACCAGATATAATCATAACAATATTAACAAGAAATGTAATGCAATTGTGAAATATATGTTCACATTTTTGCCCACCAAAATCTTCTTTTAGTGTATGTATATATATATATATTCAAAACTTTTTTAATTATTTAAATTTATTTAAAATCTTCTTTTAGTGTATATATATATATATATATTCAAAACTTTTTTAATTATTTAAATTTATTTCTAATGTTTTCATAGCCATAGAAACAAGTGGATTAATTTTTATTTGCATAATGATTTATACATTAACATTATGAGACTTAGCATGTTATGTATTACAAGATGAATAGTAAAGATCAGAATATTATATAATATTTTAATGCCATAATTTCACAATAACTTATCTTTTTGAAGGTTGTTAAAAATGAGTTCTCAGTATAATCAAATTCACTTAAAAATTCAATACTTATATCTACAATGAATTATCATTCTGCATTTGTTATTGCCTAATTTTTTTCACGTAAGTTCTTTACCTGCAAATAAAACTGGGTTTACTTCGTTGTTTAAGTTTTGACATTAACATTGTGAGAATTATTATATTATTTTTCATATAGAAGAACAGGATAAATTATAACTTTGAATATATTGCATAATATAATTTTTTATTTGATATAAATTATGTAAAAATAAAAACATCTTGGATTTTGAATATACAATATATTGATAATTGTGCTGTTCTTGCCAAATCAAAAGGCAATCTATAGAATGTACTTTTTAATGCAATATATAAAAATTTTGGTATAATAATTAATGCTAAAAAATTCAAGTTTTTTATTAGACCACTAAATATTACATGATCACTATTTCCGATGCTTTACTTGTTAACTCTCCATACAGCAGTACCACCCAATATAAACCACAGTAATCAATGAAATGCAAGAAGGCTTGTGCATGAAATCCCTATCTAATGTCTACTTATCCAATAACCCCAGACTAGTTTCTAGAATTGTAGCTTTCATCAATGAGGAGCCTTGGATCTGAGAGTGCTGCATCTAGATCCTCACTGATGAAAGACAAACGCTAAAAAGCAGCCTGGTGATACTGGATGAGTAGGCACTAGATAGGTGTTTTTGCACAAACCTTCTCACATCTATTGATTACTATGGCTTGCACTGGTAGAAACTACTGTATGGAAAATTTGTCACCATTTTAACAAGTTTTTGGGTAAGTATAGGAAATGATGATCATCTGATGTTTAGTGGTTTACTACTATTCCTGCTCAAGAGATAATGGTGACTATGATTATTAAATAACCAAAGATACCAAACTGTATATATAGTGAACTGTGTTCAGATCTATATGATTATACAAGTGAGTGATCTTGGACTGAAAACATTTTCATTTTCGACTCGTTGTTCTATAGTTAACCAAAAAGATAAAAAAAGTGGCTGCTGGAGTTGTTGCATCAAATCCTAAGATCTCACTGTAGGTGCTTTCAGACCAAAGGTTCATCAGTGATCAAAGCCACAAGCTAGAATCTAATCTAAGGATATTAGATGAGAAGACACTAGATTGAGATTTTACGTAAAAAAGCTGCTTGCATCCATTAATTACTGTGGCTAGCACTGGGTGGCAATACTGTATAATTAGTTTGTCACTGTTTTAAGCATAGTGAATGAGGGCCATGTTATGTTTGGTGGTTTAATACCATTTCTGTCCAAAGGATGATGATGACTATGGTTGTTAAAAAACCAAAGACATCAAAATATATAGATACTGAACTGGGTTTAGATCTATGTGACTATACAAATGAATGCACTTGTATTGAAAACCCTATCTATTTTCATTTTGAACTCTTGGTTTTATAGTGAACTAAAAACATAAAAGATGACTGCGGGAAGTGCTTTCAGATTCAAGACTCTTCATAGATGAAAGTCACAAGGTACAAAATACTATGGGGTTATTGAATGAGTAAAAATTAGATATGGATTTTATGCAGAAATCTTCTTGCATCTATTGATTACTGTGGCTTGCACTGAGCACCACCCTGTGGAGTTTTTATTAGCCAGTGAGAGATGAAAAATCCTTGAAAATCTTTAGCTTGGAGTTAATAATTTGAGAATTTAAATCAATTTAAATGCCTTCAAAGTTTATATAAATAGAAAGGTGGATTTAGCTATTAAATTGCAGCTCTGACTCTGATGTGTTACTGCTTTTAAGATCTAAAAAAATACCATATCTCATTTCAAGAAAATAGCTGCAATAACTAAGTTAGCTGTATATAAAGCTGTTAATTTACCCAACTTATTGTATAGAAGGGAGACTTCAACATCCTGTTAAAGCAGTATAAAGCCATCAATAATGTTCCATTTAAGGATGCTGTGTAAAATTTTTATAATGGAAAGATCATAAAAACCAATCAATATGTTCTTCAAATTTTTGGATAGGATACTCCAGAATCTATTAATATAATATCTTACTATCATTGGACTGGAAGTATGAAACAAATTAATAATGCAAGACTTCCTAAAAAAGATGTTTTATAATGAACAAAAGCAAAATCTTTGTAGGAGAGATATGTATGATTTGTAGATGTATCTCTGAAATATAGTGTTAGACAGATAAATTGCAATGATCCAGGTAACATTTCTCTTAAGGCCACAGTTAAAAAGGGTCAATTTGGAACAATAAGACTGTCCACTTTCATTAACTTCTCAATTTGGAATGCCATATGTAGCATGATATTTGATCATGGCTGTAATGACTCAATGGTTAATTGATTTTTCAAGTCCCTCTACAAGATAAAAGATGAGGATAAATGGACTTGTCAGCCTTGGCTAACTGACAAAACCTGGAACCAGATGAGACTATATACTTAATTCATGTAATTCTTAGGCCCAGACTGGAACTTTCTCCATCCACTGAATGAATAATATATCCTATCTTTCATCTAATAATAATTTAAACTTTAACTATGTAGATCTTTCATACACCCTATGTATTTAATACATAAACTCTGCATTAGTTCCATACTATGTAATTAATTTACCTATATATCCAAATTCATGATTCTCAATAGTCCCTTTTATATATCAACTTGTAAATATTGTTATGGTCCTCATTGGCCTTTGGGCCAAGATAGTCATTAATCAATGGAATTTCTAAACCTTATATATAGGTTTGACTTACTTTATATCCCTAGCAAATTATGCATATGATTTATTTATTTATTTATTTATTTATTTATTTATGTTTCTTTCATACTTGCATTAATTTGCCTATCATAATTTTTTTATGCAGCTCTTGAGACTATGTTATTGATATAATACAACTTTTGATTTTTCTATATACATGGTTTGCATACCACATTTATATGTATTCATTGAAACTTTCTTATTGACCTAATTTTATGCTATTATTGATTTCTCTTATATTTACTCTAAAGTGTAAATAAAGTTTTAATTTTGAAAGTAGATCTAATATGTATAAATCTTGCTTTTTTAAACATCGCAAAAAGTTTGTAATACAATTTTTAATCAATGTATCACCAATTTTTAATCAATGTATCATGATCTATAAGACTTTTTAATGATTACCCTTTAATTTTTTATAGTCAGAATTCTTACTTATCTTAAATACACCATAGCCTGTTGGTAAATATAAAAATACACACTAACCATGTAATTCTAGAAACAAAAAGTATTCTGTATCACATATAGATTACATTAAAACATTGTAGCAACTTTTATACTGCTAACTGCACAATGAATGTGACTACTTGTCAGTCAAAAGCATGCTGAGCATGCTATGTTGAAGTATTTAACATATTTATTTTACAGTATTAAACAAGCTTTTCCTAGTATACATGTTGTGTGTATTATTTATATTGAATTACATATGTATATTATTAATGCAAATGGATTTAAGTTCAAAAACTTCATCTAAAATAATTATTTCTTCTTCTTCTTCTACTCCTTCTCCTCCTCCTTCTTCTCCTCCTCCTCCTTCTTCATCCTTTTGTTGTTGTTGTTATGTTTCAAAGGCAAACTTTATTAAGATACAAAATGGTTACATGAGTTACACATGAAAACATAAGGTTTTAAATACAAGTTAACGCATATTACATATATAATAAGGATTTACAATCTTTTATGTGAAAAGGAAAAATGTGACTTACAGTAATTGAAAGAAGAATGATCATTATATAATAAGATACATGTGTCAAATTAGATTGACATAGAATTTTTAAATGGGATCTTGAGAGAAATACATAAAGCACATTATAGTATGAGGGGAAAATATATATGGAGTGTGAGATTGGAGTTGGTGTTTGATTAATATATGATTGTATATAAATTGGGCCTATTTGTTGGGAAGAATTATAGTTTTCATGATGCGAAAAGATGAGTTTTTAGATGTAATTTGATATATGAGATTATATATGCAATAAGGATTTACAATTTAAAAATATATATGGAGTGTGAGATTGGAGTTGGTGTTTGATTAATATATGATTGTATATAAATTGGGCCTATTTGTTGGGAAGAATTATAGTTTTCATGATGTGAAAAGATGAGTTTTTAGATGTAATTTGATATATGAGATTATATATGCAATAAGGATTTACAATTTTGCTTATGAAAAAAAAGTGATTATTTTAGTATTTGGAAGAAGAATAATTGTTGCATAATAGCTTACATATTTCAAATTAAGTTTACATAAATTTTACAAAAATATTATGAGATAAATACATGAACACAATGGTGATATTTGTAATACATTTATGGAGGGTGAGTGGAGTTAGTGCTCAATTGTTATATGGTTGTACATAAATTGCACTTATTAGTTGGTGAGCACTATATGTATCAAGGCTAAGTCTTATTGTTCATGTACTGGGCATTTAAAGTTTATTTGAGGTAAGTTAGTGGAGTAACCTTGTAAACTTCTTTGAATTAGTGGATTGATGAGGTGATCAAGTGGTGCAGTATTTATTCCAAAATTCACCCTGGTATGATGTTGGAGCTATGAGATCATGTGGTAGACACTTGACCTGGTTGAGGCTCCAGAGAGTAAAGTGGAAATGATATAGAGAACAGTTGGAATCTATGGCTGATACAATGACAGACTTGAAGGGAAAATGTCTTAAATGGTGCAAAATATCTGATGTGGCATGGTATAAATAAATTTTGACAAATTGTTGTCAGTATATCAGGCATCCACACCATGGGGGGAGGGTACAATCTTGTGTTTTTTAAGTCTAGGTTTTAAATGTTGTTTGCATTGGTTGCCCTGAAACTTCAAATTGGCTTATTGATTAATGGACATGAAATTTCTTTGCTATTGCTGACATGTAAATTGTTCTTGAGAATGGTGGCATATGTTTTTCATGAGATAAAGGTGGCAATATGGTAGAATAGGTTTTGGGCCAACCACTTTGTCATCATATGGCAGCCTTTTTGATTGTTTTCAACTATTTAAAAATGTCACTTTTTAAAGAAAACAGCTTTTGTAAGTTCAAAATTTATCTTAGAAAGGATGTGTGGCATAGTTAATTGTTAATAATTGGTTCAATATATGTTAAATTAACCTGAAATATTGCAGATTTTGTGGTCTTTTGGGGATTTAAACACAGAAATTTTTTCTTGTTGCCTACAATACTATGCTTTACTACCACTAATGAAATATTTTTTCTTGCAAATTATCCATTACACACATAGAATTTTTTGATAACTAGATCTAATTAAATGGTCAAGTTCATCTTTGTGATGAATTTTCATCTTTAAAAAACTATTATTATGCAAATTCTTAGAATTTGAAACAGGAGCTCTTGGAATGAACATGGTGACAGGATTAAGATTAACTGCCATATTATTATGTTTCAAAAAAGAACTTTATTAAACTAAAGAAAACTTTACATAAATATCAATTTGCATACATATATTTACACATATGCACATATGTCACAAGAGGGGGGGGTATTCTTATAAAGGGCAGATGATTATGTTGATACGATGAAGTGGGATAATATAGTTCTTAGACCTTCGTATGATGCATGCATGCAGACTGATGAAATTAAGTATAAATCAAATGTGTATAAAGCTGATCTTATAGATTGCAAGTCGTATGTTATGTTGTATGCATGCAAAGTGTGTATACAAAGATTAATAACTATTGAGTACATATGTATGTATATTATTATTATTATTATTACTGTTGTTGTTATTATTATTATTATTATTATTATTATTATTATTATTATTATTATTATTATTATTATTATTATTATTATTATTATTATTATTATTATTATTATTATTATTATTATTATTATTATTATTATTATTATTATTATTATTATTATTATTATAATATGTTGGTATTAGTATTGACAATTTTTAAAAAAATAATTTGTATGGTTGTGATGATGAGTCTCTGTTAGGTAAAGTTCATAAGAATTATGGGTCAGAATTATATATGTGACAAATAAAAACAACTTTTCAATTTTTACTACTCTTAGCAATTCCATCTTACTGCTCAAAATTTACTTTGTTATATCTAAAATAATAATTTTTTTTATCATATTAAAAAAAAACTAGTTATCAGGAATTTGATGATTTTTATAGTTCAATATTTTTATATCTGCTTGCAAGCTTGTTATATGGGTTCAAATCTAGTCTAAGAAAACAAATGATTTTTTTGACAGATATGGGATTTTTTAACTATTTTTAATATAGATGAAAAATCACTCAAACTATCACCAATAAGCAATTGTCAAGCTTAATAAATACATCTTTACTTCCCATTTCTTTTACAAGGTGCTGTTGAAGAGGTCTTCGCCTGCAGTGGGCTATTTGAAGACCGATTTGCTTTTTAACAGTATTAAGAACACTTTTCCAATTCCTGTAACCATTTTTCAATAAAATTTTACAATATAATCTTTAATAGTTCTATCATTTTTTCGGGATGTAAATCGGATGACTTTAATAAATTATCTCTCAAGATTTGCAATAACTATAAAAACAATTTTAAGATTATTCTGTACTTAAACTAGGTCTTCTGCAGCAAATAGATTTCACAAAGTAATATATAAAATATGAATGTGAAATAATTTTTCTTTTAATAACTGAGAAGTAATTGTTGTTGTCTTTACCTATTCGTTTTCAAGACATTTATCATAAAATTTTCTATTATTAATATTTTATTACTGTTAGAAGGTTTTTTTTTTAATTTAAATTTTATGTCCGGTTTCTTTCAGAGCTTAAACACACGTACATGTAGAAAAAAATTTTTTTTATAATGATTTAAGAAAATTTTACTTTATTTCCAAGCATTTCTATATCAGATCTGTTTGTTGTTGTTGTTTTTTTTTTGTATCTTTTGTAAAACGTAGGTAGATTCGATACCTTAAATGTACAATATTATTTTTAAACTTTGGTAATTATATGTAATAAATTTTCGAAATATAAAATTACACAACAGAAATATTATTTATTATTGGATAATCTCTAGTCTAATGAATGACTAATAAAAGTTATTAATATATTGATATGCTTTACAAAGTTATTCTTTGTTTGATGTTTTTGGTTTTCTGTTTAGCTTAATGTATTTTTGGTGCCATTATTATGGTTCATGGCACTACAAATACATTAAGCTGAATGGAAAACAACATCGAAAAAAGAGTAATTACACAATTCATAAAGTATTATATATATATATATATAATCGTTAAATCAGTCAACATTTAGATACTCCCAATATCAATAATAATCAGCAATATCAACTGTTGTCAAGGCAACCTACATTTTAATAATAAAGGTAGAACATATATATATATATGTGTGTGTGTGTTTTTCTGAAGGTTTGTGATGATGGTGTTCTAGCTGTATTTTTATATTGGACTATTTCCATCATCTAATATATACAAAATTAACAAAGCGTATGATACACTTGAATGTGATGCTATCAAGATACAGGAAATTATTACACGCTAAGCGCTTTCGAGGCCTTTTGCCTCATATTCATAGTGGTACTGTGAGCTGCAGAATGAAGAAATAGGGCAAGGAAACAAAACAGTATGCAAAGCGTATGCAAATGAACTAGATAGTCCAACGTTTGAAGATGTCAAAGCAGGTATCTCGTCTATATGCTTCTCTGATTTTCCACTTGATGTCATTTTTCTCAATACAGACTATTTTAGGGCTGGAAGGTTCAAACACATGTCCTGTCTTCTTGGAATGCTCTAAAAATGTTGATGAATTATCATTGTTTTTGATAGCTCTATTATATGTATATCTGTGTTGTGCTGTCCTGTTGATTATGCCTGCTTTGGTTTCTCCAAAATAAATGGCCTGGCAACCAGGTTGTGGGCATGATATGCTGTAAACGACATGGGGAGTCTGAGAAGGTTCAATTTTGTCCTTAGAGTTATTGATAAGATCGTCTTATCAATAACTCTAAGGACAAAATTCCCCCCCCCCCGTGTCTTATTGATAATAAATGGCCCACAACCTGGTTGCCGGGCCATTTATTTTGGAGAAACCAAAGCTGGCATAATCAACAGGACAGCACAACACAGATATACATATAATAGAGCTATCAAAAACAATGATAATTCATCAACATTTTTAGAGCATTCCAAGAAGACAGGACATGTGTTTGTACCTTCCAGCCCTAAAATAGTCTGTATTGAGAAAAATGACATCAAGCGGAAAATCAGAGAAGCATATTTTATTAATGACAATAATAACTCCATCAATAGACGAGATACCTGCTTTGACATCTCCAAACGTTGGACTATCTAGTTCATTTGCATATGCTTTGCATATTGTTTTGTTTCCTTGCCCTATTTCTTCATTCTGAAGCTCACAGTATCACTATGAATATGAGGCAAAAGGCCTCGAAAGCGCTTAGCGTGTAATAATTTCTGTGTATCTTGATAGCTTCACATTCAAGTGTGTCATACGCTTTGTTAATTTTGTATATTAAATTATCGAATGAGAAGTTTTAAAATCTTTAATATCATCTAATATGTGTGTTGAATGTCTTTAGAAAAGTTTAATTTTATTTAAATATTCCAAATGCATTCAACTGTTAGTAATATCACAGCAAACAGGTTAGTATACGCACCAACTGTTAGTAATATCACAGCGCACAACTGTTAGTAATATCACAGCAAACAGATTAGTATATGCACAATGTTTCAAAAGGTATTTTCTCCCCTCTTCTTCAGGTGTTGCTGACCTGACCAGTGACAGTACTAGCATGAAATTGGAACCTGGGTCCTTAGATTCTTGATTATTGAATTTTAAGGTAACGCTCTAACCAATTGAGCCATCCAGCTAGAACATATATATATATGCATGTGTGTATAACAATATTCAATGAATCAATTTAACTTTTCATCAAATATTGCCACTTAAAAGATCATCATAATAATTTTGTAGATGGTGTAAATTAAATTAATGTTATTTCCAAAGACTGTTTGTGTCAGTGCATATTATAAAGCATTTTACAATTGCTTTCTTAGTTTTTATAGAGATGATGAATCTGACAAAAGGTATTATTTAAGATGAGCTTCAAATAGAAACAAGATTCAAACATAGTCTTTTTTAATATGGCTAATCATTAAACTTCACAAGGTAGAGTTAATTTATACTAATTTAAGAAAACATTACAAATTAATAACAAGAATATTAAATATGTTACTAATAATTACAGCACTTCAAACTATATGAAAATGTTCAACTTTCAAATGCTGTTTGCATCTGTGTAGTGACCTTTTTGTTCCATTATATAATTGATATCTGGTTATTAAATTCACAAGAGTTTTAAATGAGTGGAAATTAATTCTACTTTGTGAAGTTTAAGAGTTAATCTTATTTAAGGAGTTTTTGATTTGAAGTTTACACTGAATAATGTAATTTGTAAGATTTAACTATCTCTATAAGAAGTGAGAATAATAAATTGATTCATTTTACATTTGCAAGCAATCTGACAATAATTGCAGTACATTGATGTAAGCACTATTTTAAAAGTTTATCATTCTAGTGTTTATATAACTGTAAACAATATATAAGAGTGTGTAGGCAATACAAATATGCAATAAGACTTCATTTTATGTTGCTAAGCCAGATTTTGATACAGAATATCTTTATCAAAGCAAGACCACACTAAACTTAACAAATCTATATGCATGCAAACTATAAAATGATCAATCCATTATTAAAAAGAAGGTCATTGGCTATGCCATTGCATTAAACCACCAATCCTTATTAAGAGGAATTCTACTGGGTCTAACATTAATGGTATTTTTGGAATTAATTATATGCCAAACTTTTTTAATTTTACATTTTTTATGATTATTTTCCAAACAAATAATTTTGGCTTCAGTAGGTTTAAACAAATGATTTTTTTTCATGATCAACAAACATGAACTATGTGCGTTATTGCAGTTAGCTCTGTTATATAAATGAGCATGCTGACTTATTTTACATTTTAAATGTGTTCAGGTTTTCCATAATATTTAGCATTACATTATAAAATGTTTGTCTTCAATACTGCATTGGTCAATTCAGATTTTATATGCATGTGTTTGCTAAGTTTTTGTGGTCTTGCTTCGATACAGATACTCCGTCTCGAAGTCTGGCATAGGAAAAAAAAATCGAAGTTTTATTGCCATATTTGTATTGTCTACACACTCTCATGGAATATATTCTCATATACAAGTATATATTGAGAGGAAATTGGTCTCATAGCACACAGCATAGCAATATGTGTGCGTATATGTATATAAAAGTTTAAAAGCAGACAAAATTTATTGTAGTTGTTTATTTAAAATATATACACCTGAAGATCGAGATAATGATTAAATAATATTAATTCGGCTGTGATAGTTTCGGCTTCATTAAAACCATTATGACTATCTAAGATTAATTAAGTAAGTAAATTTAATTTTCAAAGATAAGTTGTTGAAGAACATTAGAGTGTTTTTATATCTATTATATATTCTTTATTAACACCTAGGTACCACAGACGTACTCATGCTTTAAAGATAGACGTCTTTTGCTACTTAAATAATTTGACATGAATACAGAAAGTGAAGTTACATAAAAAAAATAAGCAGATATGAAAACTAATAGAATTGAAACGTTGTCAGAATCTGAAAGTGTTATTAGGGGAATGTTTTGGAAAATGATGGAAGAGATGAAGATTCAAAATAGTGAATTAAGTGAAGAAATAAATAATAAATTTGGTATTTATAACATTATTAAAAATAATGCTTTAAATCTTTGAAAGTTAAATTTACTTATTTGATTAAATTATTACAATTTTTTTTATTTTCTGAATCAAAGTAATATCTGGTAAAATGAAAATACTCAAAAGAAAAGGAGATTTATTACTGCCTAGCATAATTTCAATATATTTACTACATCATATTCATGGTATATAGTGGTATGGTTAAATGGTTCTTTATATCAATGTTTAATCAATGTTCAAATTTAACTGTTGACATGTTCAAATTTAATTTAAAATTGAATATTCAAATAGCTAATTTTTTTAAATTGGGTACACTTGTTTCTTTTTTGTTAATAGAAAAATAGTTATTACCTATTTATTACACATGCTTCTTTGATCTTCTGCATTGTATCCACTCTCTCTGTGTACACTATCTCTGCTTTTGTTAGCTTGAATCTATGGCCATTTTTCTGTTTGTGGTATGTAAATATGGATGTGTGATCTTTGTCTCTGAGGGAATTATTGTATAAACAGCGTATTGGAGAAGTCTCATTGATATATTTGCCCTTGATTTTCCATAAAGTGCAGCATTGCAAGCTGACTGATTGCACTTAATTTTATAGTCCATTTGATGTGGCTGTTCTTTTGTTATAATATCTTTGGAGTTATTGATTAATTGGTTGAGTGATGGAGAATTTGAAAGCTTATATTAAATTTATTTTTACATACATTTTTTAATTTATGTGCAATCTTTGGCATATAACATAGGCTTATCCAGTTTTTAGGTTCCATTATACCAAATGAATTGGCACATCAAGCAGTCTATAAAATTAAGTGCAACTAATCAGTTTGCATTGCTGCATATTATGGGAAGTTGAGGGACAACCTGTCAACAAGACTTGTCCAACACATATATTTATACATTAGAGCCCTCAGAGAACAAAAAAATACATGTTAATATTAACAGACCATGAACAGAAAACCTGCCATAGATTCAAACTAACAAAAATCAAAGATAGTCTACACACACACAGAGAGAGAGAGAGGATAGAAAGCAGAAGATCAAAGAAGCATGTGCAATAGTTAGTGACTGTTTTTCTATTAACAGAAAAGAAACAAGCATACCCATTTCAAAAAAATAAACTATTTGAATATTCAATTTTAAATTTTAAATTTAAATTGAATACATGAACAAACATATTAGGCAGTAATAAAGCTAACTATTAAAAAAAAACTACATTTTCTTTATTTTAATTTTACCAAATATTAATTAATTAAATATTATGTACTATAAAATATTTAGCAATCATAAATTATTATAAGCAATGAAGATTAAAATTTCACCACTGAAGTACCAAATTATGAAATATCAAATACACCTGGGTCCCATTTTATGCAGTAGATAGGTTCCACAGAAAACCCACATTAAAAAAATTGCACAAAAATAGACTTAACTTACCTTGAAAAATGGGGGATAAGTTTTGTAATTTTCAGAAATCGCATAAAGGCAAAGCAACAAGAAAAAATTGCTTTAAAATTCTCATTAAAAAAATAACGAAATAAAGTATAACTAATAAAAAATTTCAAATATTTGAAAAAAATTGACACACGACAAACTTTTTTATTAACTACAGTACCTAATTTTACATTTTTTCATAAATATTTTAATCATTATCACTATTTGACAATATGTGATTCATTTGTGAACTGGTAAGAAATCAGATTTGTCACAAGAGGAAGTACAACTAGCACCACTTTCAGTCTTGTGCTATGTTAATGGTTTTCTGTTGGTAATGTAATCAGTGATTATTTACAAATTTTTTATAAAGCTCATGATATCCAGACATATAACTAATTTAGCTCTCAGAATTTAAAAGGTTGTTCATTGCAGCAAACTTTCTCAGATTTCAGCATTTTCTGACATTTTTCTTTGTCTCACACATCAATGTAAAATCTGTGATTAAATTATTAATTCTTATCAGAAAATAATAAATTAGTCTTTATTTGATATTTTTGTTTACTACTGAAATAAATTTTAAATGTTCACATTTTGTTTCTATATTTAAAAAAATGAGATTGCAATCAAAACAAAAAGATTATACATTGTCATTAGAAAGATGTTATTTATTTTAAAAATCTAAAAGAATATTTATTTCTGTTATATCTAACAAAATATGTTTTAAAAGTTTAAAATTTTTGAATATTTATTGCAATATTTTTATACTCATAAGTATAAATCTATTATTATTATTTACTCATAAGTATAAGTAGGTTATTTATGTAGAAACTAAGATTCTAAATACAGCTTCAGGTTATATTCACATTAGCTGCTAATATAATATTATACTTTTAAGAAAAAAGTATTTCCAGTCGAAATAAGTTATTAATAATTTAAATTTCTTGATATATAATAAATATAGTGAAATATGAACTTCTTTATTACATAAAAGAAAAACCACATAAAAAGATATTTAAAAAAATATGAATCGCATAACTTCAAAATCACATTTAAAAATTCGCATAAAATGAGACCCAGATGTACAATTATTTTGACTTTTCTGATTTTGACCAATATAAAATATTTCTGAAAAGCAGATTGCTTTTTTCTTATAATGTACACTAACTTTAATTAATCCCATAATATGTTTTTAGTTAAAAAAAAGAAAGGTTTTGTCTAATTTATTTTAATTAATGTCATGCAATTAAATTATTATCAGGTTTTTATTAATCAAGATACAAAAAAAAACTTACATAATTATCTTGTTTCAAATTCCATTATAGACTATAAATAGTAATTATTTTAATAGTCTCCATACTTCCTCTTTCTTTTTATATAAATAAAGATACAATAAAAATAAGTTTAAAAAGCTGCTTATTATTAGGTTATTAAACGACAGAGAATGCAGCTGTAATGTGTGTTGAAAACCAACTCCAAAGAGCCATTGCCCGTCTTGCATTGTTAGCCGAGAGGTATCACAACCGCCATGCAAGCAAGTAGTTGGTTGCTGACGGTTGTGGGTTCATGTCCTGGCCTGATGCTATGACATATGAAAAAAAAAGAGCCATTGCCAGTCTCCACGTTGGTCAAGTTTGAACTTCCATAGATGTAGTTGACACCTTCTTTGTGAACTTTTCAATATGTAGGAGATTGATTATTTAACTAGTGCAATCAAGCAAGTTATAGAAATTAAATGGAGCACCGCCAATGTTTATCTGATGTATGCCTATCCTGGACATAGCCTTAAGACCTCAGTACTATATGTTATATATGCGATGCTGCATACAATATATGAATGGAAACAGAAAGTAAAAAACCATTCTCAGTTGCATATATATATTGTTAAATATAATTCTAAAAGAATGAAGAAAAACAATTTTAAAGTAATTAAATAGTAAAAACGGATTTCAGAAATGTTAAATGTTTAACAAATATTAAAAAAACAAAAGAACTTTTGAATAGCAGTAAAGTATAGGACAAAGGAATTAACAGATGGAAATGCAAAATCTACCTCTGGATTTTTAAAAGAAGTAATATTTCTCGTTTTAAAAAGATTTTATTTACAATTTAAGAGTAATATATAAAAAAATAATAATAAGTATCTAGGAACTTTCAAAAAGACAGAGAATGATTTCTTTATTTTAAAGAAAGAAAAAAACATTTGTTTACAATTTAAGACTGTTAATATTATTTGTAAAGTAAAATAATTACAATTAATAACTAAAGATATTTTATTTTATATTAGAAAAAAATATATATACATGCATATTATCTATATGTTGCTTAGTGAATTGTAATATATGATAAACTAATGAAATATTTCATTGCATTCATACATATATCTACATATATGCACTTATTATGGAGATAGAATAATCTTCATTAGGTAAATAATTATTGAATCATTTTGTATTATCATACAGATATGTCTGTGTGCTTATATATATATATATATATATATATATGTATTGTTTTGAATAGTTATATATATATATATGTCCTGAAACTTATATTGATATATCTATAAATTGTACTATTATTTATTTCAATGTATATTTTCTAATATTTTCAAATCAAATCAAAATAAGTATTTGTATTATAAATTGCTTAACAATTTTCTTTTTTTAATTATTTCTACTTAATAAATTCATTGATCAAAGTTTAAAATTATTCCAATGAAATTTTTTAACAAAATAGATTAATTTTTAGATGTCTGTTTTATCTTATCACAATTCTAGTTACTAGAATCATTGCAATCCCAAGCTACTTTTAAGCACAACGATATTTTACTATATATAAATGTGGGTATGTGTTTGTGTTGGACATCCAGATCATTCTTTATGGCATCATTAATGGATGGTCAACGATAATAATCATGTTTAAAGTTCACTCATCTTTATGATAATTATTATTTTATAATGGCTATTACACTCATTGGACCTGATGGTGCAAGAGCATTGATGATGATCAGCATTGCTAGAATGATCTTCGCATTTTTGACATAGAATTATTATTATATTTTCTGATAATTGCTTTCATTTTATGCCCTAAGTTTGGCATTGTTTAGAAGATAATTAGCCTATTTTATAATTTATTTCTTTTAAATCCATTCACAAAAGATGAGTGTCAATTTTATTCTGCTGGGAATGATATGTTCTATTTATAATTTGTATATTGTTTAATTATTGATTTCTAATTCTGATTATGATTCACTGTCCTGATTCATTTTATTTATTTTGGGGATGATGATGTTTTCTCATCACCCCATGACCTTCATCCTATGTCCATATTGTTACAATATATATATATATATATATATATATATTATAACAATATATTCATATATATATATATATATATATATATATGAATATGTTATTATAATTTAATATATATGTGCAAAATCTTCTGCACTGATATTTTTGATATATTGTCTGTTTTAGATAAACATATTAATGTTTATTAATAATTGTTTTAGATAAACATATTAACAATAATTAATACTTATTTATTAAGTTAGAGATTATGATCATTCTTTACTCAAATATAAACTTTAAATTTAATTAAAGATTAATAATATTTTCATTTTATATCATTAAACTATATGATCTTTATTAATTCATCATTTATCTTTTTCTGATATTTATATGTTTCAATAATGTGTAATGGAATAAAAGTTCAAGTATATATATATTTTCTTGGACTAATATATTTTTTACTTCCTGCATATTCTCTTATATGTCTCAGCAGAGTCATTTGTAAAAATTTATTTTTTATTTTCCAAACTTGTAAATTGTTATTTTTTAAAATTAAATGTTGATGCTATAATTTATAAAAAAATAAATGTCAATGAGTACATTCATATGCCTTGTGTTAGTTTTTATATCAGCCAACTTTGATAATATAAAAAAAAACAGCACTAGTTTCAAGGAAATTCCCTTCATCAGCCATGACAAATTTGAACATTGTTAATCACAAATTAGAATAAGCTTTAATTATTTCATACTGAGCAGAATTTACTTGTCGTATTTCTATATGTAAAAGATAAAACAGATATAATTATTAAATGTGATGACCTATAAAAAGAAAATTTGGTAACATAATATACTCTGTATATAACCAAAATGCTTTTCATAAAATTTTAATGTGAACAGTTTGCAGAAGTAAACAATTTTGTTTTGAATTAATATTGTACCGGTCAGATGATGTATGTTGGTTTAACCTAGTTTGAATACTAGGCAAAAGTACCTCGAGCCACCCATATGCGAGATATAGAAATCAAGAATATTATGACCTCTGCCCTATTCACCTATTCTCGAGTCTAACTATGAAACAACAACATATCTGAGATATGCATAAATTATTTTCTCACCTGGCCCAAGGCTTAGCATTAGGGAGAGACATGGATGAGAATACTTACGGGACTAACTAAGTTAAATGTGCATAAAAAAATATAATATAAAATATGTGTTTGTATGTGCCTGGATCATTGGAAAAGTAAAATAAAGGTTAAGCTAATCAGAAATTGAAATAAACTTAGAAAACTTAAGCCTTTTAGATTAAATAACATTTTAATAAAACGTAATGCTAAATATTTGAAAGGTTTTAATTATCTCCGCTATTCCCCGATTGATTATATGATAAATAATTTGACAATAATGTGGAGGGCAATTACATAACATTTTGTGGTTTAAATCTATATCTTCCCAACTTTAATAAAAGTTGCTTTGTGCTTAAAACAATTTTAAAATATTTAAGACATTTATACTAACTAAGATATAAGTATGGGGCTAAAGGCAGACAAAGAGGCATTATCGAGGAGATCAAGTTGGCAAACAAAGCAAACTTACTAGGATTTAGAAGACCGATATTATTTTAAATTGGAAAGTTTTAAATGGAAAAAAATAATTTAAACCACAAATTAAAAAAAACAATAAAACATTTATATACATTTTAAAATGAGGAATAGTGAAGGGGAAAAATTTCAGTATAAATAAATGATCAAATGATAAAAATAAGATAAATCTAATATTAGTATAATAAGAACAGCAGTTACATTATAAATAGGAATTAAAGACATAACTAGCTAAAGATATTTAGAAAAAGGGTAAGTAATAGTTTATGAGGAGATTTCATACAGTTACCAGTTCTTGTTTTTTGGATCCAGTTCCCTCAATGTGGTGGCTTGATTAAATATGTGGGGATTTGTTCAGACAAGGAAATGGAAATTATGCAGCATTTTAATTGCAAAGTTCACAGACACAGCTCACAGTTCAGGTTTCTCTTTGTTGGACATGTTACAGCATTTTTATGGACTAGGACCCTGATGGCAGGCAAAGCTGTGTGCCTAGCCACCAAACATGGTCACATCCACCAAATTTGTATAACTTTTAACAGGTTGCATGTTGCAACATATAACAGGAAATTTTCTGCAAAATTCAGATCACTTTAAAGCACCGACTGCCGAATCTTCAAGCACACAAATCAGAATAACAGTGAGGACAAAATCTGAATAAATTCAGGAGCAAAATCTGAATGAGTTGATCAGCAAAAATTTGCTTAATTTAGCAACAATATTTAACTGATTTTAGAAGCAAAATTTCACGAAGAATCCAAGCACAGGATCTAATAGCAGAACAGCACCGAAACAAAGTAGAATCAAAAGAGCTAGTAGTCTCTGTGGGTGTCTTGGCTTCCCAGTCTTTTGTTCTCCTTTCCAAAGCAAGCTACTCTTCTGTTGTTTTGTGTATGATTTTAGATCTTGATAAGCCCCTTATGCTCCTTTGTTTTGAAGCAACTTTTAGCTAAAAATAAACTTTAAATTTTTGTTATCAAATTCTGCATTTAATTTCGAATTTGATTTAATTAAAAAAGGCCATCTTTAATTGCCTTGAGAGGAATATTAATCGAAACATGGCATTCCTTTAGAAATGTTGGTAGGCTTATCTCAAAATAAAATCATACGCCATATTTTAACAAAATTTAAAAGAAAAATATCTTATTATTTGTTTTAACAACATAACATTTTATTTCAACAGAATTTTGCATTTACTCATATATATATACGCTTCCGTATATATATGTTTGATTTCTAAATTTTGGAACGGAAAATTTTAATAACAAGCTTAAACAGAATTTTACTTTAAAAGAAATATTTTAAAGCAATTAACTAAATTTAATATGCGTTGAATGTAAAAAATAAAAGACGTTAATTTTATATTTTTATGCAAAATCCTGTTAATATTTCGATATAAACTTAATCCAGGTTACAATATTGGAAAGTTTATATAAGGCTGTGAAGCATGGATCGGACTTCCAGATCCATTGCTTCAATATAATAGGCAATTAATAAAAGAATAAAT
This sequence comes from Epiperipatus broadwayi, assembly GCA_028023455.1. Lineage (NCBI taxonomy): Eukaryota > Metazoa > Onychophora > Udeonychophora > Euonychophora > Peripatidae > Epiperipatus > Epiperipatus broadwayi. Next base: position 232,797 of record JAQFVV010000444.1, read on the forward strand.
TATTTTGTAATTGTTGCATTTTTTATTTGAAAGTTATGGATATATGACATAAACATTTTAAAGCCATCAAAAGAACATTGTGGTATAATAGCCTATGCATTTGTTTTTTTATCGCATAACATGGTGTTTAAATTCATGCTAAATAAAAAATGGAAATGTTTTTTAGAATCTTTTTCAAATAGCCATACTCCAAGTGACTCATATAGCCATTTAATATTAATCAGTAAATGGATATTTAGCTATTATTAGTTTAAAGATTAAACAAAAAATTATAACTCTACATAATTGTCATAATTGGTGAAGAAGGACTCATGGTCCTACAGGAATTGAACACGTGGCTTATCTTTATTACCTTTGCAATTGTTATAGTTATAACGCCATAGGTCTAATAATGCTATTTTGAAGATTTTTATAACTTTGTCAGACTGAAAATTAGTAATGCTTTGTTTTCAAGTGATTTCAAATGTCTCAATGAGTTTGTTTTTGCAGTTTTGAATTTGTCTTATGCAATAATAAACTTTACTAAAATTTAAAATGAATATATATATATATATAGTTATATACTATAACCTTGCAGTATCTCTATAAAATTGGCTATTATAAATTTAAACTATAAAAATTTTATTGTTTAATTTTTATAGTTAAGCAAATATATTCATCACTGTCATTGGTTGTATAGCATAGAGTATATTCATTATCGTGTTTTAAATAGTCTCTTCTACTAATGTTTATGAGAAATGTATAATTTTCAAAAGCATTTTGAATACATTTCCAAGCAGATTTTTTTTGATAGACTTCTATATTTGTATAAAAAAAATACTACACTCAAATTTCATTGTTATTCTTATTAAAGAATAAAGTTTTTGAATTGGCTAAATCAAAAGAAGTGCTCACACACATAAAACAACTAATTTCATACAGAAATAACGAATAGAATTATAAATTTAACATTGCCACACTAAAATATTTTAAAGTAAAGCAATTATATTTCATATTACATTTTTTAATAAGGGGTAGAACAAACAATTCTTACATTTTATATTTTGTGTGTGTGTGGAAGCTTACATATTTAAATGTAGTAAAATTAAACGGTATAGTTTACTAGAATATTTATTAAATAATAAATTATTTATTTAAATGCCAATTTCAATTTAATTGGAATAAACATCTGAGAACTTTATAGTTTTATGATTTATTTATGTTAAATAAATGTTTGTAATATTATTCCAAAACTCAGAAATAAAAGTGAAAAGACTGAAAACGACTGAAATTATTATTATTTTTTTCATTTTTGAATGGTATTTCTAAAGTTTTACCACCTTGATTTAAAAATCTTAACTCTAACATTTTGCCCGGCATTAACTATGATGATCTATTTCAATATTTCGTGAACAAGTGAAGAAACCCCAATGCACAATGAAGAATATTGAGTAATCCAGACATCATGTGATCACTGGTATCTAAACCTGAAGTTTGGAAAATCCAGAGTCTTTATAAATTTTTATTGTATTCAGGACCTAAATAGGTTCAAATTTTTAAATAGCCATTTTGTTTGTCATCTACATGATGGTTGGATAGACTAAACAGCTAGGCAGTTGCCCTTTGTTAGGCAAATGACTTTTTTCATTATTTTAATAGAAAGATGGATAACAATGAATAAACCAGAGCCATCATTAATTAATTCACTAATTATTTATTTCAATACATCTCATTTATTATAATCAACTGTTAATGGAAAATGCTCCCTCATAACTTCAACAATAAATTGCTGGATTTCTTCAATTGAAAGTAATGGTAAATAGCTGATAGATTTGGAAAATTATATTCATTAATTTCAAATTATTTTTTAATAATTAATTAATACTTCAACAAAATCTTCAAACAAAAGAGCTATTATAGGTTTAATAATAAAACTGGTTTGGATTCAGAAATTGCCAATTAGTAATAACTAATAATTTCTTGGTAACATCAAAAGCTAAAGATTATTTCTATTTACATGGATAATATCTCCTCATTTCTATTCTGTATTATAATAACAAATTAAATTATTAATTAATTGAATTTATTTTCAAATTATTGTAACAAATAATTTTTTTTTTTTATTTCAAGAAAAGATACATTTTTGTCTCAATGTTGTGAATGGTCTTGCCATTAATTATGTAAGAAAAAACTTTAAAAAATAATCTTTTCAATTCAAATATTCCTCCATAAACTTCTAGCTTAGAGAAACAAACTGTGATTCAAAAAGTAATGAAAATCATTTTATAGATATTAAACTATTGTTTTATCAAAGATATGATCAGAATTACTGAATCATGGTTAAAGATCTATAAATGAATAAATTAATTTTATATCTCAAACTAAAGATGTAATGAATGCTAATCTTTTGGGTAAAGTTATAGCATCTGTTCCAATGAATTAAATTGCTGCATAGAATAAACTGGAATAAAATATGAATTTGTATCCAATGCTTAAGGAATTGCATTATGAATTATCAATGTTAAATATTTAAATAACATCCAATGGATAATGGATTATGAATGCTAAGTGTTTAGTTACCACTCCTGAATTGCAGATTATCAAAGCATATATTAAATATGAAAAATGTCCAAGTGATAAGTAATCTTAAAATAGATTGTGTTCATTGTAAGTTATCTTGAATCAACCAGTATATAAATGAAATTTCTTAATTTTTATGTTCTGTCCAAAATGAACTACATTACAAAGTGAAATTATTTGTGATTTATATCATCTATGATGTTATTATTTTAAAAGTGCTTCTAAATTCCCAAGAACTCTGAAATATTTTGCAAGTATCAATATTTCATTGGGATAATTTTAGATTCATCATAACTGTTTGAGGATTACTTAATGCATTTTTTCATTATTGTTTCTTTCTTAGTTAGTTGGTTATTATTGTTGTTGTTAATGTTGTTGATGTTGTTGTTATTATTATTATTATTATTATTATTATTATTATTATTATTATTATTATTATTATTATTATTATTGTTGTTGTTGTTATTATTATTATTATTATTATTATTATTATTATTATTATTATTATTATTATAATAATTATTATTATTAATGATGTAATAAAGTTTCTCAGATATTACTATGCCATGATCAGATAATGAGTTTAAATGTGATTTACTTTAGAGTTAGGTTGTATAAACCTAAGTAACTATTAAAATTATATAAAACTATGTTCACTCTTACATGTTAGTATTAATTTTTCACTTTTATATAGTATGGTAACAAAGCATCATTAATGATCTAGTTATATTTTGTTAATGAAGTAACACTCCTATCATTTAAGCCTGCAAATAAATTGCCTAAAGGATTTTGAGATAAAATAAATAAGCCCAATGTATGCTAAGCAACGATTGCACTTACTTCTCTTAAAAGAATAAAAACTTCTTTAGCATTATTGAGGTCGATTAATGATTGATTAGTTAGTGAACAAACTAATTATGAATGACTATAAGATATTTATCTTTTATTATGATGATAATTATAATCCAGAATTTAAATTGAGGATTATTTTGAAATAATAAACAACCTATTTTTTTAATGTTAGTGTCTTCATGACATTGCATGATAAGACACTTTTTATATCCCAAATTCAAATTAGATTTAGAAAACAAATAGTAATATTTATTAGATATTTTGTATAATTTTCTTATTGTTATTATTTATTTTTATTATTTATTTTATATTATGTAATAAAGTTCTTATTGTTATTATTTATTTTATATTATGTAATAAAGTAATTGCTAACTTTTAATATTTCTCTTTTGTCATTATTCGAGAAACAGTTTCACTTCATAATCATAATATAAAAAAGTCATATTCGAGGTATTAGATTACACATAAAATATATTTGGATTAAATACTTCATTATTCTATTAATACTATCTGAAATGTAAAAGTATTGGGTAGATGATGCACATAAAATCCCTTTTATATTGTCATACCCTAAAATGCATAAACATATTTTATATCCATGCATTTATTTTCTTTTTTTATAACCCCCTGAGATAAATCATTAATCAATGTTGTATTTAAATTGCTAGCATCAATTTTAAAAACAGAGATTGAGTTACTTTTAATTAGTTCTTATAATAAGAAATAATATATTTGTAAGGATTTTTATTATTAAATAGAATAAGATTAAGAGTAGATGTATTATTATAAAATCCTGAGGAATTTATTTATTATTGTATTAAATGTGAATCAATTATTAGAGTATAGAATAATTTTAGTTTATGTGGAGATAAATAAAGACTTGTATACATAGTGAATTGCAAGTTAACTTTTGGATATTAGATGTGCTTTTCTCTCATTATTGATCTCAGTTGTCTCAACTGTATTTTCCACCTTATTGTCACCAAGATTGCAACTGGTCTTTCTTAAGGTTTTAATATATTTATTGAATAACTATTTCCATGGATTGTTATTATAATAAAGAATAAAAATGAGGAGATATTATCCATATAAATAAAAATAACCTTTAGCCTTTGATATTACCAAGAAATTATCAATTACTACTAATTGACAATCTCTGAGTTCAAACCAGTTTTATCATTAAACCTGTAATAATTCTTTTGTTTGAAAATTTGGTTGTCGTCAAATAGCTACTACATCCCATTCGATGGCGCAGTTTTCACACTTAAACTATAAAATATGATCATTCCTGGGCTGTTAATTATACTCATTTTGATGTGTTTTTTGTAATGTGAAAATAAAAACAAAAGAAAATCGTCTTTTTTAAATATTATTTAATTTTAAATATTATTTTTTATTAACGTATACAAATTAAATGATAATAATAAATGTAAAATAAAATAAACAAATTACAATTTGATTCATCTTTTTTAGTTTGCTTTTTATTAGAAAAATCAATTTTCTATCAGAGATTTTTTTACTGGGTTACGGCTTCTTTTGTTGTTGTTGTTGTTTACCACTAGTTTTTATTTCAAATAGAATGATAACTAAAAGTAAAACTTGTTACGGTTACATTTAGGGTTAGTTTTAGGGTTAGTTTTAGGGTTAGGTTTAGGGCTAGTTTTAGGGTTATTGTTCTGTTGTTTGTAATGCTAAAATAAAAAATATCAAAATCGTATTTTTGTAAATATTTTTTTACTAACATCTATAAAATAAATGAAAACAATAAACGTAAACTATATTCAACAAATTATAACAGTAGTCAGAGAAAAGAAACTAAAACTTTTTTAAACAATGACAAATATATATATAAAATGTTTATAATATATGCTTTTTATGACATTTAAAAAAACAGTGTACAATTGTACTTTTCTTACTGGATATTTTTGTGTTAACACTCTTTTTTATTTCAAAAATATACAGACGGTACAATCTTCTTTGTCTCATGGAATGTTATGAACAGTACGTTACTTGACTCGTTACCTACTTCCAACTCACTTCATACATATATCTCGTCAACATTTACTACTTAAAAGTTCAATACACTATGGTATAAAAAGTCTGTTAATTATTACTCTACAAAATCGGAACATTTCAATACTTTAAAATAAAAAAAAATCAAATGAAAACAACATTTCCATTCAATTAAAAAAAAACACACCCTCTCCCCAAGCCGTAACCATTTTATAAACTGTGCGATATTCGGAAAATGTATTTGCTGCATAAAACATACAAGCTGTACTGCAACACGACATAGCCGCCTGCAATCTGTAGCACAACAAAAAAGTTGTATTACAGAAAATGCAGTTTTGAAGGTGTCGGCCGCAGACACAGCATTTTTATGTGTTTTAGTGTGAAAACAGCACCACCCAGTGGGATATAGGGCTCCTCGACGAATACCGAAAATTTTGTTGAAGTATGTGTTTATATACATTTATGCATGTGTGTGTATTTTATTAAACAACAAATTAGCTACATAAATTCAGCAATTTGTTAATTATTAACAAATCATTTGAACTATAATTTTCTGATGTGACCTAGTACCTCTCATAAGAAATAGAATTTCTTAATACTAAACAACCCTCTATTGCTAAAATTTAAAATGAACATTTATATAATAATATTATTTAAACATTAAAATATAAAAATATTTGAAAACTATATTATAATTTGATATTTAATAAATAGCAAATCATGAAATATTGACTTTTATATTTAAAACAAAGAGATATTATGTGGTTAAGGGTAAACAATTACCCAATCATTTTCATAAGCTAGGTTTAATGTATGTCTAGTAAACTTTTTTAAAAAATTCCAATCAGTTTTATGATTTTTTTTCTAACAAAAAGCTAGTCCATAGTTAATCCAACTAACCATCTAATATTTGTTAATAAATGAATAACAAACTAATTTAATTAAATAATAAAAGAAATATAAAAATACACTCAAACTCTTTCCATTTAGTAATGGGCAAGCAGTGAACATTATCATTTTATTTACTGTTCTTTATACATATCTGTTGAAAAGAGTTGTATTCTTGCCACATGATTTTATGATTCTTTTACCTTTTTATTTATATTAAAAACAATTTTAACTTTATCCTTTCTAAGTACTTCTTACCACATATCTATTCATAGAAACCATGTTTACACATATTGCTGAATTATAAGTTTTCTGGTCAGAGGTTGAGATAACTAGGCAACATTTAGTAGCAATCAAGTTAAACTGGCTGCCATCTCAATTTTTTTAATATAATTTGAAACTACATCCTAAACTTTAATAAGCTCTGATGTTTAGAGCTATATTATATATAATAAACCATTTGACATCATACATATACATATATTTGATAACTTCTGCTTAATATTACTGATTTTAAACAAAAAATAATATAAGAAAAAGTCGAATGCCACCAAGATGCATTTCTGATAAATTAGCATCTTTTATTGACTTTGGTTACCTTTTCTTAAAAGTCTTCAATATTGCTTACTATTTATTCATTGACAAAATAATATATTAGCTTATTAAAAAAAAGATGTATTGATCTTTAAGTTTAGAGTCTATATATGGCTAAAAATATTGCAACAATTTATAGAATAATAAATAATTATTAATAAAATTGATATGTTTATTTAAAAAAATAATCATTATTAATGTGTACAAGAGTTGTACTTTGGAGATTAAATCATGGCAAAGTAAGATGGGTAAATATTAAATAATGATGATGGTTATGGTTTGACAGAAACACATTTTGAGGATAATTTGCTTTTATTGGATGCCTTTAGTTATTTATTTGAAATGGGCAGCATTAAACAAAAGTATGCAAATAAATATATTTAATATTATGATGTTGTCTGTTAATGAAAATGACATCTTATTTGTAGTTATGCATTGGATTATTTCCATTGCCTATTTAAACTGTTATGTATTTTTAGAAAAAATAAACTTTTATTTATATTTTTCCAATGCTTTCAACTATTAGTCATAATGCACAGGTTAGTATAAATTATAACTATCTAGTGATCTTATTTCTCTCTCTTATAAAGTATAGTCCAACATATTTAACCACAAATTAATATTAGCACCCTTTTAACTTTACTTGATTTTTTTTCACAATATCACGCAATATGTAATATATACATATGAATGCAGTAGGTGTTATTATAGCATATACAAGCACTTTAAAAGGCTGGTTGAAGAAGATTACATTGAAATGCAAGTATTTAGGGTTAATGTATTTTAAGCTAAGAACTTAGAACAAAATAATTATCCAATTATAATCATTTGAGCACTCAATTATAATCATTTGAACAGGAAAAATATAAGTCAAGCATTGGTGGTCGAGAGGTCAGCACAGCTGTCTTACAAGCAGTTGTCCCGGATTAGCGGGTTCGCTTCCCGGCTGATACTATGACACATGAAAAAAAAAATACAAAATAAAAAAATTTCTGTAAAAATACATATAAAAGTAATCGCTGTATATACATCACATTTAAATTATTTTGTATAGTTTTATTTTAGTGAAACTAAAATGGAACTTTTTAAAACTTAAAATAAAAAGTTCATGCAAACTTAGCCTAATAAAAAATCTCAAAAATTCACAAATCATTAATTTAAGAATTTCACTTTATCTCCTTTAGAAATCTTTATTTTCTTAATGTTGCAATTTTTTTTTCCTCATAATGAAAACTAAAATTAAATTTTTAAAAGTATAAATAAAGTTATGTTATTAAACATAAAAATTCACAGATGATTGATTCAATCCTTCATATTAAAAATGTCCACGTTTCATATTGACATTATTTCTTTTTCGATAGCAACAAATATATATATATATATAAACTAATTTAAGCAAATAAATATATAAAATTTGAAAAAATATCTGACAGTCTACATAAAAGGGAAATACTCTGTCTGAAACCTCTTGTGCATGCATGCTCTATGTCAGATAATGGCTTTTGCCATAATATTTGTGTTCTTTCACAATGTTTTTATTTTGAATTTTTTTTAGACTCGTAGCTAAAATATATATTTGTAGTATGCAAAAAAATATTAAAAAATATTACATTTTACCGTTAAAGGCAAAAATAAACCAAATTGATAATTAAGTCTACCAATCTAGCATTTGTTACAATGTTTGCATTTGCTTTACAAATCTTATGTTTATCTGTATACACATTTGTTCACTATCAGGTCTTAATTGTAACAAACGTCACTAACTATAAATCTACAACTAAATTTAGAATCTATATATGAGATAAGAATATTATAACAATTTCTAGTGTAATGTAGAATTATTAATAAAATTGACATATTTATCTAAAAGATGGTAGTCTTTAATATACAAGAGTTGGAGGCTTGTAAATTATGTCACATGAGAATATACATGAAAATACATGGACAAATTGAACAGTGATGAAGCATTAACTGGTGATAATAATTCAGATGATATTCATTTTAGGAGCCATTTGCTTTATATGATATTTTTATTCATTGGATTAAAGTGGATAATGCTAAGCAAAAAATTTTAAAAGTATATATATATATATATTATTCCTGAGTGAAAAATGTGAGTGGATTTAAAATAATACTATGCTGATTGTAATTTATAAAAAGAGATATATATCCTTTTAATTAAATTTAGAGGCTATGTTTGGCCTTAGAATGAAATAACAATCTTTAGTCCTAATAGAAGAGCTATGATTATGGAGTAACAAAACTCTGAAAGCGCTAAGCCTACAGAAATTATTATATAGAAAAGTTTCACCGCAACGCATCAGCATATTATTAATGAAATTTATATATTTATTTAAAAAGAATAATAAAAAAATAATAAATTCTTACAACAGCTATATAAATATCAAATTTTATTATGTACATAAAAAGCCTTTTTCAGCACCTGATTTGGTGCCCTTTTCAAATCTTAATAATCTATTACATTAACGAACTATTACAGACATAAAAACGACTACTGTTCAATAATGAAATTAAAACAAAAATTAAAAAAAAAAAGATCTTTATGTAGCTAGCTGTTGTAAGAATTTATTATTTTCTGATTATTATTTTATGGAAGAACAACATAAAGATATTTATTCTTTTTCAATTTGATTATTTAAAAAGATAATAATCGTCATTAATGTTGTACAAGAATTATTGCTAGTAAATTGAACTGTGTGTATAACAAATATATACGCGTGTTCGAGCAATCAATATATGTGCGTGTAGGTATAACCAATGTTTGTGCATGTGCGTGTACCCAATATATGTAAAGGCACTTTAACCAATTTTTTTTTTTTCAAATTCACAGATCACTTGCACAAACTATCACCAAGCACTTTAGTTATTTTATTATACAAGGATTAGGTTTTTTTTTCTGTAATATTTAAATAGGGCGTTGGATGTAAATCTGCTGAACTATTTAAAGTTTTAAAATCAGGCAATCTTATACTGTATTTACAAAATATGAAAAAAAAAAAAAAGCTAATAAAAGAAATTGTGTTTGAAAAACTAAGGCTTTCTGAAAAAAGTTATATTATGGATTGTAACAAATAAAGATAGAAACACAGGGTAGAAAAATGGTAACATACATTGATCGCTCTAGGGTAATCCAAAATATCCTACTATGAACTTCACAAATGGAACATTTAGTAGGTGGTACGATCTGCTACTTCAAATTCGTTGGTTTTTGGCGAAATGTTTAAATCCGAATTAGTATGTTATAAGTATAAGAACTGTATAATGGAAGATTACAATCATGTCACATGATCTGACAAATGATGGCCTATATTTTTTCCTGCCTAGAAGTGTTTATCTTTAGTGATTGTTTAAAGAAGTTTATTAAACCAGATTGACTCTATCATTAGTAAATTATGATGATCGATTTGTCAAGATGTGACTGACATAATATGGTGAATCTTTGCCCAATCATTATTCTACATATTCAATCTGCTAGAAGGTGTTTCAACACCACAGTGATCTTCTGCAGTCTACTTAATTATTTTGAGTGCCAGATTTCTCCTATGTATAGACATTATTTTCAACAATACAGCGATTTTTTAAAAAAAGTAAGAATAATAAAATGGTTTCTTTCTGAAGAATTAATAAAACTTCTAGCACCAGAAAGATAGAGTTAGAGCAATCTTGAGTCCCAGTATTCACCATTTTACCATTGTGGTAAACCATACTGAACATTTTCTAAGATAATAATGCTTTAATTCATACAATCCATGGAATCAAATATTGATTGAGAAATATGAAAATGATTTTATTTTTTATGGCTCCACTATTAATCTAAATTAAGGATTATTGAGCCTTAGAATCATTCAATAATAACACAGGAAACAGAAAACTTGATTTTTTATTATTATAGAGAAATGGTTCAGTATTTTTCTATGATGCTGCTAAAATATTATATAGTATTATCTAATGTAAAATACCATTATTCATAATCCAGATTGATCTTGACACATTAACCACCTTAAAATACTTGCAATAAATAATGAAACTAGTTGCTACATAAAACATGCATTGATTTAGAGATGGTGCTATAGATATCTCTGAGAGAAAACTAATCACCAATAATCCTTTGATTCTTGATCCAAGTGAAAATCAAAATAATCTATAATATATTACTAATGTTATCACAGATATTTCTATTTTATCCAGTTATGTAATTTATATCAACTGTACTCATTTCTTAATCAATATTAGAGTACAAATGCTATTATATGTGCACATATTAAAAACAACCAACAATTACTTATATAGACGTAATACATATCCCCATATACGCACATATTTTTATATATAATGCATATTACGACAGATTTAGATCTTCGGGAAACTACTTTCCAAATTATTGAATTTAATTAAGAATATGTTTCGAAATTAACCGCGTCCATTTGTATGTTCCATATTATTTAATAAAAGTAGTAAGTAGCTTATTATTTGACTGGAATATTTGCATTTAATCTCCCGATAAGTGCATTATCATTTCCAATGTTAATATTTTTTTTGATAAGTTTTTCCCCTGGAAAAAGGTTTAAAGTTATGTAAAGACAGAGTTGGTCGAGTTCCTGTGAGAAAGTGACTGCCCTGAATTCTCCGACTAAATAATAATGAATGTTGCACATTGTACGTATTACTACTACGGGAAATTAAAAGTCTTGGAACAATGATTAAGGTTGAATGGGATGCGGCTGAGTCTTTTCATTATCCCGTGAAAGTGATGGAGACGGAACAACGTAATGATAGATTATGTATGCGCCGCCCGACGATAGAGAAAGGCGTAAAAATGTTGAACAAAATCTGGGGGAAAAGGGATGTTATTGGCAGACACCATATCGAGGAAGATAATCACATTTTTTTTTCTTCAGAAGAACGCAAGCGTCTTTTTATTAATAGATTGTGAATGTATAGAAAGTATGGGGAAAGTAGGATGAATTACAAATTAAGTTTGATGCGACATGACGTAGTCTTTTTTTTTTTTTTTTTAATATAAAGAAGAAAAAGTGAATGAGTTTTAAAGTAATTAGAGCTTTAAGGCAAAGTTTGTGGAAAAATTGTCGGAGATGAATCTGATTGTGGGAAAAGTAGATGAAAATATTGGTCTAATAATATTGTTTTATTAGCCTATAATCTTATACATAATATTGATTTGATTAAAATTTATATATTTAAATGTTTTACTCCATAGATTCAATTATTAGTACGCATGTGTGTTAATGTATATATATTAACTTACGTAAAAAATATATAAGTTCAAATAATTAGCAAATGTCTTTAGTATATATATATATATATTGTCTTGCTTAAGTAAATATTCTATTTTAAAATATATGATATCATCAATACTACTTTAATTAAAATTTATTCATTTAAATGTTTTAACAACATCATCACATTTTTATTCAATAATATTTTATATACGCACAGATATATTATCTTGTTATATCAAAATCAATTCGCAGAGTATTTTACCTTAAGATTCTTTATATATCTATTTATAAAGAATCTCCTGACTATCTAAGTTACAATAGTCAAAATCTGATATTCGAATCCAGGTGAAACTTAGAAAATTTTTTAAAGTAATTAAGGATTTTATCGCAATTCTAAAAGTTTTTTTCTTAGTTGATTCTCAACCATCTTAACTAGACACAAAAGTTATTAGCCGATAAATGGACAAGAAAGAAAAATCATAAAAATCGTTACAACTATACTCAATTGATCTGGTGAATAATATCTTCTTCATAACTCTTTTAGATTAAAGCTTGGATAATTATTTTTTACAGCGTGTAAATATAAATAAAAATTCCATTTTATTACTTAAAAAATATTTATTTGTGCCACAAATGAGTTGCTAGTATTGATTTAATTAAAGTTTATTTAAATATTTTTGTTAGCTTATACCTTATTCATTTAAATAGACATTTAGAACAGGTTATAAAAAATTCTCCTGATTAGGCCACATACACATACAATATATGTATACTGCTATCTTTAACATTTCAATCAAATAACTAGTTTTCATCAGATAGAAATATTAAAGATAGCAGTTTTACATACAAATAATTATGTTTCTTTTCATTATATATATTACCATGATAAAGTATAAAATTATAATCAGTTAAAATCGCCAGTTGTTTTATTTATTATTTCCAGCTTATTTTGAAGTTTGGCTTATATATATTTATATAACAAACAAAATAATCGGACTGTAAATAATATAATAAAATGAAGCAATCAATATAAACTCTTTAAAGTCTCGTCTAAAAATTGAATACCCCCTCCCCCAATGGATTAAATATTTTATAATTCGTAAATGGTGTCTATTACTTAGAATACTGCTTATTTGATTATTACATATTTAGACCTTTATTATGCATGGTTCTTTGAAAAAATAGAAGTATTTATATGTTTCAAAGCAAACTTTATTGAGTATCAATTGGTTACATCAAAATAGGTTACACTAGGGTTACGCATACTTCTATGAAAGAATTCTTTTTAATTTTGATTTGCCTCTGAAAGTTATCTTGTTCAACCAGTTAAAAAAAATTGTTGTTACGATAATTGGCAATCAATGGGTTTGCGTTAGCTTACCTCATTTTTTACATTTATTTTTAGGAGTACTAATTCCAGTCCTTGTCATAATGATGAGTGTATTTTGAAGAGAGACCATGTTGCCGCAAAAATGTTCTGTGGTGCACGAATACTGTCTCTATTCTTAAGTTTGTTGTGGAAGTTGTTAGAGTGTCTTCTTGGATTCCTTCCAAATGTGAATGTGCAACTGATGCGTATAAGCTGAATGTGGCTGCACATATTATCGGTATTACATTTTTTTTGTATGCACCTACTATTTTAGTAATTGGGGTGTTTCAAAATATCACTAGTCATTTATGGATTTGAGCAAATAAGTGATGTGAAACTAATAAGTAAGAGAAAAATAATCTGATATTTTTAAGCATTAATTGGATTTACATTAAATATTTCTTAAACAATATTAAAGAACTTTCAAATATCACATAATCACCATTTCTTATGCTTGCGTATAACAATCCAGAAACTAGTATTGGATGAATAGGCACTAGATGTGGATTTTATGCACAAGCCTTCTGGCATCCATTGATTACTCTGCCTTGCTCTCAGTGGCAATACTGTATGGAGAGTTTTGCCTGTTTAATAACAGTTATAAGCAAGCATAAGAAATGGTGATCATGTGATGTTTATTGGCTTAAAACCAATTCTGCCTAATAGAATAGTAGTGGCTAAGGTTATTAAAGAACCAATGATACCAAAATGTATAAGTACTGAACTGAGTTCAGACCTATTTGACTATATAAGCTAATGACCTTAGATTGAAAATATTATTGTGTTTTCAATTTAAGACTCATAGTTTTGTAGTTAAATAGATATAAAAGGTGGCTGCTGGAGGGTTGCATTAGATCTTAAGATCTAGGTGCAGTGCTCTCAGATCCAATGTTTTTACTGACAAAGGCCACAAGCCAAAAACTAGTCTGGGGATATTGGATAAGTAGGCACTAGATGGGGATTTTATGCATAAGCCTTCTGACATTGATTACTCTAGCTTGCACTGAGTGGCAATACTATATGGAGTGTTTTGCCTGTTTTAATTTTCAAATAATTTTATAGCAATCAAAAATTTAAATGAAAAATTATTTAACCCTGAATAATTTGTGTTAAATCACTACATCAGTGTCAATTTCATGGGCAAATTTTTGAATAGACTCTAATGACAGTTATTTTTAATATGACTCCATGTTTGATTATTTTTTGTGCAATTAAATCGTTTTTACAAATATTATATACTTAATTATATATTACATGATAAATATTTAAGCTTTTTAATAATTGCAATAAAACTATTTAAAATTAATATTTTAAAATTATGAAAACAAGTATCTAACTAAAAATCTTATTGATAACAAATGAACACATTGCTATTGACTTCATATATCTATTCAAAAAGCCTGAAGAACAAAATATTAGAGATTAGAATTCTATATTATTAAAAAATGATATATTTAGAATTAGTTATCATCAAAAAACAAAAAAATTCTAAAAGTTAATAAATTATTAATTATTATTAAAATATTTCACTTACAGTTTTTATAAAAATTATTTTCTCTTTAGCCTGTAATAACTGTTTCTGTGGCTATTTCTGGTTCTCATAATGTATTTTCTAATCTTTTTAAAAATAAAATGTTTTCAAAGACAATCCTCCCATAGTTACATAGTTTTTGGTTTAAAAATAAGTCTTTTACAAAAATATTGCATCATGATCATTAACAAACTGAAAATCATATTTTTGTGGCATTTATCCATAAGCCAAAACAATCTAAAGCATTAGCCAATCACACATCACCACCTCTTTCATAGCTTTGTCAAAATAATAGAATGTGCTGTCAATTACACACAAAGATATGTAAAGGTGCATATATTGCTGACATCTTTTGGAATTTTTAAAAAATTAATACATTAAAAATGGAAGCTTCATAGAAAGAATCATTGCAGCCTGTCACACATTGAAATTTAATATATACAATGCTTTAAAACAATGTGGAAAAGTAGCAATCAGAGCATCATCATGCCAGCTAAAATGTCAAATATGATAGCACTATCACAGTTTACTTTTGTGAAGAACTTAAACCAGAATAATTCTAAGCCCACATTTTATTTATTATAATAATTAAACTGAGAGAGTGCAAACTTCTCAAGCATTTATGACTATCACCAGCCAATCAGATCAAGCACTGAGACAGAGAATTTAACAAGAAAAAGGTGGTTCCACCTTCTTCTTTACTTGTCTTTCTATATATCCAAGCCAGTCTAAAGTCCTTAGATCTGAAAGCGTGGGTCTTAAATATCTTCACGCTCAGCACACTGAGTTCAAATTACAAACATGCAGCATGAAATCTTTCGATTTACTACGCAGTAGTTTTCCGATGTTATAACTTGCAGCAATGTATGTAAATAATATTTATTTTATAAAGCGCAACCGGTATTGAAATTAAACTGAGAGAGTGCAAACTTCTCAAGCACTTATGACTGCATAGTAAATCGAAAGATTTCACACTGTATATTTGTAATTTGAACTCAGTGTGCTGAGTGTGAAGATATTTAAGACCCACGCTTTCAGATCTAAGGACTTTAGACTGGCTTGGATATATAGAAAGACAAGTAAAGAAGAAGGTGGAACCACCTTTTTCTTGTTAAATTCTCTGTCTCAGTGCTTGATCTGATTGGGTGCTGGTGATAGTCATAAGCGCTTGAGAAGTTTGCACTCTCTCAGTTTAATTTCAATACCGGTTGCATTTTATAAAATAAATATTATTTATTATAATAAGTAAAATTAATAGCACATTTAAAGCACATATCTTAATTTATTCCTTCATCTAGTTTCATTGACTAAAACAATATTGATCCAAAGTGAATTAAAGTTGGTATGCCCAAAATTACAATATATTGTAATGGGATGGGGGTATCAAAATAAAGGTTTGTAATGGGGTGGGGGGTGATAGAAAAATCATCATCAACCTCAAGTAAAATCAAAAATCAATAATTTACAAAAAGTATATATAATTAATATAGTATTTTATAAGAGCATGAGATTAGAAAATCTCTGTGAGCATTGAGAGATCAGCCAGCATCTAAAAGCATAATTATATATCAGCCAGCATTATAAAGTAAAGGTAATTATAAGTAAATACTACTCAAAATAAATAATCACTTGGCATCATGAATGATCCATAATAAAATATAATAAAATCTGAACAATAAATCAACAGTCAATCTTGTAACTGGATTGAACAATAAAAAATATAAATCAACAGTCAACCTTGTGACTGCATTGCAAATGGGTCTTCTGCAGACCAGGCTAACTATGGGCCTATGCCACCTTGGGCAATTATTTAAACATAACTTGGATGCACCAGCTTAGTGCCCATCCATTAAAATACACAATAATCAGAAATCAAAACAATAATGCTGGGACATTTAAAACATGCTGATCATCATCAATGCTTTGGCCACTTGTATTGGCCAATTATAAACATAACTCCTAATAAGGCTAAACTACAATAAAATTTAGTGCATGGGCTTTAAAGAGTATTCTCTTTTGCACCAACCAGGATGATGATTGATCATCTCTGGATGTCCCAAAAGCACTAATTACACATCCCCATTTATATATTCATCCCGTGCACGAATCTAGCTCAGAGACCATAAGCTCTATTACTGTATGTGACCAAGAGATGATGGAAACAATTTTTAACAATTAAATACAAGTTTATTAATAACAAAAAATAAATGATACTTAAGGTATGATTTTGAATAATATACAATATAAAAAATTATCATATTTATGATTTACAAAATTACAATATACAATTCAAGTTATTACTATGGTTTACATATATATGCACACAGATGCACGATTTATAATATACAATTAATATTCAATAAATGGACATTTAATAAAAAAAATATTAAAAATTTACATATAAGAGTGTGCGTGGATATATGCACACTGACTTTTATCTATTTCAACTTGTTACAATAATATTATATTTTTTCATATTTATTTCAATATTGAAAGTATATAGAATCCTGTTGCTTAATTTTTTCATAAAGTTTAACAACTTTTTTTTTTTTTTTACTTTTTAATTCAGACAAAATTATGCTTGCATTTAAGTTATATATTCTTTTAATAATAAATGAATACTTCCACTTCAAACACAAGATAAGTCTTTAGAAAAGATAAAATGAATCCATCTATCTTTTCTAACTCAAATGCTTATGTATGGGCAACTTAATGCTCATTATTTATTACAGTTTATATACATCACGCTATATAAAATAAATTGTTTATTTATATCCTTTTAATTTCAAATAAGAATGATGTATTGTAAATTCTAGTTAATTTCATCAGCATCATCCATTCATTCATGTAAAAGTAATTTAAAGTGTTTATTTAATATCTTCACGCTTTCACTTTCAAATATTCTTTTAATGTCTTTTTTTAAAAGAATTACCAAAACAATTTCTTCAAAAATATATATCAAATCGTCTTTCTGTTAGACATTTGACTCAAGCAAATTATTTACTTGTTTTGCTTTATGTTATTAATTTATAATTTTATAAGTAATTTCAAGGAATATTAAAATAAAATAACTCACTGTATATACACATGACATGTTTATCTGTCATTCCCTGCATGTATAGATAAACAGTAGCAAAAGTATAACTATTTCTTTATTCAGCTAGGGTTCCTCTTGGGCAAGCTGGTTTTTTGGTCAATCAAAAAAATATAATCCAGGTTTGTTGTCACCATCAGGTAAAAGTATATAATCCATGTATAATGTTGTCCATAGTTGGTCTTCCATCTGTGTAGAACTGTTTCAGACAAGCAGCTGTTTTTGTTTAATAGATTTCAGGCAAGCAACTGTCCTCTCCATATTTAAGGATATGAATTACAGCACAAAGAAGTGGATCATTTTCTCCATGTAAATTTAAACTCCTGCTAAGGGAAACAGTCTATTATCTTGCCTTCAGCTACATCAGTTTATGGTAGCTATTCTTCAAATTCTATAGTCAGCTAAAACCAACTGCTGCACTCCATCAAGTTGCAACAAAATATTGTAACCAACTTTTCAGCTGACCGTTCTTACAAAAATTATCAACCAGACTGTTCTCTTCAAAAATCACTTCCAGACTGGAGCTAATTTTGTTATCAGTTCTTTTATAGAATCATCTAAGGTGATAATAACACCTTGATTAAAACAGTTTTTATTTTTATCTCTCTAATTCCTTTGAAAACATACATGTTTTAATTAATTAAAAAAAATTCAAAAACAAGTATTTCATAATCAGAATAATAGTAATACAATATATATATATATATATATATATATATATATTCAGACATTTTAAAAGTTTAATTTATAAAACAATATTTTAAATCAGAGTTATTATTTTTTTTTTATTTCAATATATATATATATATATTGCAAAAAAAAACTGGATCTGGGTTTGTGGATATTCTGAAAAGCTTGTTAAGAGCTATTGGCAAGCTCATTATATATATATTAAAGCATTTCAAACATTAAGAAATTTTTCGCTACACTCTCTGTGAATAAATATGTAGAGCCTGCACTTCAAAGCAGCTAATTCAAAAAGATGTAGGCTCTAAATGTTTATTCATAGAGGGCATGGCTGAAAATTTCTTAACATTTAAGGTAATTTGATATTTATTTTAGATAGCAATATGCACTGGAAATATTTTTTTATATTTAAACTTCAACAAAAAAGTTATTAGAGATTAATGGAGGAAGCTTGTTTAGCCTCAGGAGGATTATCAATTAATAGTAATTAATAACTTCCAGGCAACATTAAAGTTATCTCTGTTTGCATGGATATAATGTCTTAATTTCTATCCTTTTGTCAAAAATATAAATTCAGTATATATTATAACAAATAGAAATGAGAGGTAAATATGAATAATTAGAGATGGTTAACAAAACCAATATATTTACATTTAATGTAACCATTACTCTGATGTTGATTATATGCCACTTTATAATGTAGCACTAAGATTAAGTTAAGTTTAATTCTTCCAAGAATATTTTTAATTTGTTTTTTTTTTTAGATTCAGTTTAAATGAATTTTAAGGTGCCAAACTTTTTAAATAGCAAAATTACTTAAGAAAATTTCAATATTAATGAACATTTTAAATTGTGACCATTATCTCCATATGTCCCCCAGTGGATTGCATGATTTCTCAGAGTTCATGGATATTAATGATCTATGTATGAAATGAGTTTGAAAAACAAAACAAACTAAATTGGTTAATAACAAAATAAATTAACAATTTGTTTACAATTAATATAATATAAAATTATTGCTTATATTTTTACAACTGCTACTAGATAAATATAATACAAAATATTGAAAATTAAAACAATTATAGATATGAAAATTGAGACTTGTGATAACAATATTGATAAGATCTTACCAATCTGTCTTAAATTTGTAAAGTTTTAAACTATGATTTTTCACAGATAACATACTTTTACTATATATATGAATATGGCTTTATTAATCCATACCAATGGTGTTTGTCTTCTTCTAAAGTTATTGATGATGATAGATAGTGTATTCAGTAGGTTATATGGCAGAGTCTACTTTATTACTTATGGGATTGTTTTCTTCTTTAAAGCAATCAATCATATTTTGCCAAACTATAGCTTTAGACTGATCTGCTCCATAATTCCAGGTATTTTGACTGATATGATTTTTGGTTTTCTAACCAAACAAGAAATTTTCTGGTATCCAATGTCATTACATTTGCTGTTGTAGATGTAGTAATGAAAAATACTTTAAAACATTAGAAAAGTATGGCCATCCAAACTATTCTGTGGGAAGTTGTTTTAACCGAAATTTTATTATATTTTCAAGGAATCATTTGGCATTACTTTTGAAATCAAGTAATCTAGATTACTGCCATTTATCTTTTATGATTTTATTTTTAGAACCTATCACATAATTAAAGATGTTTATTAAAAATATATTTATCAAAAAATATACTTACCAAAACCTAATTTCTAAAATAAATATCCATTTCACATCATGTTATGAAACAAATACTTTTATATATACTTCTAACTTATATAATTTTTTTGCAAATTACTGAACAAATAGTTTTTTTCTTTACTTATGTAGCAATAGAAAGAAAGAAAAAATTATGATCAACTTTTTAAAATTGTTCTACAAACTTTTCTAATTTTAGTATCTCATAATTTTAAATTATATATTTAGATTTACCATTCAATTTACTATAAGCAAAGACAAATTATTTTCTAAAAAGGAAAATCTGAAAGGGTTGCAAAATACTATACATTTTTCCAAACTACATAATCCAAATTAATTTACATGCAGTAAAACTAATTTTTCTTTCTTTCTTTACTTAATATGACTTATCATTTTATTATTTTTAATTTTACAAATTATATGTCTTTTCTTTTAATAAATATTTAACAGTATTATAAAATCTATAGACTAATTTTTCTTTTAATTTCTTAACTCAGTGAACTTAAGTTACACATGTATTAAATCTACTACACACACATACCCTCATAGCAATCTATTAATTTATTAATCAATTTATAATAGTTTTTTATTAAACATTTTTTGACCATGCAACCTTGTAATATCAAGTAATTTAAGCTGCAGTTGAATTTGTTCAGTTATAAAATGCAATTAACAAATGTTTTCACAACTTAAGATATAAACATTGAAATTTATAATGGTATTTCAATATACATATACATATATAATAACAATAAAAATAATAAATATAATAGTAATAAACTATTATATACAGTCTTTCAATTTGCAGCTTTCGATTAAATTCAAATAACAAAACAGAAGTGAACATGATCATCTTAAATACCATGAACCCGAATTTCACTGTTAGCACCTTGTCTATTAATTAAATTCATTTCATTCCTATTTATTAAAATTATCTCCTTAATTTGTCTTTTATTATGGTTTCCCTCCTCATGAAGAATCTTCAAATTTTCAATATCAAACTTAAATTTATATTTACTTGTCCTTTCATGATGCAAAAAAACTGAAGCAGTCATTAAATCACTATTAGTTTTACTTTTCACATGCTTATATAACAATTCATCCTCCTTTAATCTTTTTTAAATACTGCACCTTGATTCACCTATATATGATAATATACGTCCACAAAAAATTTGATATACAATATTACTTTTCTGCTTGACAGTTATGACATTTTTAGAATTATTCACTAATTTATTAACATTATTTGGAACCCAGAGAAACATTAAATACATTCTTATATATATTGTTAAAAAAGTTCACAAATAAATGGAATAGATATCCATTTTTTACTATTAATCTTCAACTCCTTTAAACCATTATAACTCTTTTAAATTGTCATAAAGTATTGTTTATTGGTTCTATTCTATAACCAACTTCAAGTAATTCCTTGGCAAATATCTCAATATTTTTTAATTTATCACACTGGTAACGATATAATTTTTCATTACAAAACAAAAAGATCTAAAACTTGCCATCTTATGCATAATTAGTTCTTTTGATTTACAATTTATATATCCCCTTTTTTGCAATGGTTTGATTATTAATTTATAACTTAACATACTATTATCTCTTGTAATAATTAAATCCAAATACTCAAACCATTGCAAAAAGGAGATATATAAATTGTAAATCAAAAGTACCAATTATGCATAAGATGGCAAGTTTTAGAACTTTTTTGTTTCATAATGAAAAATTATGTCGTTACCAATGTGATAAATTAAAAAAATATTAAGATATTTGCCAAGGAATTACTTGAAGTTGGTTATAGGATGAAACAGATTAACAATTCTTTATGTCAATTTAAAAAGAGATGGTTTAAAGAAGTTGAAAATTGATAGTAAAAAATGGATATCTATTCATTTATTTCAAACGCTCAAATGAAATTTTTTAAGGATATATATAAGAATGTATTTAATGTTTCATTCTGTGTTCCAAATAATGTTAATAAATTAGTGAATAATTCTAAAAAAGTCATATCTGTCAAGAGAAAAGGTGCAGTATTGAAAAAAGATTAAAGGAGCATGAATTGTTATATAAGCATGTGAAAAGTAAAAGTAGTAGTGATTTAATGACTGCTTTAGTTTTCTTGGATAATGAAAAGACATGTAAATATAAATTTAAGTTTGATATTGAAAGAGTGAATATTTTTCATGAGGACACAGAAACCATAATAAAAGAAAAATTAAGGAGACACTTTTAATAAATAGGAATAAAATGAATTTAATTAATAGACAAGCTGCTAACATTAAAGTTCGGGATTTGCGGGATTTGAGTTGATGACATCTGCTTCAGTTTTGTTATTTGAATTTAATGGCAGTTGAGGCAGGTTAATGAATTAACCAAAAGTACTTCTGTGGATTGAAAGACTGTATATAATAGTTTACTACCATTATATTTATTATTTTTATTGTTATTACAATAGTGTTTTTTAATTAATGGATATTTTATTTGTATATATGTATTCTAATTCTTAGAAGCTTTTTGGAAACAAACCATATAAATATTGAAATATGTAACAAATAAAGTTTTATGATGAAATAACATTTGTCTTCAACTACATAATATATATTGTGTGATGCAATTATATTAAAATGAAGTTGTTATGTTGATGTGATATTGATTTTATCTAATCATAGTTATATATTTTAATATTCTATATAATTGTTTCCTCTTACTTTCAAAACAATTACAAATTTGAACACATCTTTACCTGGGAATATTATTCACTTTCAATACCTAATTAGTAGTTGTAGGATAAAACAACTTTAACCAATCTTATTTTCTGAAATTAACTCATTTTCACTCTGTATTTATCTACTTTGCACTTGTTATGTCATCACTATTCCTTACTAAAATGCAACATTACTTAGCTCACAGTAGCCACAATATCTATCTGCTTTATATTTTGTGATTCTGCAGTACAAGGAATGTATGTGTAATATTCAAAAACAGTATTGAATCAATATTCTGTACACTATTATTTATATTTTTCTCACACAATGTGGGAACAATTTCTATCCATTGTAAAACACCTTGTAAAACAATAAATTATACTGCAAGAAATGTAAAAAATAATTAAGCTGGAGAACATATAGTTGCTATAAAAGAAGGAGAGTGGTAAAATTTGAAATGGCTTCTTACATAAGTTTGTTTAGTACATAAAACATTTATTAGTGGCAAAGATTAACAGTTGCTCTATGTATTTGGTTATTTAATTTGAAGTGTAGGTTATCGAACATCATATGATATCTTGAAAAAATTAGCAATTGACAATACATCTATCTATAGTAATTGTTTGTACTGATTAAAATATAAAACACTTTTAAACAATGAAATTACAAACAATCTTTTATATTTTCTTAATTAAGATATGAGCTCAGTACTTATAAGAGAATACTCCATCCTCCAACTAATGATAAAAGACCCCATTACTCAACTAATCAAACCATATTAATAGCATTTATTATCTAAGTGAAAATAGATAGATACTCAGTTATTATAAATTCTGGAAGAATAATTAGGTCTGATTGTGAGCCAGCTATCTGAAAAAAATGCCAAAGATCACCTGACCTGGACTAAAAAAACATATTATACAGATGGTAAAAGGGTGCTCTAAATACTGTATTGTGAGTATTTACTTATAAGAAATCACAGGAATCGAAATACAGAAATATTTTAGAAGGATTTCCACAGATAGCCTAAAATTTCTGATTCTTCTTAAGCATAAAATAATATTTATTAAGAACTTTTTCGTACTATAAATTTAGCTTCAAGTTGAATTTACTATGAAAAATATACTAGTGTAATAATGAGACAATTGCCCATTTATTTACATGGCGCATTGCTTTCAATGATATTGCAGAGAAATTATTTATAAATTTATTTTCAAAATGAAATATTCCACCTCATTTTATCTGCTTTATCCAGTGCTTTAAGCAACATAAAATCTTTACTATTCAAATTTATATTTCACAATCTAAAAATGTCTTAATTAAAAAGGCCAAAATGGTCTTAGAATATTTTAAATTTATATTTATCAATTAATGTGATGGAAGTTTGGATTGCAACCATTCTTTCATGATGTCGATATTTGTATGATTTTTTTTTTTGTAATTAATCTTTACTAATATCATTAAAATAGGAAAAAATCTTTATGCTGTCTTTCATAAAATAATAAGCAGAAAATAATAATGAATTATTTATAACAGCTATATAAATCTTACTAATAATATTACACATAAAAAACGTTTTTCAATACCTGGTTTGGTACCCTTTTCAAATGTTAATAATCTATTTAACATTAATGAACTATTTCAGATATAAAACCATCTAGTGTTCAATAATGGAATTAAAACAAGCAATAACAATATAAATCATTAAAATAAATCAAAACCCTCATATATAA
Organism: Epiperipatus broadwayi; assembly: GCA_028023455.1. Classification (NCBI taxonomy): domain Eukaryota; kingdom Metazoa; phylum Onychophora; class Udeonychophora; order Euonychophora; family Peripatidae; genus Epiperipatus; species Epiperipatus broadwayi. Next base: position 257,797 of record JAQFVV010000444.1, read on the forward strand.
ATCCAGTAACTACAAAATAATTGACTATATCATAATAATACCTTAAATAAATAATATATGCATTTTTTTATTATCCAGTTTTATATATATCATTTTATGTAATTTTCTGTTCATTTTTAATTAACCAATTGTTAACCAAATTTATAGAAGTCTTGTAAATATTCATACAATTATTCAAATTATTTTTAATATAATATGTTTCATATATATTAAGGAGAATATAAATATTTGTTGGACAAATAGTAAAAATCTTAATCAATTAATAGGTAGTTATAGGTTAAGGAATGATATACAGAACAAAAAAGAAATTGTATATAAAATTACATATGAAATTTGTAAAATTATTTACTTTGGGCATACTGGAAAACAATTACAGGTAAAAGAACATAATAATGCAATTAATAGAAGAGCTGATAAATCTGCATTATACATCCATTACTTGAAATATGGGCATAGAATAGATGCTACAAAAAGTATTAAACCTTTAAATTATAACAAAGATTCAAAAAGAAGACAAATACATGAAACATACTATATTAAAAATAATTTTAATAATTGTATGCATATTTACAAAGACTTCTATAAATTTGTTTAACAGTTGGTTAATTAAAAATTAATGGAAAATTATATAAAATGATATATATATAATTGTATAATAAAAAATGCATGTAATATTTATTTAATATATTATTATAATATAGTCAATTATTTTGTAATTACTGGATTTATTTATGAGGGTTTTTATTTATTTTAATGATTTATATTGTTATTGCTTGTTTTAATTCCAATATTGAACAGTAAATGGTTTTATGTTTGAAATAATTCGTTAAATAGATTAGTAACATTTGAAAAGAGCACCAAACCAAGTGTTGAAAAAGGTTTTTTAGGTATAATATTTTTACTGAGATTTATATAGATGTTATAAATAATTCATTATTATTTTCTGATTATTAATCTTTACTATACTGTATTATAATCCATAACAAATTTTTATTGATCTCTTTGTTAACCTAGTACATAATTTATCTTAATAAGCGATACAATTAAAACAATTTATAAATAATTCTCTACATTTTATACATATCAGGTGGCAATTAATAAGCCTAGTAAGCAATGCCCTTATTAACTTCTACCTAAGAATATCTTCATAGCTATTTACCAATCTATCTTAGATCATTGTTTGAGTTAGCTATTTTTCAGTTTTATCTGGCTCAGATTTAAAATTAGACAACGAACATTTGCTATTGGGTCTTTGTTTTTTGGTAGTAATATTTATTAAACTATGATATAATCTACCTTAAAAGGTTATGACAAAACTTTTCTCTTGTAGCTATTTGATAAACATTTAAGTTATTTACTTGATATAATAATAAAAGTGATTTTATTTATTCTGTGTACGTCACTTTTTATTTTATACGGTATATGCGTGTGTATGCCTATAATATTCATAGAATTGCATTAAATGAATTTTTAAAAAGCAGACGCCGATTTCAAAGAGAATCCCCCACCCCCAGGCATAATTAAAAGATAAATTATTTTATTATATTTGCACTTGCGGTTTGCCTTCTTTTTCAAATAATGTGTGCGTATGTGTATATATATGAGTTATAAATACATTATTTTATTATATATACAAAGGTATAAATATATATAAAAACATACTTTATATTTATTTACACATCTTTAATGTATGTTCTTAATATATGCATATCTCATTTATTTGTTTTATCCTTACAAAGTGTACTTGTTCAATTTTTTTTAAAGCTAAATTTTGATTGTTCCTACTCACAAATACTATCACCAATTTATTATCATAAGTCGTAATGATCAAAATAGTTACCTTGTTAGGCACGTGTCAGATTCTTTGAAATATGCAAATTTCTCTTCTCCGCCTTCTTTACAAGCACTCGTGATTTAAAGACTACATTATAGTTTTAACACACTACTATACAGCGAGATGAAAGGAGTATTGTGAAGAGTGAAACCTAAATAAAATAAAGAAAAATAAAGGTGCTGGCAAGAAAAAAAATTAACACCTCTAGTTTATATTCATTATTTAATGGCTCCGAGATACTTCGCATCTCATTATAGAAAGAGTAATTTAGATAGATAGATAGATAGATAGATAAAGCATATGACATAAATAAGCGTTTCTTTATAGTATATATAAATTCTTTTATCTATATATTATAAAAAATTTATTTATAGTTCTACCTAATATCTATATTAAAAATTTAATTATACCGTGTTCTTATATATATATAAATATTAAAAATATGATTGGAAACTTTTCCATATATTAGATAAAGCCTTCAACTACGATATAATGAGATAATCACTAATTATAATTGATAGTGCGTGATATAATCTAGTAAATAATTTATTGTTAAGCAAAAAGTGTCTGTCCATTTAATTAAAGGTAAACCAGACAAATATTATTATTTACTGGATAATCTGGTTCAGAGTCTGTATTATCTGCTGTAATTGGTAATTACCTAGTTACTTCATTAATTGAAGTTTTTATCTTGATTGTTAATTTTTCAATGTTTACATCTTAAATTGGTAAAAATCCTTAATTTAATAAAGCTGATGAATCACAACTTATTCCAGTCTTGTGAAAAACACTTTATTTTTCTTTTCTAATACAAACTTGAAATCAATTATTGGAGAAACTAAAAGATAATAAACATTTTTTTAATCCATATATTCTGAATACTCTAACTACTTCATACTCAATCTCGTTCTTAATTCCACACTCAATCTGTTACTACTTGAAAAAAATTTGAATTTAGCTGTTGAAGTTAGGAGATATAAAAGTTCTGAAGAAGATTGCCAGCAATCAAAACGGTAAACTGTAAAAGAGGGTGGTAAATAAAGCATTGTGTAGCAGTAGTAAAGTGCATGGATGATTTAGTATTATATGATACTGAAGATCTAATGGTTTTTCTTTAAAAACTTGACCTTGACATTGAATGATGTTATTTCATCCAAACGTTGGGAATTAATACAAAATATTACATGCTTAACCCCCAAAATACTTTATTTACATCATGCAACAATGAAAACATTAAACATAATAATAATAATAATAATAATAATAATAATAATAATAATAATAATAATAATAATCATCATCATCATCATCATCATCATAATAATAATAATAATAATAATAATCATCATCATCATCATCATCATCATTTCATGGATAAATTATGAATTCATAGTATTATTTTTGGGAGCTTCTGTTTAATAAAAATATAATAGCTAAATAGCTGACATTTCAGTACAATAACAACTACTTTCCTCAGAGTTTCTTCTTTCTCAAATCATAAGAATGTGTGTGGTGAGATTTAAATTTGTTAATTTTTTTTTTTTGTTATTTTCTCCTCATTCTCAAATTCTATTGGTTGAGAAGATTTAAAAAATATTTTATCTTCCAATAACTTTTTCCAAATATTGTTAATTTTCTTCTTAGGCCTTTAAAAAAATCTATAGCTTTTCTTAGCAGTCTTTGGTCATATTATTCAATTATTTTCCAGAATATGGGTTTTATTACAAGTGATGTCATGATTAGCTAATTTAATGTGTGAATAAATGGATAATGAATTTGATTCTTCTCTAATTGCTAACATGTGTCCTTTCTTTCTTATGTTTATTCTAGTGTATGTCCAATATTTGAATGTAAACAAACTCCATATGGAATTTCATATGCATCATGATACTCCAAAGAAATTTTATCTTTATGGTGTGAAAATACTCTATTAATTTTTTTAAATGTAATATAAATTGTGTGTATATATATACTGATAACAATGCAAAGTAGCATAACTGTAGCATAAATATAATCAATAGTTAGAGAAACGGTTCCATCATATAGGTAAATGTTAACTGAAAAATAACATTAAATGTGGCATAATATTTAACTATGTAACATACTTATGCCACATTTATGCTATTTTGCATTAACATTTACACTGTTACAATTACATAATAAATTATTTTCATCATCTAACACTAATTGTTAAATGTTTTTAGAAAAATTCAAACTTTATTTAAACTTTTTAAATTTTTCAACTATTAGTAATAGCACATGGTTAGTATATAACAAAACATTTCAAGTGATGTTAGACTCCTCTCTTCTTTAGGTGTTGCTGGTCTGGCCATGACAATATTATGAGAAAGGGCCTGTCCCATTAGCTTCATGAATATTGAATTAAGATAATGCTTTAATCAAATAGGTTTTTCTGCCATAAGCAACTCTCAATAAAAATTTCATTTAGTTATTTATGAGAATTTCTAATTTCACCATTTTCTCCTAGGGGCAATCTTAATAAGTGATATGTAAAGATATGAATTATCATACTATGTTGAATACAGGTGTGCTTGTTATAGTTATGTGAGCAACTAAAAAAATTTAGAGAAGTTATTTACATGTTAAATGCCAAACAACCCCTATAAGTCAATTTGGTGTAATAATTTTTATTGTTGGAAACCACTTATTAACTTTGCCATCAAGAAGTCGCCGATAGATAAATATATAAATTTCTAGTGAATGTTGTCTTGACAAAATAACTTGGTTCATAAGACTGTTGCATTAAATTCAATATATACTAATCTAAAGGTCCCAGTTCAATTTCCTTACTAATACTTTTACTGGTCATGCCAAAAACATCTGAAAAAAGGAAAATAATACTATTCTAAGTGTTGTGTTATATACTACTCTGTGTATTATTACTGGCTGCTGAAAATATTTGAAATGGTTAAATAAAGTTTGAATTTTTAACAATTAATATTGGATGATGGAAATAGTTCAACATATAATTACAGCAGTATATATATATTTTTTCTCATGTGTCATGGCACCAGCCAGGAAGCAACCCCGCTAACCCGGAACAACTGCTTGTAAAGCAGCTATCGCTAACCTCTCGACCACCAATGCTTGACTACAACAATATATTGAACTCTGACTTTCAAGTTCTCTACAGCTATGCACTTCATCTCACACAACTGATACACATGACCACATACAAGCGAAAAGGATAAATGATCTCCAATATATGTATTTCGTGCTGAACCAGCACTTATCAGTTGGTCCAGAGCACCATCTCCCACACATATATACAATAAGTGCTCAGTTTATATTAAGCTAACAAATCTTTAAACTTTAATGGACAAGCTTAAATCTTCTTCATTCTTCAACTCTTTATCTATCTATACCATTGAAAGTCTGAGTTCAAGTCTCTTCTAATTACATTAAGTTTAGCATGAACAATATGCTTACATTTGAATATTACATATTCAGTCTGTATTCTGCCCATTCATCTTCTGTGAATTTTTGTGAACATATTAAGATCCTATATGTAAAGAGTCAGAGTGGCTTAATGTTAACATGGGTCTGACAATAATATTGACATCAACAAGGGCTTTGAGTGGTGCATCATTGGATTTTCAATATGGGTAGCTGAAGAGTTGGAGAGTGGAGACGATTGAAGCTTGTCCATTAAAGTTTGAAGTGTTGCTATCTTAATATAAACTGAGCACTGATTGTATATATGTGTGGAAGATGATGATCTGGACCAATGGATGAGTGCTGGTTTAGCACTAAATACATATATTAGAGATAATTTATCTTTCTCACATGTATGTGGTCATGTGTATCAGTTGTATAAGACGGAGTGCATAGCTATAGACACCGTGAGAGTCTGACTTCAAGTTCTTTCTAACTACATTGAGCTTAGTATAGACATTATACTTATATTTGAATATTATATATATATGTAAATAGAGGGATTTTAATTTAAGAGTTTTTAAACCTATATTTGGAATCATTTATCTTTTTCGCCTGGGTGCCGGTTGCTTGAGATAGAATGGAGGACTGGAGGACGAATATAGACTGAAAAATCCTAAGTTCAAATCTTTCTACATATATATAAGAAATATTCAATATAATCAAATTATATATATATTTAAAATTATATATAAATATATATATTGCTTATAACACTTAGAATTTTATAATCTTATTTGAAAGACATTTAATATTATTGATTAAAATAAAACAGAAATTTATGAAATGACTCAAAAATATGAAATTCTATAATAAAAATGTATTAAGAAAAATAAAGAAGATAATAAAAAAAAGGAAAAAAAAGATAAAAACTCACATCAAAAGATAGTTGATTATTTTTTTGAATACAATATGTTTTCTTCTTTTCTGTTCCTTTGTGAACGAATGAATGCTGGAGTTATCTTTGTCAAGCAATACTTTCTTTAAGTTTATCTTTTACCTATATAAATAAATGATATAATTAGGTATTACAGTACTTAAATCAAATAAAATTTCACTTTCACTCTTATCTTTGCTAAATTTGCTTCCCATATATATTTCTGGGCCACAGATAAAAGTAAACTCATTTCCGTCTGCTTAGCAATTAGTGAAAAATTCGGTGAGACTTTGCTTGTTATTTAGTGACTCGGAGATTTCTTTGCTCCAAATATATTACATAATATTTCATGCTGTAAATTTCTAATAATACATGAGCGCTCTTACAAATATTACACCCATACAAGCATCATTATTTAAAATAACCCTTGCTATCAATTGAATAAAGATACGTGGTCACTGTCAATATATATATAGTCACTCAGTTACCATTATTTTACTTAATATATATTAAATTCTTTTGAGATTTTATAAGGTTATTTTTGATACAATACATCTTTTGCCCATGAAAACTATTACTTCAATATTTATAAAATATATAAACTAATTGATAACTATAATTATTGAAGGGATCATATCTTTTCGTATTGGTAACAGTGTGCCAATCTATTATCAAAGTTAATGAGCTCACAAAATCATCCTCTTACTTATGTACAATAATTTTAGTTCTTATAGAAGAAAAAAACAGTTTGGTTAATGATATTATTAAGAATAGTTTGGCAAATGATATTTTTAAGAACTGAAACTTTAACAAGATATAATAAATAAATCCTGTTCCAAAACATATCAGAATAAAACAACCTTTAAATAATCTAATGGGGGATAAAGACTTAAACAATGCTCTTCGTAAACAAAATCGTAAAGGAGAGGGCAATATTAACTAGGTTTGTCAATTTTAGCTGATGAGGATGCGAGATGAGGATTTAATTAGATTTTAGTACTATTTCACATTATAGTTAAAATATATATATTCATTTATTGACCAATAAAGTTAACAAAGTTAATCAGCAATTTGGAAAAAAATATATTAAACTTACGTTTTTCACTTGGAATGGAAGACTTTTATAAACTTATTAATAAAAATAAAACATTTTATGCAAATTTTAACATGAGATAACTCGGCGAGAAAATGGTGGTGTGTTTCAGAACTATGAAATACTTGGATAAAATTGTATTAGAAATTGGTAGACATTGAACTGCAATAATTAATGATTAAAATGCCACTTTTTATTGTAATAATCAACTGCTGAGTTATCTCAATCATCCTTCAGCACAGACCATAGTGTATATTGGATGATAAAAAAATTAGATTATAGATGGCGCTGTTGCAGCATGTTAAGAGAAGATGTAGACTTTTTATTAGGAGATATTAAGTTAAGTGTAGTGAATAAATATAGTTATTTGGGAATTATTTTAAGTAATCAGAAAAATTTTTGATGAATGGGAGAAAAAATTGATAAATGAAGCAAAGAAAAGAAAGGGATTGATAAAGAAATTAACAGTGTTTTCATATAATAAATATAATGTAGTTAGAATTATATGGAAGGTAGTTGCAGTAGCAGGGTTAACATATGGTAATGAAGCATTATGTGTTAGTAAAGGGGTATTAAATTATTTAGAAAAAGTTTAAAGGAAAGTAGGAAGACATGCATTAGATGCAGATGTATGGACAGCAAAGGAGGCAATTCAAGGAGAAATGGGATGGTCAAGTTTTCATATGAGAGATGCAAAAAGTAAAATGAAAATGTTTGGTAGATTGCAGTTTATGGATAATAAAAGAATAGCCAAAATAGTATTTAATTGGGTTATGAGTAAAGGGCAGGTAACAAGATGGTTGAGAAAGATAATGCAGTATACAAAAGATTTGGATAAAGAATTTATATCAGTATATTTGTACAAAACATGGGATGATTGTGTTAGGAGGATTGTTGAGTGTTATAGTGGTAAGGAATGGGATAAATGAATAGATTTATTAATAAAGAATAGGGAGTTAGAAAGATGGAGAACTAGTATGGAGAGTAAAAAGAGTTTAAATATATATAGAAATAAACAAAATATTAGGTGCAAGTATTGTTTAAGGCTCGAAGGGGATCTTTAGCAATAAGAGAACATACATGTAAATGGAAAAATATGGTGATTTAGTCTGTAAATTATGTAAGGAAGGAATAGAAAATATTAGGCATTTGTTAATTGAATGTGAATGCTTGAAAACAGAAAGGGCACATATAATGAAGTTATGGAAGAATAAATATGAAAAAATGATTATACAGAAAGTGGATTATTGGTTTTTATTCTGGGTTTAGAGAAAAGAAGGGGTGGTGGGGAAAAGGAGGGGGAAAAAATTGTTGGGAAAAGGGGGGGAAAAGGGAAAAATAAAGGGGGAGGGAAAATAAAGTTGTTAAAGGTTTCTCTGGGCATAATTGCTAAGAGATTTTTGACTTCATTTAAGGAGAAGCTACAGTACATCACATCACATCACTAATAGCACAGTTTATACAAACACTTTACCCTGGTAAAAGCAGGAGCAAATGTAGTTTTAACCAGAGAATGAGATCTACGATAGTAGAAAAGTTTTGACCATATATTTATGAAATAAATCAGATTACAGAAAGCTTTATATTTATATATATGTCAAAGCATTGACTGGGAAATGAATCCAGGCTGGCTGCTTGGAAGGCAGCTACGCTAACCACTAGGTCACCAATGCTTGACAGCTTTATATTTATGATGGAGAAAGTAATAGAATACCACACTTTATTCTTTTATATTTCTAGCAAAATAGCCCAAACAACATAAATATAAATGGAGTCCATTCATAGTGACTAGTTTCCAATCTTTTAGCAAAGAAAACATCCTAGAAAGAAAAAATAAAGATGACGTAAATACTGATGTAGATATTAGCCTTTTTGCGCATGATGTTTGCAATTGGTTCTTCAAATCCAGAAGGAAATTAAAAATCTTCTCTATATGGTTGATAATTTCTTAACAAATTTAATGTTTTTCACTAATCAGACAGCCTTCTATCATATGGGTTTGCATTTATTGCTCAATGGATCAGACAGCCTTCTATCATATGGGTTTGCATTTATTGCTCAATGGATACATAGTTATTTTTAGCTGAAGAGTAAAATCATGGATTTATCTAGGTTGTGATAAAAATCATTGTGGTTTCTATCAAACAATAATATTATTGCAATATAAGCAATCATCACTTGTAGGTAATGAGTTCATGGCTTACCATTAGGCAAACTTTTTTTTTGGTTTACTTTATAAAATTTCTTCTAGATAGTTTGGTTTATTTACATTTTTGAAAATTATAAATTCTTGCAAAGTAGTTAGAATATTTTATTACGTAGTTCTAAATTTTCAAATCCATTATCTTTATGATAAATTGACACTAAATGTAATCAAGGATTGTTCTATTTTAGTGCATTAATTACTTCAACCTACCTTTGAATATAGAACTTAACATATATCTTAAATAAAAACTTATTTAAACTTTGTAATTACTGGTATTTTAAGACTATAGTATTTACATAAACTTAACAAAATACAATGTACTTATTAATGTCTGTCATAACTTTATAAACTGAATATAATATGCCACACTATATCAAATATTGGTGAAACCATGGTACGAATATGATAGTGCCTGATTGAAATCTGTGTGAAACTGTAAAATAGTTACAATTGTTTGATCTTTCCTGTATAGTGAACCTTCCCTATTATTAAACTACAAAGAATTAAGAAAGAAACAAAACTTATCAAATTACATGTTTTATTTATTTTAAAAAATGTTAAAATGATTTGCAATGGAAAATATTTAACAGCTAATCTAAAATATTACACAAATAATCCTGAACTGGTTGCGTTGTTTGATACTTGAACTGATGATGAATGGTTCATTAAATGTAAAAATTGAGGTTTTAGAATAAAATTGTATTAAAAGGATTGCAAATAATAGCCAACTATAACTTGATTTAGATCAAGATGGTTGCTTTATCATAGTCTAATTTCTTTGATTTCTGAAATAGAATTTAACAGTAAATTTAAAAAAAAAATACTAAGACGTCTTGAAACATAACAATTGCTCTAGAATTCCAATCTCAGATTAGAGGCATGTAATGTGCTAATTTTGATCAATTAGACTTTGGCCATGAATATTTTTTGCATCCTATTTCAAACAGTACTAATATGTGTAGATTAAGGTTTCTCAATCTTGTTTAGGGTGCTGAGGAAAAAAACTTTTTATACTACTATTTTTGTTTGAATAGACTTTTTTTTAATATTAATAAGAAAAAATAAGATTCCTTTTAAAATAAATCAGCAGATATTAAGGAACATCTTAACTTTATGAATTACTGGAGTTATAAGCTAGGGCAGTTTAAATTCAAGGGGACATCAAACTCAAAAGTGAAATGATTAAGATTTCATTTTCTTTTAGTTTTCATTTTTTCATTCTTTCCTTCAATTTTTACTATTAAAACTTGTAGCATTTCTTCTAGTCTTTAAGAATCTCTTGTAAAGAGAGTCAAGAGTCTAAGGACACTGATTAAGAATCATTGTCAGAGACAAACATTTGTGTGGATGGGTGTTTTATTTATTTAGTAATTAAAGTTCTACACAAAATATTATTTCTATCAAAGCATGCATCCATTCATGCAGATAGCGTATCAGTTGCATATACATATATTTAAGTGAATAAATTTCCTGTCTGATATTTTGCATTACTTTTTTTTTTAAATTATTTTAGTAATTTATTATATATTTTTTGTATTATGTTTTTAAAAGGGAAAGAACTTGACAAAATAATTTTCAATTTTTAACGTAGCATCTATGTATTTATAAATTATAGGGAAATCTTTTTATTAATATATATACTTCTTAGTAACATTAATTTCACTTCAAAACAAAAAACTTTTAATGAACAACATTTCAAACACTCTTCATTTTTCCTTAGATAAAGATTTATTAACTTGTATGATTCAGCTTGCAATTTAAAAAAAAATATTTATAATTTGTGATTTTAGCTATTTTGCTTCTTAACGATATGAATCATTAATTATGCAACCCAAATATAGAGTTGATGTAACACATTGTGTTAAAAGAGTGGATAACAAAAAATGACCTTCAGAGGACAATCAAGGAGAATGATAAAGCGTTACAGTTTGAAGACTGTACTTGGTTACATCATACCTCTGTTGTTGCCCAGCATATATAATAATCATATATCTTCATTGCTTTTGCATATGTTATTCCAAGCTAATTTATGTTTTTACACTATTTTTTTACATCATTTTTTTTATATAACTTACAAATTAAGAACTAGCAGTAAAATTAAAAAAAAAAAAAAGAACGGACTCCTAATACTCTGGAGACATATTTAAGTAATTGTAATATTATGGTTAAGCATTTTGAAAATTAAAAATTTTGCTTAAACAAGTCATTAAATATTTTGACTTGAATTCTATAGTAAAATATATACTTTTTCAGTTTTAGAATCTTATCTTTGGTGCCCTGTGTTGTGATAATAGATGGATTTGAGAACAAAATCTATGGATGGAAACATCATTTTGCCATTTTGTTACTTAGATATCACATGACCTTTCAAACAGTAATCGTTAAATTCGTTTATTTTTTTAATTCTTTGAGTATATATATATGCTGCAGAAATCAAGAGTTGGAAAACTGCTTCTTGCCTGCCAGCCACATGCGCTCTTTGACCCCTGTCTTGTGGTTCTTTTTATAATGAAACACATAAACACATTTTAAATTTCCTCTTGTAATTTGTGAATAAATATTTTGATGACTCTATAAGAAGAAAAATGTGCTTTACAACATTGTTTCTTGAATTCAGATTCATTATAGAATAGTAATTATTATACATGATGAACATTTAAATATTGGAAATTTGTGAATAACTCATACGGGCAAAAAATAATTTTTTGTTTGTTTATTTTTAAAAGAATTTTTATTTTCTCTAAAATGTTTACAGATTCTATTATGTTCTATTACTAAAATACATATTCTAATATATCCACAGCCATTCAGAAATTCATATTTTTTTTACCATTTCATTAGCGGTTTATAATGGACAGGGGGAGGGAATATTTAAACAAAATAGCTCTTTACTTAAAAATTTGCAGAGCCTGGCAAGATTTATAAGACAATATTTTGATTTTCAGTGTATATTCATTTTCCACTTCATCTCAAACAACCGATAAATATGACCACACACACACACGTGAAAAAAATAAATGATCCCCAAAACCAGTCCTCATCATTTGGGTTAAATCATAATCTTCTGCACATATATACAATCAGTATTCATCTTATATCAAGAGAGCTATTCCTTAAACATTAATGACCATGCTTCAATCTTCTCACCCAACAATTCAACCATCCATTTCATTGAAAAACAATGATAGAATGCCTCAAAGCCCTCAGTGAATTTGATATTGTAGTCATGCCCATGTAGACATTACATCAATTTCACCCCCGTTATTATCTGACTATTATTTATTCATTTATATTAATAAGAGAGAGATGGTGGGACTGAAATGGACAGTTGAATGTTGGATGGATGTGAAGATTTGAAGCTTATACATTAACGTTTAAGGAATTGCCATCTTAATATAGGATGAGCACTGATTCTATATATGTGTGAGAGATTATGATCTGGTCCAACTGATGAGTTCAGGTTCTGCATGAAATACATATATTGGGAAAATTTATCTTTTCACATGGGTGTGGTCATGTGTATCTTTGAGTGAGATAGAGTGGAGGATGAATATAGATTGAACCTCCTTAGTTCAAATACCTCCATCCCCTGTAGTAAACATTCTATATACTGAATGAATATGTTAAAGACAATATTTTGTAATTTTTTTATTTATAGATATGTGTATGTGAAAAACTTGTTTATGTAATGAAAGTAGATTATCTTTTGTATTGGTTATGACCATAAGTTCCTGATGTAAAACATAGCATTTTGAGGAGATTGATAATAGCAATGTGCTGGCTGATCATTAAATAATATAAAACATTTTTTTACATTTTTTTTCCCTCTGATCTTCCTATTGGGTAATCCAATGAGACACATTTATTGATAAATGATGCATCTAAGTTTGGTGCTATCACTTTGTGAGAAAATTATGTGATTGTAATAAGATTGTGTTTATCATAATCTTCATTGTTCTGCTCTTTTCTTTGTAATGATAGAATAACAGATCCAAAAGTTAAAGTCTCCGAATGGAAGTTTAACTCTGTTATCACTGATGCTTGAGTGCTAACTCAGTTTAATGGACTCCAAAGAAGTAAAAGATATTGTATGTTTTAAGTAGTGAGTCTAAGTATGAAAATCAACTGGAGTTAGCTTTTTATGACTATAAGAATGCAATGTTACACACTGAACAGAAAAATAGTCAAAAATAAATGGAAATTTCTGCCTAGAGTTACTACTATGGTATTGATTCTGAACAAACAATCACAAGTTTGAGAATTATATATGACTTTCTGTATTACTACATTATGAAATCATAGTAATTAGTATGCTCATAGAATTTTTAATGAAAACTGTGTGTACTTATACCTCATACAAGGCCTTTCTTAATTTTTAGTGTAATTCTCCACACTTTAATTGGTATAGTAGGAAATGTTGGATGTCTTATCTCTGTTCATGTTGGTAACTTTTGACAAGCTTGTTATTATGAAAATATTATCAGAGACATTTTGTAGAATGAATAATTTTTACTTAAATATTAGTTGAATACCAAGATTGATTATTGAATAATTCCAGATATATATTATTAATCAATCAATGAAATAAATGATTCAAATTTTAAATTGTTCAATGAATATATTTTCATTATTGGAAATAAGATTTGTTTTGTTTTTTTGTTTTGTTTTTTTAGATTTGAAGTTTGGTATAACATGTGATGGGTGTTTATGATGGCATGAAGTAAAATGCCATACGTATTATGGAGGGGGGAGGAGGATGGTTTTGGTGGTACAAAGTGCTATAAAATAGTAATTAAAACACATTCTTGCTGATTTGTCAGAATTTTTATTAAAAAGTCATTTATAATTTGTGGAAATAAAAAATTTAAAATTTGAATCATTTATTTCATTGATATCCATAACCAATCTTGGTGTCTGGACTAATATTTAAGTATTGAATATTGATTTAGTACATATTTATTTATTTTTTATTAATCTCAGCAGTCTCTGATCTCTGGTTTTGCACTCAATTTGTAGAGAATTCAGAACATAAATGACAATATATATTTTACCTATATTTATAAACCTGAAAAAATATACTCTCTTTTATGTAGTTATCTAGCTTAGTTTGGGAGGAACCAATTAATTGTTTATCTGATCAATACAGATGATGAGACTGAATGTTGGAGAAAAATGCTAATAATTTTAATTGAACCTGCCTTCTAAAAGTTGTGATGCCTACGCATAATTATTTTAAGTTTGCTCTTGTACAACTCGCTGATATTTTATACTCAAGATTTAGGAGTTTCATCTGCATCATTAAAAAAAAATAATTTCTATTAAGCTGTTTTTTACTGGCATCAGAATGTTCAATTGATTCTAGAACTTTTGTAGTGTTTATAGCCAATCTAGGTTTGTTATCAGTAGTTAATTTACTAATAGAGTGAATTTGTAGTAGAAATGTATTTTTGTTGGCCAATTTTGCAAATAAAATGAATAATATACTATGTTCATTTTTTTATTTGACTATAATCTCTGTGACAAGATAAAGAAAAGAGGTGATTGGAAACAGGAGATCATTTTTATAGAGCCATTACCATTTATATGTAATTGATTTTAAAAACAAAACATTTATTATAAAATATGAAAGTTAGTAAATATAAGCGATACTGATGCTGAACCTTGCAAAACACAAGTATAATGTATATATAATAATTTATTGCAACTTTTGAGATCACCCCGTGTGAAATATTAAAACACAAAGATGTTCTGATGTTTCGGCTAAATAATATTTGCTTCCAACAAGGTAGAAATCCTATTCAGTTATTATAAAAATACCGACAATAATAGATATGAAACCGGTAAAAAAACAGCTTAAATACTTTAATTTCACTATTATTAATTTAATTAATGTTTGTTATCATTTAAATAACAACTATCTATATCTTTATAGTATCATGGAATAATAATTCCATCCAGTTGAAAAAAAGTGTTATTTTGCCGAAACGATTGTAAATCTTTAATGAAGTATTATTTATCAGGGTGATTCATCAAAATTATAAAGAATTATTTTAAGTCTTTAGCCGGTGAAATCTTTGCTTTCGCATATATATATATATTACTATTTTACATAAAAATCTTCACTTTATAACTGGTAATAAATTTGAGCAATATAAATTCTCTTGTTATTGATTAGAGGTTTTCTTCTCCAGCAGTTAAGCGATGAGAACTGCAAATCAGAAACAAATGATTGTTATTTGTAAACACATTTTTAGAATTTATTTTGTAATTAATCGTAGTTTGAGAGTTTTTATGCTAGAGATTAAAAAGAAAAAAATATATAATGATAATCGATAAGTTTGCTCTATTAGCACTGCTGTAATTCTGCGCAAAGCCTGAGGTATTCTAATAAACAAAATAGTTTTTGTAATTTTTATTACTCAAAAATATTATTAGTATTATGCTTTTTAAAATTTCATTGCAATTGGAGTTTATAGATTATTTTTGACCTCTTGGTAACGAAAAAGAAAATAGGAGTACTGTAAAAATATCCCAAAGGCTCATTAAATGAAATTTATTAGTTCAATTAATGATCCGTTATAGTATATGAATAAACAAACACGTACATATAAATCTGGTTAGCTGAAAAACAAAAAAAAAATTAAAAAAAATGTTAATAGAAATGATTTGAAATGTGGTTTGCGTTAATGACTATTTGGAAAAGATAGGCAAAAGTATAAATGGAAAGATGCTTGAAGCCGTATGGATACAAATGGGCAGGTCTTTGAGATATCTAGATTTTAGATTGTAATAGATATAAATGGGAAAATATAGATAAACGAAATAGTGGCATTCTAAGTGCAGAAACATTCCAGCTAACGCTATATTTAATATGATTATTTAATTTTTTTTTTACATTAGTCATTTTAAAAGTGAATCTGTAGCAGTAGTAAAATTTTAACTATTTATTTTAAAACAAATCGCATTTAGAGAAAAAATAAAACACAACATTAAAGTTTTGTGCAAAATTAAAACAATAAAAACAATGGAACAAGACAATCAATATGATAGTCTACAAAATTTTCAAACTACATCTTATGCATAATAAGATGCATTTTCAGCCATTATTAATCAAGTACAGGATGAAGTTGTCATCTAACTCTAGCCTCTCTTCTCCACATCATATCAGTAACTTTTTTTTACTTTATCCATCCAGCTCACATGTGATCTCTTTCTAGGTTTTCAATTGTAAAACTTCAAGTCATATATATGTATTAACATTTCTTCCAACAATACAACCATCTCAACTTTATTTTAATCTCTTAATTCTTTCAAAATTGTCAATACTTGTTTGTTTTTTACTATGTATTTCATTTTCCATCCCTTCTTGTTACTCCTAACATATGCCTCTCCATACTTTGTTGAATGGTCTGAAGTTTCTATATCACCCTTCTATTAAAAGTGCAAGTCTTAGATACATAAATGAAAACTGGAAAAATTCATTTATTGAAAGCATTTCCTTTTAATCATATAGTCATTTCCCCTTTTAATGTTAAGTTATTTCTATTAAATACACTTTATTCAAGTTTAATTCTATGATTAATTTTATCCATTATATTTTAATCTGTATTAATAATTTAATACAGGTATTTGTAGATATAATTTTTTTTAAATTTATGATGATTAATCTTTTTTTTTGCCTTCTGAAAAAATCCACTGAACATTAATTTAGTAATAAGATATTAGTATAAAACAACTTCAGCTAAACAACGCTGCACAATGTAAAAGCTAAATTATCAGGTAATAGCTAAGCTCAGTGGATTTATAATATAAATGCCATGTGCTACAATAAAAAGATACATAGGGTAAGCATTATAATAAAATACAAAGCAACATTTTTAATAAATCAAGAGAAGGAGAAATCTCAACTCACTCTAGCATAAATAAAAGACTCTTAATTTTGTGAACATATGCCACTGAAATTACATTTAAATTTCTTTATTTTACAAACATCTACTACAACTACCACTTAATCATTTCTTTAATATTTTCTAAGTAACTCATTGCTTTGATCAAATGAAACATTGTCTAACTCTAGCATTCTCATTTGCTTTAAGCTTTCAACTTTCACTTTAATATTAAAACATTATTATTTATCAGAATATTATAAATTTGACCTCATTTGATACATATTTTTGTTTAGAAATTAAATAAATTTTAAAAAGTCACATTTGATTTTCAAAATTATTTTTAAAATTAGATTTTAATTAAAAGCTGTCACATCATCAAATTTCAAGTGGAGTGGATTCAATTTGCAAAATGAACAAAATCTTTTTTGCTTGATGTTTGTTTTAAAAATTTGAATGAATTATTTTTAATATGTAAATAAATCTATCAATTTATGCTTTAAAAGGTTAAATTTTTTTTGTAATTTTTATGATATCACTAAATATTATAACTGACTGTTGAGTGACAATTTCTAGGCCGTTGTATTTTCTGTGATCTTAATCTTTATGGTCATGTTACACAGAAGAATCTTAATCTTTATGGTCATGTTACACAGAAGAATATATTTTTTATATTTAAAAATAAAATATTTCTGTAAAAAATAAATGGGTAATAATATATATTTTTAATTTCTAATAATTATTACATAATTACAATACAAAAATAATCACACTTTAGAAAATTCAAATCACAAAGTTCAAGATCACCAAATATACAATGACTAGGCATCAATGTGTGTTTTCAGATACTTTGAAGTTCCCATTTATTCAATTATTTTGACATCTTTTGAATTTTTTTGAAATTAAAATAATGGAAAAAATATATACATGAATTTTAAAGCTGTAAAAAAAATGTTAGCAAAATTTCTAAATAGAAGGCAAAAAATGCAAATTAAATTTCTAAATTTCTTAGGCATGGGTCCAATGCCTGAAATAAAACATCCATTAATTCTTTTAAAATGTAAAATGTTCTTTGAAAATCTATGCTACTTAAGATCCATCCTTTGAATATAATTTTTTCATTATCAAAATAAATTTAAATAATATGGTTCATGAAACAAATCTGGGTATCCCAGAATAATATGATCTTATTTAATTATAAAATAAATTCTTTTTGAGTCTTTAGTACCCAATATTAAATGAAATCCTAAAAAATAAATAAGATATACACTTCCCTAAGCTAATGTCTTAATATAATTATGATAATAATAAAATAAACATGATCTCTTAGTTTTAATATAGGATTACACTCAGATACTGAGAATGGGTAAGAATTTAATAGCCATTTTAAATATCCTAGAATATATCTACTTAAATATCTTCTAAATATGAACTAGGTTCTTGTAAATTAAATTTTATCATAAATACTAAATATGATCTTCAAATATGAAAATGATTTAGAATAAACATGTACAGTGATTTGAACTAAGAAAATCAAATTAAAGTGATCCAAAGTAATAAATCAAATTATAATTCTTTATTATGCAAAATACATCTTTCATAGATGTTCTACAAATGTCTCAATAATTCCCAATAAAGTGACTCTTATTAGTATCAATGTTAATGCACTCTTTTAGCAACTACATTTAAAATAATTTATAATATTTTATAAATATTTAGATTTCTACTCAATATGTGGAATGATTTCTGTTTAATAAGTGGAATTGACTATGACAAATTTCTTAAAGAACAAAAACAAATATTTAATCTACAAAAAATACCAGAATATAAACTATGAAATATGAAAGTACTTTTGGATATCCTGAATGAAAAATTTCAGAAGATATGCTAACAAATAATAAGATAAATGTATGACCATTCATACAAGAGTCCCTGAATTTAAGTTATTTATTTTCAGTAGTTCTTTTGTATTACTTTTAATATTTTGCATTTTTTCCTTTTTTCACCATGCATGATTTAATTTTAAAACATACTTTTGTCTGTATTCAAAATAACTATTTTCTTTACACACCCAAATATTGTTTTTACCACAATTATACGTTTATATCAGTAAATTTGCTGTTTTTTATTTTATTGTTAGTTTTGCCATAACACTATTTTATATTAATATAGAGTTGATTGATTGAGTTTTATATTTCACAACTCTTTGTTTAGTAAGCATGATACTGACTCATGGACTCATTTTATTTTGTAAGACAGACAGTAGACAAGTTATTGGACATTTTTATACAGCTCTATAAATATTCTTCTCCAACAACTATTTTCTAAGAGAGAGATAATTATTAAATTAAAGTTTGCAAATTAGAAAATTTTGAATAGTAAGTGATCTCAAGCGTCTTTACTATTAATATTGATAAATTAAACATTTAAAACAATTTACTTATATTATATATATATTGCATATGAATCAAAAGAAATAGAACATTTTAAACTCAATGAAACTTAACATGTTATTAATTATAACGATTGATTAAAAAACTTAGTTAACTTTGAAAATCAATCGTGCAGAAAAAAATATGTATATAAATCAATAAAAAATAAATAAAATAAAAAAATGGCCAAATTTAATTACCAATTGTGATTGAAGAAAACAATTAATTGTGGGTTTTGTTTTTTTGCTTTATACATGTTCTATTATTTGATTTTAACTGTAACTTAAAATTTAAGTTTAAATTTTGAAAACTGTTTAAATATTTAAGAATTTCTAAAAAATAAAAATGTTCAAGCATCAAGACTCTTCTTTTAAAAACTTGAGTTATTATACAAAATTAGCAATAATACTATTATTATAATATATATGTAATAATATTTAAACAGCATTAAACGGTTGCACATGCGCTTTGGATATTAAATATAAATGAATATATGTAATGTAAATTTCCTGAGAAAAAATGCCTCCTTTTTACAAAAAAATTAAAAAAAAGGTATGCTGCTAGAAGTTTAAATTTACTATACAAGAGAAAGACAATTGTAGTCTCATTTAAAGCTTTACATACTCATGCAATTATTATAAATGCTAGATTAAATATTTAATATTTGTAAATGCATAACATAACTAATAACATAACTAATGAAGCTAGATTATAGATAAAACATATGTAGACTGAGAAATCAGTCTGTGTATTTTAAATAGATAATAGTTAGCATTGAAGTTTGAATTCACACTAGAGATCATTAAATGCATTTCTTATATAAATATATTTATATATGTGAAGATTTCCATTACATTTCATGTAGAAAAACAGTCAGATGTTATCAAGGCAATAAATAACCAATAAAAATAGCCCAGCAGTTTTTTTGTAATTCTCTTGTAAAATTTCACAATTTTTTCTTATTTTCTCATTGCTCATTTGTCTCTTCCACAAAAAAGTTGAATGTTATAATTTAATAATTTTTATTAATATTTAAAAATATTTCATCAATTACATCTGTTAATTTATTAAATTATAACATTTGTCTTTCTGGTGTAAGAGTCTATTGTGTAATGGGAAAGTAGGAAAAGTTATGAGATTGTGTTTGGCAGTAAATTCATGAGTCACATGAAAGTTTTTTAAGTGTTTTTATGATGGAAAGATAATCTATGCAGATGCCAAAACATCATTGAAAAATTTCATGTTATATCTCATAACCAGACACAACTAGTCCCTTAAAATGCAATTAGGATTTAGAAAAGAATTCCCTTTTGAATGCAAAAAAGCATTGAATGTTCGTTATTTTTTTTGGCTGCCATCTTGTTAGCATGTGATTGTGGTTTTTATAAATAAAATAAAATAGAAATTTCCACATATTTAAAAATATTTCATCAATTACATCTGTTAAATCCCCCCCCCCTTTATTGTTAAAATGAGATAGGACAACAGTTTGAAATTGTTGATTATTATTGATATTGGGTCAGTCAAAGTGTTGACTGGTTTTTAATGATATGTATATGTGAACATTTTTATAGGCAACAGATATAAAAAATATGTTATCTTGATTCATCCTTGTATAATTATTAATACTATGATACAGTCATTTTGGTTGGATCAAATCTGCTAGCAATTGAATAAAGAATGTTTTTTCAAAAACTGTTATAGAAGGACTGCATGCAGCAATACATAGAGCAGTATTAAGAGTTCATCTAATACAAAAAAACATAGAAATATTTAAAATATGAGAACAGGAAATAGTAGTAGATAAAATACATATAAAATCAATATGTTAAAAGAGGCTAGGAATTTACATGCATTGCTATGCTTAAACACTCATAATTCTATTGAGATGTGACACTATCAAAGAAAAATCAGAAGTATTCTTAGAAAACAAGACTTTATCAACAAATGTGATATATATCTAAATTTTTTATATTGGTTATTTCATCTACTCTCACTTTTTTTGCAGCACTATTACCATCATTTTTAAAATCTCTTTCTTTACTCAGTTAATGGCAGGTGTGATCCAGTCAAAATATTGGTGTTAGTATAATAGTACTGTTAATTATACACATAAATGGAACAATATATCATATAAATGTATAATTTTGTTTTAGACTTCTTTAATTATATGTAATAAATTTTGCATATGTATGTTGATATGCTCTATGAATTGTGTAATTTTGTCTATCTGTGGTGTTTCTGGTTTTCCATTCAATTTAATGTATTTTCAATGCTGTGCACCATGATAATATGTACAGTCAATGTTTCCCAATAAAAAGATGACTGGTAATTGGTTTTTTTCCAAGCTTCCTACATCTGTAAATCAGTGCATGTCATTTATTAATGTCAAAAATGTTAAGACATTAGCATGTGTGGACTATACAACATAAAATGTGGTAATGTGTTTTGTATCTTAATCCTGGTGGAATTTAAGTTGTTTTTTTTTTGATTAGATAAAACTGCTATTGAAGTGTTTGAAATGATATTGTGTTTTTGCAATAAATCCTTGAGTCACAAAACATTTTTCAAGTGTTTTGAAAACTTTTGCAATGGAAGGGAGAAAATTAAAAAATGATCCATGCATATACAACACATTAATAGTGCCTCAAAATTTTAATTATGAAATACCTAAACTGTCTTTATGTAAAGCACAGATTGATTCAGAGAAGGCATTGCAAGCAGTTTGGATAGGGGATAAACACACATTCGCTATATATATATATATATATATATATATATATATATATATATATATATATGATACAACACATTGACACATTTCATGACATACTAGTGTCTCAAAACTTTAGTCATGAATAACTAAACTGTCTTTATGTAAAGCAAAGATTGATTCAGAGATAGCATTGCAAGCAGATTATATAGGGGACATACACACACTATATATATGATACAACACATTGCCACATTTCATGTCATGATCCAGACATATTAGTGCCTCAAAATTTTAATTGTGAATAGCTAAATTGTCTTTATGTAAAACACAGAATGATTCAGAGATGGCATTGCAAGCAGTTTGGATAAGAGATGCACACACAGACACACACACACACTATATATATATATATGAGAATATGGATATAGGATGAAAAAATAATAAATCATTAGAAAAGTTAGTAATGCAAAAAAGAGAAATGATAGGAGTGATAATATAGGAATAGTTTATTAAATTATGTGTAACAAATGTATGAGGGGAAGGAACATGACAGATAATAAATAGGAGAGATATTAAGTCAGGACCATTTTGCCATTTTTTAGAAACAAGACATGTTATGAAATGTGAAGAAAGTATTGAAGTAATCAAATATTGTATAAATTATAAAGAAAGGAAAGTGTATGAGAATTAATAATGCATACAAGAAACTAAAGAGAAATGTATGGAATTTAGTACAAGACTCAATAAAGTTGAGAGGAAAATGGGCATTAAATAAAAATTGGAAGGTATAAAAACATTTCTAGAGTTAAGGTTGGTCAATAGAGGGTGTGCTAAGATGATATGTAAATCATGTGACATTTTGAATTGATTTAACATCTTGACACGGTTCAATTTTGAACGAAAACCGATTAGATGAAAATAAATATATGATTGAACTATATGGTTATCTATTAAATTGATTATATTTATATATTCAATTCAATAATATATATATATATATATATAGAGAGAGAAAGATAATAAGAGAAAAGTTATATACTTAAAGATAAATGTAAATCTAAGCAATAACCCCTGATCATTAATGTGATTGCAGATTACATTAATCATACCATTCTCTTAAAGTCACTTCATTTTAACATTTCATTTTTAGAGCTTCATTAAATCATTAAATTTAAATGAATTCTTATGTTTAATGATACAATAATTTTTATACATGTTTAATGTTATTATAATTTTGTTTACCTATTCTAAATTAACAAGAGAAACTTCAAGCAGATATTTTTTAAACTTGGTAAACTTACAGAAAAAACCATAGAAAAGTTCAAAAGTTTTCATCAGGTGACCCGTTTTATTTTCACTTAAAAAATTAGATATTTGTGTAAAAAATACATTACAGATTTATAATTGATAACGATGATAAAATAGAGAAGATAAGACGATTAAGCAAAAAGAAATAGAATTACTTAAGATGAATAAAAATGTAGTTGCATAATATGGAAATGTGAGAAAGTATTTTAAAAATTTATTTTGGAATGTATGACATTGAAAGTAAAACAAGATAAATTGTATGTGAAGTAAGAGAAATAGAATGAAAGCAAAAGAGATAGAATTTTTTATTTTCTGTTTTCCATTGCAAAACCTTATAATTTTAACTAAACAGAAGCCATTTGGACCATATCACATGCTAATTTTTTTCTTCATTCTTAGTTACATGCCAAAGGTAGCTGGTTTTGATATCTGTCTTGTAAATCTTTAAGCTTTTTGTCTACTGTCTTCCCTTCACTTCCTTCGGATGACAAATCAATTTCTTTCTTCTCTTATCACTTTTCTTTTTATTGCTTTCAGAAGTTCAGTTTAATTTCTATTTTGTAATTTTCTCAATAAATAACCTTGTATCGCAAATCTTATCTTTTTAACTTACCATTTCTCCCATTCCTAAATTCATAATTCAAAGGCTTTCCTCTCTTCATACCTCTTTTTCAAATCATTCAATTCTATTCTTTTTACAACAGCATCCCTTTCTTATTTAACGACTGATTACTCTATGCAATTCTAATACCTTTGTTCATTATTTTCAGAATTTACAAATAATGTAAAATATCATTTTAAACATAGCCAACATTTAACTCGATACATCAATATTTCCTCTTTTGAAATCATTTGTGAAGCTATTTGAGAAAAAATATTGCTAGAATTTCAAATAAAAAAAAATATATTTTTTTACTTTTGCAGTATAAGATAAAAGAAGGAAGTATCTACTCTAATCTCATCTATTATAATCTTAAATAATTAGTGATTATTGGATAGTAATGGATTAAAATTTTTGCCTTTATCAGTGAGACTTGGGATTCAAAGCTGGAAAATAATACAGTAATGTATCCACAATCTTCTTTAATTGCAGTTTACATTAATGTGGTTTGAATTTCAAGGTTTTAACTTGAATAGTAAAATAAAACTAAACATGTTTTTCAGATGTATAACAAAATAATTTCAGTTTTAAATCCACAGTGTCTAATCAAAACAAAACTCAAACTGGTTTTGAAATTGGTAATTTAAATACTCTTCTATATTGTAATCATTGATTTCTCAATATTATTTTAGATAGCACTAGAACAGAGAGCTGCTCCTTTTATTATATATTGAGACTGCTGAAATAATTAACCGATTTGTTAATGTTAAAAATTCTAAGCCAGAAAAAAAAAGTTTCAGTCAGTCAATGAAGAAGAAGCGAAGGTATTTAAAATAAATAATTACTGAACTGAAGTTAGATGTATATAACTAATCAGACAAGTTATCTCTGATTGAAACCTTAAGAGTATTTGAATTTTAAATTTTAGCTTGAATAACAGAAAGGAATTAAAAATAGCTGCTAGATGCATAATTACATTACTTCTGGATTTGAATCTTGAGCTTCGTTATTAAAAATAATATCCTGATATTATTCTGGGAAATGTGGATTTAAATGGAGTATTATCTAGGAATCATTGATTATTGAAGTTTATTATAGACAGAAGTAGAGTATAAAGTTATTATTTTAGAATTTTTAAATAAAATTACAAAAAAAAATCAAGTCAGATGTCACATGACCTAATTGCGAGCTCTCTATATAATAATTTTTAAATAATAATAATATTAATAATCTATTACTTATTAAAGTTAAATAAACAGATAGAAGTATATGTTTTTATTTTTATAGAAGCATATGAAAGTGATTTAACAACAACAACAACAGAATTAAAACAAAGTCGAAAAGATAGATGGATTCATTCTATCTTTTCACAAAGACTTTATCTTGTATTTGGAAAGTGATAGTATTTATTTATAGTTTAAAATCGACAAAGCGCATGCCATTAGCTTAATGGCTAATTATTAATATTACAGTTTATAAAACATAGCGCTATATAAAATAAATATCTTATTTACAAATCCATTTGTAAATTATCATAAGTACCACTTCTCACTGCATGGACCTTTCAGTTTTTTTTGTTAATAAAATTATTTTTAAATTTACTATATTCGTAATAAATATTGCTACGAAGATTTACTTTATAGTTTCTTGTTTAATAGAAGTTGGTAATAAGTGATCATAAATATATTTTTTTTTTGTTGATTTGATTTTAAAAAAAAGATGTGTGGCTTTATTGCTCGGGTGTTCGTAAGTTCGAGCGCCAAAATCAATTCCGGGGACTTCCGATCCCAAGTCGGACGCTTTCATAACTATGTCAAAACGTGCCGAGCTCTTTTGATGAAAGTCATTTTCTTATATTGGGGAGTTATTATCACTTATATCTGAAGAATTTGCGCCAATAAAAATCACAAGGGATTAAATAATCTCCAAAACTCAGAAAAGTTATCATATAGTAATGGTTTGCTCCGACTGTTTTTTTACAGTCTACTTTTTTTAAGAAACGACTGTAAACAGAAATGCGTTTTATTAGAATACAAAACATTTTACATAAGTTTATTAATTTTCATTGAACCAGAAGCTGTAAATAATGTAATTAATGTTATAAGAATAATAATTGATCAATTTTTAAATGATTTTATAGCAGTGAATAATGACAAACATCGATGCTAAGAAAAAAAGCTGCACTAATTTCCAAATGCATGTTCAAAATCTCTATTTCTTATTTCTGTTTCATTTTCACAAATTTCTTGCTTACATAGCAACTAATTAAATTTTTAATTTTTTTTTTTTTATAGTAATGATTCAATTTTACACAATAACATTTTTATTAAAATATTATAGACTTAAAAACAATCATTTAATTTTATCAGAAAACTAAAATATCACCTACCCTATTATGTAACACTATCATTTTCAACCATTATCGATCGATGTACGGTAATATGGAGGACTTTCCAAGTTTAGTCCATTTTTTCTAAGATTCATAGCCTCTCTTTTTATACCATGCTAAAAAATTATACATAGGGAAGATGTCATCATAATTATTTTCAATCATTATCATTCCACTGTAGGATAAATATCTCTCCAAGTTTAATCCAGTTTTTTCGAAACCGTAGTCTCTTTTTTTCACTCTTCAGCAAGCCAACTTACTTATTTAATCTAACTATTTTACATGTAATCCCTTTTTAGATCATTTAAAATTTTATGGAATCCAATTTAATATTTAATTCATATATACTATTATTTCTTCTAGGAATATATTCAACTGGGCTCCATTTCAGTCTCTTAATTCTTTCAATAATGTTTGTCCACCCATATATTTTTTTTTGTTACTACAAGAAAAAACATTTTTACAATTTTCTGAGTTGTCTGAAGTTTTTGTATTGCTCTTCTTTTAAGTGTCTAGTTTTCAGATTCGTTGTACAAACCTGATAAAACACATCTACTACTTGTCATTAACACATCTACTAAAAACTTTTCTTTCCAAATGCTAGGTATGTTTGCTTACCAATTATCCAATATTGGTCAATAAGAAGTGGACAGTTAGATATTCTGAGCTTCAGAATAAAACAAAATTGGAAAAATGCTTATTTAATCACCATTTGGTAGTTGGAAAATATGGATGGATATTATCATCTATTACCATCTCTTTCACGGTTTACTCTACAAGGTGCTACTGGAAAGGTCTTTTCTCTACATTGGAGTATTTAAAAAATATTTTATCTTACTATAGATATCAATTGACTGTATCAAATAAGTCTTTCATTATACTTAGCTGTAGCAAAACACATAACATAAATAATCTCATATTGTCATAGTTTACAGTCACCTGTTTTGAAGTTGCTTCTGATGAAGTTAAGATAATGTTTGCAAGATGTCAAATAAATAAATTAAAAGATCAGTATATAATATATAAACTTATTTGCATTTTAGTATTAATTTTCAGTTTTTTTTCTTCTGGAGTTAGAATTTTGGAATATATATTTTATGATTATTGCTTTGATTTTAATAATTCTGCTATATACAAGAATGTCCAATGTGAAATGATTAGTCAATCCAAAGATACAACTATTGCTTGTTGCTGGACTATAAAATGTTCAGTAGAATTTTGATTCTGTTTTCTGTTCCAGCAAAAATCAACCTACTTGACTGATTTTGACAGCTATGTAATATTTTATAATGATGAGATTTTTTTTATAGATTTCTTTAGTTCTACTTATGTTTATAGAGTATTCTGTCTGAAGGTTTATGATGATAACATTTTACTATTGATTATAGGTTGGACTATTTCCATAATCTAACATTAAATGTTGAAAGTCTTTAGAAAAATTCAAACTTTATTTACACTTTCTAAATACATTCAGCTATTAGTAATAGCATGCAGATTAGTATATAACACAAGGGTTTGGGTAGTGGAGTTTCCTATCTTCTTAAGATGTCACTGGCTCTCACAAGTGACAAATACAAGCATGGAAATTGAAACGGAACCACTAGATTTTGAATATTTGAGTGTTATTATAAATTCAATATTTAAAATCTAAATGTTCAGATTCAATTCTCTTGCTAGAACTCTTACTGGTTAGTCCAGAAATACTTGAAGAATAAGAGTACCAAACTCTCCATATGGTATTGCCATCAAATACAAGCTTTCACAATCAATGGTGGCACTACTGTATAGAGAGTTTGGCACTCTTATTAACAGAATGTGTAATCATATGAAATGGTGATCATGTGATTTTTGGATGGTTAAATTCGTGAAGAAAAGGAAATAATGCCACTAAAAATGTGTTTTGTAATAGTTTGTGTGTTATTACTAAAAGTTGAATGTATTTTAAAAGTTTAAATAAAGTTTGAATTTTTCTGAAGACTTTCAATATCTATTCTTAAATCAATCCAACATATAATTACTAAGTTTATGTAATCTTTCTTTCAGATGTAGTTTTTATTAGTTTGAGTCTTTTTATATATCAAGTGATTATGTTTTTGTTCTTACACATATTCAAAAAACTTTGTGTATTACCTGGAAAATATTTGTAATTAAATCTATCAAACCTGAGACATTTCAAATATATAATTAAATGCAATGTGACTTTATTTTAATACATTATTTTAACACTATCGCTAGTATTATTTTATTTAATTTTAATTATAATGCATTTATTCTAACATTTTTACTTTTTTTTTTTTATTTAGCATTACTTTTTTTTAAGAATAGCATATGAAAGTTCTTTTTGTATGTCTATAATTTTTTGCAAAATCATTAATTTGCTTTTTGGATAGTTTTTATTACAAAAGTTAGTGGAGCGAATGCAATATATTCTAAATTAGTGAATTAACTTTCTTTGTAACTTAATATATTCCTGGCATAACTTTCTTAAAATTTTGTAAGCCTGCTATACAGAGTAAACAGAAAGATAAAAGGGTTGTCTACATTGGATGGCATCAAGAAAATACAAGGAATATAACTTTTTCTTTTAAAAAAAATTTATTCGATTTCATTGCATCCCCAGCACTTCGATGACCCTTTCACATCATTGTGAATATTGACTGATGTATTTAACATATTCTTTGCTTTACATTAATTTAATTCTAAAGCAGTATGTAATTTACTTATACTGAATATTTCCGATATATGTAATTAGAGGGATTTGAACTCAGGATTTTTTCAGTCTATTCATCCTCCAATCCATCTCAGGGAATTAATACACATGACCACATACAGATGAAAAAAATACACACTACCAATATACATATTTTGTGTAGAACCAGCACTCATCAGTTGGGACCGATCATACTCTCCCACACATATATACAGTCAGTGCTTAGTTTATGTTAAGATAGCAATTCCTCAAACTTTACTAAACATGCTTCAATCTTTTCACTCTTCCAACTATTCAACCATGCATTTCATTGGTTCTGACAATGGAACACTCAAAGCCCTTAGTGGATTTGATATTGTAGATTATGTCAATCTAACCCTTCATATTATCAAACTATTGTGTATTCATATATATTAATAGTAAAGGAATGAGCTGAACTTATACTAAAAATATAATGTAATTATAAAGCAGCATATAATTTTATTTCCTATATTTATAATTAGAGGGATATGAATTTAGAATTTTTCAGTCTATTCATTTTTCAATCCATCTCAGGCAACTGATACACATGATCTCATAATGTGAAAAGGTACATAATCCCCAATATATGTATTTTGTGCTGAACCAACACTCATCAGTTAAGTCAGATCATAATCTCCCACACATGTATACAATCAGAACTCAGCGTAAATTAAAATATCAAGTCCTCAAACAAGCATTCCATCATTGATTTTTCAATGAAATGGATGGTTGAGGAGTTGGAAAGGTGAGAATATTGAAGCATGTCCATAAAAGTTTAAAAACTTGATATCTTAATTTACACTGAGTTCTGATTGTGTGTGTGTATATATATATATATATATATATATATATATATATATATATATGGGAGATTATGATCTGGCACAACTGATGAGTGCTGGTTCTGCATGAAATATGTATATTGGGATCTTGTACCTTTCTCACACATGTATGGTGATGTGTATCATTTGCTTGATATGGAATGGAGGATGAACTGACTGAAAAATTTTGAGTTCAAATCCTTCTAATTTTCATGAATTTGTGATTTAGAGGTGTCATTTAATTATAAAATATAATTGCTGCTTTATCAGGAATACCATCTTCTATATCTGCATCTGATTGTAAAATAAATCTTTTTTATTCATATCTTTTTATTATTTTTACTGAAGGTTTGAAGTGATAGTGTTTTACTTGTAGTTATATATTGGGTTATTTCTCTCTTCTAGTTGAGTGACAAACATTGCTAAAAAATTCTAACTTTATTTATATTTTTTAACTGCTTTTAATTATTAGCAATAATACACAGATTAATGTAGAATATAATCTTTGAGCAATGCTTAAAATACTTACCAAGAAAACAAATGATAAAATCCTGGAGAGGAGCAGCACCTACAGCATGCGAAATATGGAAATAAATAAGTTATGAAAAGAAGACATGCAATGGACAATGGCATAATAGCAACCAGCCAAAGATAAAATTAAGACAGACTAATAAGCAACAAAATGTGTCACCCAATTACTAGTATCCACTTATTAAGCTTAATATAAGGACTTATAATTTATTAAAGTAATGTATAAAAAAAATTGTAAGTAACCAAAAACAAAAAAAGATTGGAAAACAATAAAACCTTGTAAATGTGTGTAAATATAATGTCTTTTTTCCCCATGTGTCATAGCATCAACCAGGAAGCGAACCCGCTAATCCGGGACAATTGTTTGTAAACCAGCTGTCGCTGACCTCTCGACCACCAATGCTTGACATGTCTTTTAATAAAGGTAAATACTTAAAATAAAAAATATTTCCAGTAGTTCTTTTCTCAATGCCTTTTTCATGGGTTGCTAATCTAATTAACTGATATTATAACATAAAGCCAGCAACATTTAAAAAAGAGACGAGAAAAATACCACGAAAACTTTTCTATATTAACTTATATATTATTATTAATAGATAAAAATATTTGTAAAACTATTAGAAGGTTTGATTTATTTAAGGACATTGCATAGTTAATTAGACAATGAAATTATTCTTTTATCGTTTTTTAATTTTTAAATCAGTTTTGGACATTAATAATTTTAAAATGGAATTTGCGTTTAGATGTAAACTAATCGTTTATTTCAAATTTAATTCCTTATGTTTATTATTTTTGCTTTTCTACTTATCTTGCTTTTAGATGAACGGTTCATAGATCACAACAAAATCATCACCATCAATTTCAGCAATATTAGTTGGATTTTCTGAATTTATATATAAAAATTTTTCCATGTACTGATTTCTTTTGCTATATTTAAAAACATAGTACTCATAAATTTTTCTCTGTTGTTTAAATCAATCAATATGGATTTTTTTTTTTATATTAACTATTTAAAACAAATTAAATCCATCTTTATTATTAAATTTATATACTGGGTGGTTGTGTATATGCCTTTCATGACTATGAGACAGAATTTGAATCCAAACTGTACAAAACGAAATTTTATGATTAGGTTTTAATAAATAAAATTAAAAGCGTGTGAATCGCTTGAAAGAGAAGCTATTAAGGGTGCAAAAATATTAAACGCTTAGCGCTTTCGAGGCCTACTAACAATTAATTTTCTGCATAAGGGTTATTTTTACTAATTTTAACTAAAAGGCAAACAAAGATAAAGAAACAACCTATGGTTCTTCTCTCTGCAAATAATAAGCTTGATAATTAATACTTTCTCATTTACTTTATCTCTATGGAAATTTCTGGAGAAGTCTCGGAGGCTATTTTAATAGTTTTACCTTTTTCCTTGCATGTATATATAATTTATAATTTTGCTTGGTCTACATATGAAGAGAGCATTTTCAATAATTGCATATTACATCTAAGGTTCAGTGTATTTCAATATACTTGTATTTAAGTATTAAAATTTACAAAATATACGTTGATGATGTTTTTGTTTGTGGATATGATTGTCTTATGAATGAATTGAACAAATTAAATGGTTTGAAGTGTAAAGTTGAAAAAAAAAAAAAAAATCTTGATTTGTAACCATAAGAGAAAATAGTTTATTAAATTATAAAATGAAAATAAAACCTTTGCAAAAAAGAGGTTATATATATATTATAAATTAAAGATACCGGTTTTGCATAAAATCCAAGTCTTTGTTGTTTTTTTTTTTTATTATTTCACAATAAGAAATTATGTCATTATAAAAGTGATAAATCACATAAAATTGAAATATAAAAAAAGAGTTGATTGAAGTTGAATAATAATAAACAAATTTATTATACTGAAAAAATATACTCATTTAAAGGAGCAGAAAATTAATGATAAAAAAAACGGATATCGATTCCATATGTTTCAAATGCTTAAGCTAAACTTTTTAAAAATATAGAATTTTATATAATGTTTCATTTCGTGTTCCACTTAATGTTAATAGATTGGTAAGTAATTCAAAAATATTACATCTAAGAAACAACAAAGTAATATTAATATTTGAAATACAGGCACCCTTCATATACCTGGAGCCTAATTGTAAATATAAGGGATTTGAACTCAGACTTTCAAGCACCTTTCAACTATTCACACTATCTCATATCACTGATACACATGATCACACACACGTAGAAAAGATCAATAATCACCAATATACATATTTGGTTCTGAACCAACACTCATCAGTTGGTCCAGATTATCATCTCTCACATTATATATATATATATATGATAAATATATATATATATATATAGGATGATATCTATGGACATATATATATATATATAATCAGTGATTAGCTTATAGTAAGGTAGAAAATCCTCATACTTTAATGGACAGGCTTCAATCTACTCCAACCTCCAATTCTTCAGCCATCCATACCACTGAAAATCTGGTGATAGAAAGCCCAAGTCCCATACTAATGCCAATATTGTTGTCATGCCTATGTTGATCTCAAGTCACTCTGACTCCTCATGTACAGGATCACATCAATTTAAATACATAGAAGAAGGGTGGACAGAATGAAGGCTTAATGTGTAATATTTGAAATAAGGCACTCTTCATATACCTGGAGCCTAATTGTAAATATCGGGGATTTGAACTAGACTTTCAAGCACTTTTCAACTATCCACACTCTCTCATATCACTGATACACATGATCACACACCCCTAGAGAAGTAATATTGTATACCATTTATAGATAAAGCTTTTTGAAGAAAAGTTAAAAGAACATCAATAAACTTATAAAAAACAAGAGAAGTGATGATTTAATAATGGCATAATGAAAAAAATATGAGAGTTTATTTTCAATTTCGACCTAGAAAATGCTAAGATTTTTTATGAGAAAAAAAATTTATAATGAAAGAAAAAATAAGATAAGAATGTTGATAAATAACATTTTAGTATAAATTGGAAATTTACAAAAGTTTTTGAATATTAGTTTTTAGGAAATGAGCAGAAATAGAATCTTATAAATAATAAAAGAAGCCTAAATAGTGATCATAGGTTTATGAAAATTTAAAAAAAAGTTTGTATCTTGAGGAAAGAGATTGTGATCATTAAATACAATTGACCATGTCTTATTTTCTTTTGAAAGAGAGAAATAATTAGATTATAAATATGGCTGATATTTGTCAAGCATTGGTGGTCGAGAGGTCAGCGACAGCTGCTTTATAAGCAGTTGTCCCAGGTTAGCGGGTTCGCTTCCAGCTGATGCTGTGATACATGAGAAAAAAATATATGGCTGATATTGTAAAATAGCATAAAAAGATAAAGTAGATAACTAGGAGGAGGGGTTGATTTTGAGTAGTAATTAAATTCTAGAGCAATACCTGTTTAATGATTAACATTATTTGATACACCTGACTTTTTCTAATTAATCCAAAGATTTTGGACAATATATTAATATAAATTATTTAAGAGAAATTTATAAAAATACAGAAAACAGTTTGACAGAATAAGTCTTTTTAAATTAGATGTAATTTGCTAAGCAGGATATTATCAATTACTCAAGATTTGGTCTGCCATCTACTGATATCTTCATTTTCTGGGTATCAATAAATTGGTTAGGATCAAATAAATTAGCCAAATTTTACAATAATTTCTACTAAGAATAAAATGCTCAAGTTCTCATTTTTAAATACTAAAATTAAATATATTTTTGGCATTTTGATTGCACCTACTAAAATGACAATGGATCCTGATCCGCTTGCAAAATATCTAAACTATGAAGTAAATGGAAAGAAAGATAGATACTTAACTGATTAGTGTTCACTTTTCAATAAAATAAGACACAAGCGTTAAAAAAAAAATACTAGGTCAAATTTAATTTTTATATCTTTTAGTTTGTATCACAATGATAAAATCACTTTTATTCATTTTTTAAGCTGATCCTATTGTATATCTGAAATTTCTACGATCACAGATAGTTCTCTATAGTTTACTATATCACTATGATTTAATTGAATAACTACCAAACATTTCAAAAGCAATAACGACTGCAAGAAATGCCGGAGTAGTGACTTAGGTAAGACTCAGAAAGAGACTGCTGGCTTATTACTAGTGAATAATGGCATAGGTACAGACTTTCTCCGACCCAATTCTGTTTAAAAAAATAATTTGTAATTCCTGCATCACTTTCTAGATAATTGTTAAAAAATAATTTCCCTATAAATATTACTCTTTTTTTTAAATGTATCCTCATAGATAGTTTTAATTAAAAACAAACATTTTTTTCCACCTAAATAATTTTAGAATATATATATATATTTACATACACAACTATAAAAACATTGTTCAATTTGGAATTTATCATTAACTATAAAAACATTGTTTAATTATAAAATACATGTATATCTATAATAGGTGGAAGGGTATAAAGATAAATAGACCGATAATTGGGTATATAGACAAGTAGATCGATAGAAAAAGAGATATATAATAGATATAAATATGTCGATAATAAATTAAATGGGTGACTGAAATTATAGGTGCATGAATAGATAAATGGATAGGTCGACGTATATGCAGAAAAATCATTAATAAGACAGGTATATAGATAAGTATGAATTAAGAATGTATAAATAGGCAGGTAGATAGATAGCTGCATACATAGGGATACTCTGGATATGGAAATAGGTAGATGGTGATTGATAAATAAACAGGTAAATAAATAGGCAAAAAGATAAATATATAGATAGGCAGATGGGTAGATAAATGGATCGATCTAATAGATAAATAGATGACAGATAGTTAGATATATATGTTAGAGATGAATAGAGAGGGAGATAGACAAATGACAGATATATAAATAGATAAATGGGTGATAGATAGATAAATGGATAGATAGATACTGATAGATAGATAATACGACTTAATGGTTAGCTAGATAATTAAATATTTGAATGAACTGAGATATGGGGTAGGTATGGGTGCAGATGAAAGAATATAGATAGATAGATAGATAGATAGATAGATAGATAGATAGATAGATAGATAGATAGATAGATAGATAGATAGATAGATAGATAGATAGATAGATAGATAGATAGATAGATAGATAGATAGATAGATAGATAGATAGATAGATAATTTGATGGATGAATTAGTAGACAGGTTAGTATGTGGTGGGTAAACAGATAGATAGATAAGTAGAGAGAGTGATTGTATGAGTAAATGAATAGATGTATAAATAGATAGATAGGTAGGTAGGTAGATAAACAAGCAGATATATATATAAATCGATGGGTAGATAAATAGATCAAACTTATTGTTAATTTCATGCGCTTGTTTTTCGTCGGAAGATAAGTTCAGTATCTAGACTATAGATACTTTTACAAATAAGTTAAGACTTTATCCTCAACAATGAATGGTAATTCGCCTAGGCTTGCTTCGCTTTTAACATATAATCTGCCACTTTATTATTCGTAAACTACGTATCTATTGACTTTCAATAAACGAGAAATGTTATTAGATGGATTATTAAAATTACAATTTCAAAAACTAATTACTTAAATATTTTATATGTAGATTTTTAGAAGATTAAAAAAAAGAAGAAGGGACAAACAATAAAAAACTTTTAATATCAGGATTTCGAAGAATGCAAAAATAAATTGACGCATTACTGAAGTGTATTTTAACACAGATTGAATGAATATGAAAAATTATTTAGGAAATTAAGAATCGAAAAACAAATTGCATTTATTCATAGGAATAGAGGAGTTGTTTTTTTTTTAAAAAAAATTTCTTAAAGGATTAAAAATGGAGATTAAAATGTAAAGGAAAAAAATGGTTCGAAATATAACGTTTAAAATATCATAAAAAATCGACAGTCTGGGAGAAAATATTATGGAATATTGTATTAAAAATTTTCTCTGATAAATAACCGATGATGATTATACTTATATGCAAGTTAAGTAATAGCTTTAAAATAGCCTACTACACGGCGGTTCCCAATAATGAAGAATGCATTACTCACCAGGTTTGCAAGTAGCGAGTGTTGAGGATTTAAATTTTTCTCAAAGAGTAGCTTGATATCTATTTACCGACCATAGGTGGATGATTTGTTGGATTAACTATGTATTGGCAGCCAATTTGAAAAAAACCCGTGACTGACATTGGACCTGATGCCAACTCCTGGTTATTAAAGTAGCAGGTGGATAATTAACTATTACTCAGGAGATAACATATATAGATGAATGTGTGTATGTATATACACGCACTAGAATCATTTACTAATTAATGATTTGACAAAAATTGTGCTAATATATTTGTGTTTTTAATTCTAAGCACTGTTTTTAATAAAAGTTTGCAATATATATGCCTTTAAAGCTTCAAACAATTTTAAATAACACTGACATTATAATATTTCCTTTAAACATCCCCCTCCCCTCCCCACTTTTCCTAGTTCTTGTCAATTGCTTTTTATTTTTCTCAACTTCTAAGAGCTGCAATTGTTTGAAAAATCCAGTTCTCCTTTTAGTCCTCTACCCTTGCGGCAAGTTCCTGCAAACCCGATCTATGTTTGACTAATGCACTCATTTCTTTCTCTATTCCCGGCAAAGATCTTATAGATTTAACTTTATATTTACCGGAAATGAGGCTAGGACTCAATCGATGAGCGCAGAATAGCTGCCTTCACTCACAGACCCGGACAAGTTGTTCGCCGAAGTCAGTGGCAGAACTTCCGTAGGAAGAAGACTATCTGTCCGTGCTTTGTAGCGTCATATTTATATCGTTACGTAGTACAAATAATACCATCAACAGAGCCTCAAGTTATATTTTAAGTTATTGAGATTTTCATAAAATACAAAAATCTGCTTCTCTTCTGGACGTTGCATTACGGAGCACCCAACTCGGAAATTATCGCCTGACGGTTCGCTTGAATCGAGTCACCTGTATGCCATTGATTTTTTGGTTTCTTTGTGTTATCAAGTAGTAGAAGTCAATCCACTATTGTTCTCCTTGATGGTTTACAGATGCTTAGGCTAATAGAAAAGAAAGAAAAAGAAAATACACTTTTTTAAACTGAACAGGCAAGCTAGATTCTTTATCATTTATTCTTCATTTCTTTCTCTTTTTTTTTCTTTCTATTCTCTGCAAAAATTATAAAAACAATCAATTGTTTGATATATAAAAAAGAGAAACAAAATTTGAAGTTCTACGTAGTAGCAACAGTTAAAAAAGTTTATCCGCGTTCGTTGCAAAGATCGCCGTTTTGCCGAGCTGATAGTTTGAAGAAAGTTCGGTATATATTTATTTTCAT
The DNA here is from genome assembly GCA_028023455.1 of Epiperipatus broadwayi. Taxonomy (NCBI): domain Eukaryota; kingdom Metazoa; phylum Onychophora; class Udeonychophora; order Euonychophora; family Peripatidae; genus Epiperipatus; species Epiperipatus broadwayi. Next base: position 296,050 of record JAQFVV010000444.1, read on the forward strand.
TTTCTACTCGCATTTGGTATATCGTATCCTAAGGCGTTCCAAATGAACTCATAATGAAGTTAATGGGTTGAGCATGTTTTTGCAGGCTTTAACTTTCAATTTGTCTATTTTTTGCGAGGATAGATAGGGCAATAGTGTCAATAACAATGTTCGTAGTCTTTGACGAGCCCATCGGCAAACCCGCTAGCCTGACCCGGAGCTTACAAGGTGGATAAGCATGGAGCTAGATGAATAACCGGGATAGCGTGTAAAATTAAAATTTAAAAAAAAAAAAAAAAGCGGAATAAAAAAAATAAAAGGAAAGCAAATGTTCTTTATTTTCAATTAGAATAATCAAAATTAATTAAAAAAGAGAGAGATTTCAAAAGCGGTGAATATATGGAATATTATCAAAACCTCAAACAATTAACACACACACACACACGTATATGTTTAATACAAATGTAGAGATATCATAATATACTGCATATATTAAATCTATACACATGAACATAATGGAAGCATATATTTTACGTTTTTTTTTTTAAAAAAAAAATCTTTTACTTTATTCAAGCGTATTTACAAAAGTGAGTGTTTTTATAAGAGAGAAATTTCTACTTTAACATAAAATATTACGAAATATTTTCATAACTTAACTTTCAGGATTCAGCCCGGGACTCCTTAAATTGTCATTTAAGTGAATACTACAAAAATCGATAACTGTAAATATCTATATTTCATTACGAATCGAAGTCGGAATTTTTGCCTTAAATTAAAAAGTGAACGTAATCATTTCTGAAGATATAATTAATAGATATAATATAAGTTGGGGAAAAAATCCCAAACTAGTTAGTCGTCATCAGAATTTTTTGAAATTATTTTTGACAATAATAACATTGTTCTGTTTTTTTTTAAAAAAAAATCAGCTTTATTTTATTTTGGAAACATTTTGTTTTACCCAAGTTTTTTTTAACCATAATCAGTTTATGTATAGACAAAAACATACGGTTTAAAAATGTTATTGATAAACTATAAAGTTATATAGCTCAGTTGATTAGAGCATTACTTTAAATTCAATATTCATGAATCTAAAGATCCAGGTTCGATTCCCATGCTAGTACTATCACTGTTCAGATCAATAACACGGAAGAAAAAAGTGGAATAATACCACTCGAAACATTGCGTTATATATTAAAATGTATGCCATTAATAACAGTTGGTTGTATGTGGAAAGTTGAAATAAAGTTTAAAATTTTTCTAAAGACATTCAATATTTAATATTAAATGATGAAAATAGTCCAACAAGTAATTAATACTAAAATGTCATCATCGCAAACCTTCAGGCAGTCAATATGGATATTATAATTTAACCTATTTAATGTGACTATTTACATTACCATAAACAAATCTATGCCAGAAGTTACAAATAGCCCTGTAATTCAATATATTATGTTCATAATGTCAAGTTTAAGGTGTAATCTAGGTGAAATTTGGATTCTAAATGGAATTGGTATTTTTTTATTCAAGTGGTCAGCCTTTTGTAATCACCAGCTAAAACTTACTTTATAAAATGTTCTTGGAAATTTTGGTCTGTAATGAATGCATTTTTCTCTCACTGTTTTTTTTTTTTTTTTTTTTGGAAAAAGGGGGAGGGGAGGTTGAAAATCTTTACATTTATAGTAGACTATTTAAAGAGTACTTCCTTTTAAATCATAATTTACAAATGTCATATCATAGTTGTCAATTAACATGACATTACCAGTCTTGATTGAAATAATTATTAATTTTAATTTAAAGTCGCTTTATTTTTTTATTATTACTTTCTGAGGTTGCAAGAAAGATTATTACAGATCTGCATTATAAAATATATTCTGTTAAAATAGACTTATTATAAACTTTTATTAAAACAATAATATTGAACTATTTTAATTTACAACGTATTACACTTATTCCCAAACCTTTGAATTTGAAAATGTATATATTTTAATTTTTTTTTAGGTAAACCAATCATAGAAATTCAAAAATATATTACAAAGGGATAACAACTCCTGCAATGCATTCATAAACAAAAAAAAAAGGGTTATTTTATAAAAAATGAATTAGGTCAAAGTGTTATTTATATAATATGTAATTACCTGTAACACATACAGCAATATTACATAACTTTCTCATATGTTTCCAAATGTTGTTGACTTCACACTATTATGAAGAGAATTACCAGCCATACATAATAATTTTCAACTATCAATGTCACATAAAACTAAAAAAATTGCAATTATGTGCAAAGTTCATTTTCAAAATAAATGATAACATAAAAGTATGACACAAGGTTCTAATATTAGACATTTCTACACCTTTTTATAGGGATACACTAAAATATGATAAAGTTTCTATTATCTGGTTATTTTTCCATCAACCATCACAATGAAGCAAAAAGATGTGCTTAAAAATATATTATTCCTCTTAGTAAAAACATTGAATTATTTTTAAAAATGAGATATGTTTAGTTAATGTTTTCCTGAGGGTTTGTGATGATAATGTTCTAGTTGTATTTATATATTGGACAATTTCCTTCATCTAATATGTGTATTGAATGTCTTTAGAAAAAAATAATTTTATTTAAATATTCCAAATACATGCAACTATTAGTAATAGCACATCAAATAGGTCAGTATATGCACACTGTTTCGAGAGGTATTATTCTACCCTCTTCTTCAGGTGTTGCTGGCCTGATAAGTGACAGCATGGAGTTTGAACCTGGACCCTTAGATTCTTGAGTACTGTAATGCTCTAACCAACTGAGTCATTCTGCCAAATGTTTAGTTAATAATAAATTGTCAAATGTGTACAAAAACATGCACTACAAATATTTGTAATTTTTTACTAAATGTTTATTTTTAAAAGTGTCAAAATTAACTCTTCTTTTATGACTCATGAAATGCTTTGTGGTGAAGACTGAGTTGTCTGTGATATTTTGGATGCTCTGTTATCTTTATAAACAACAGAAACTCATGACTTTGTTTTACTTACTTTTTTTTTTAAGTGTCATAGCATCGGTCGGGACACGAACCCGCAACCCGGACAACTGCCTGCAAGTGCAAGGCAGTCGCGCTGACCTCTCGACCACCAATGCAAGACTTGTTTTACTTACTTTAGTTATAGTTTTGACAAATAGGTCAACTTTTTAATATTTAAAAAAAAAAGCTGTTTGTGTATAGCAAAAATGATGATATAAGGAAAGATTATTTCTTATATAGATGCCATTAATCAATAAAAACTATAAAAAAGGTAAAAAAAGTATATATACTTTTAGTAGTAAAGTTTTAATAATATTTATTATTATTTTTATTATCATATTTTAAATATTATTTTTTAAATTATTTTTTATCATTTCTAAATGTATATGTCATTTTTAAAGATATATATATATATATATATTAAAGCATTATTTATAATCAGAACAAAGTTAGTTTAATAAAGTTATACAGTTTAGTCAAAAGAAAACTACTATAAAGATTATAAAGTATTGAAAGTCACATATTCATTAAAAATAAAATAAAAGATTGAATGTGGTTGAGCATATCAAAAATTATTATTGATTTTGTATAATAATTCATGTCAGAGCTATAATTATTGTAGAATTAAAATCTATAACATTAACACGTATAATGTTTTAAATGTATGTGTATAAGAAAATAAAAAGCATTTATACTAAAAAAAATATCTTATTAAACATTTTAAACAAAATTTTGAATTAGTGGAACAGTCTTAAGAATTTACATACAATTTTCTGTTATAATTAAAATCAAAGAAGATTAAATTCCATAAAGCAACATTGGTTAAAAATAATATTTATTGTGATATGAAGAAAAAGTAAATAATTGTATTATATTGTATTGAAATCATCAATAATATCGATAACTATTTCAGATCTTCACATGATCACAATTTCTTATGCTTTCTTATAACTGTTATTAAAACAGGCAAAACTCTCCATACAGTATTGCCACTCAGTGTAAGCCAGAGTAATCAGTGGATGTCAGAAGGTTTGTGCATAAAATCCCCATCTAGTGCCTACTCGTCCAATATCCCCACTGACAAAGGCCACAAGCTGAAACTGGTCTGGAGATATTGAATGAGTAGGCACTAGATGAGGATTTTATGCACAAGCCTTCTGGCATCCATTGATTACTCTGGCTTTCACTGAGTGGCAATACTGTATGGAAAGTTTTGTATGTTTTTTTTTTATTTCGGATCTTGTTGTGTGCAATTGAGACTTATTGAGATTAAATTATAATTAAAAATTGAATGAAAATAAATTTTGTTTGTTTGTAAAATAAAGTTTTAGTTTACTTTCTTTTAATAATTATATAAATATAATTTTACATTTTAAGATTTTAAACTTGTTTTTAACTTAAAATTTTGAACAAAGTTAATATATAAATTTTAATCAAATGAGTCATAAACCGAAAACTGATTGGAAAACAAATACACGATCATATACAGCCAATAGATCAAATTGTTTTCCATTCAAACATGAAGAACAATACTAATTGTTTGTTAAATTGTTTGGTTCCTCTTTAAGGTTTCTCCATTAGTGTTTGTGAGCTAGTTAAAGTTGAGTTCAGTTACTAGTTTTTACCTGAAGAAACAAGAATATAAATTTTTTAAAGAATTAGCTGAAATGTCTTAAAGGAAAAAAAATATATAGAATCAAAATTATTGGAGAAATTAAATAAACAAGCATTAAAAGACTACAGATCAAAATTATAATCTTTCAATTACAGTCTTGGGAATTTTATTCGTCACAGGTTTGAATTATAGGATGATTTGATAATTGCTAATCTTAACTGAGTAATCATAATTGTTTTGAAATGTAATCATTAGGAAAGAATACATGTATAGCCAAAAATGTCTTACAACTTACTAACTGTCATTTTACAAAATAAAATATGTCACTGAATTGATAGCTGTGGGAAAATGAAATTCAGCCAACAGATTAAAATAAAATGACGTCATAAACAAAATTAGATTTCAAAGATTATAAAATTCATTCAAACTACTAAGACTGAAGCATAACTGGAAAATCCAAGATTTGAAAAAGTCATCCTTACCTTGCTAAGAAAATGGAAATTTTAAATACTATAAAAAACATGTTTTATTAAAATTAAAATATATATGGGCAAAGCAATCATAAAGCAAAAGAAAAAATTGATTAAAAAGTGGTAATATAAAACTAAACAAAAGGAAATATATGAGATAATCTGGGTATAGTTCCACTGAAAATCAATAAGAATTTAATTTTCATTGTAACCTATTTAATTCATATATTTTAGAGATGATCTCTGCATTTAATTAGTAATATATAAACCTGTAATAGCTACATGAATTTTGTAATAAACATTACACATGGTAAAATGATACCGCTAATTAGAAAAATATTATTTTGTAGTAAAATTATGTCTTAAATGGGCATTTTAAAGAAATGGAAAAAAAATTTCCTCAATTTTTTTGCCATTTGCACTGTTGTCAATGCCATTATTAGTAGCTTCAAATCTACCTAATGATTCTAAAATATATTAGGAGTCTTTCCTCTAAATATGGATTTGTAAGCAATTTTGCTAATGTTTTTTTAAAAATCCAAGCATTGAATTTTCTTTGTTTAATTTTTTTTATATAAAATGAATGAGTCAACAGTTGATATTTAACATTTGAAAAAAAAAATTGTCATTGACCCACCTATTCATGTTATAATCATAATCATTTCATGGTTTTTATAGAATATGTGCATGGAAACTTTATGCAGGAATATCACACAAAAAAGCAACATCATACAAAGTTTTCATAAGCCTGGTAACTAACTTCAATTGAATACATTCTTTTAGAAATATTACAATTAAGTATAATAATAAAATAAATCTGATTGTTATTATTCTAAGAAGTACTAACAAAAACTATTATAATAGTTCTATAAAAAAAGTGAAAAAAAAAACCAACAAAGATGCAAAAAAACAGAACAAAATTATTTATATTTTGATACGCGTTAAAACTTAGACTATGTGAGGTAAATTCAAACTAATTTAATTTTTATAAGTAGAAATATATTTAGGAAAATACTGAGGTGAACACCTGCCCACTTTAAACAATAATATAAATTTATGACAGGAATGTAGCCTTTTATGGCTAATTAATTTGTAAAATTTTCATAATTTTTATTTATTTTCTACTGAATATTTTATAAAATTTGCATTTTTAAATTTATATATGTAATATTTTTTTAAAATGATGGAATAATAGATATTTTTATTTCATAAAATGTGTGCTAATAATTAACAAATAATGGCATGCAGTATATATATATATATATATATGCCATATATATAGATATTTATATATATATATATATATATATATAAAGATCTTGAGGAAGGAAGGAGGGGGGTGCTAAATAAAGTATCAAATTCAGTTAAAGATATATATAAACCAGCATACTATGATGGGATAATATTTGTATAAGTAACCACTATATAAATGTATTTTAATGCATTCATTATATGATGAAATATAATTTGTATGGTCTCCCATTTTCTTTGTCATTATAATTTGTTAATTCATCAAATTGTTATTTTAAAATTAAAGAATAATAGTTGTATCTATTCTTTATTAAATTCTCATCCACTTATATAATGTTCTCAAGTTGTGCTAAAACAATGATATCTATTACAATAAAGCTAATTTTTTTGGAAGTAATAAGCATTGAATCTTTAAATCCAGAAATAAGTAGTTTCAAAAAATTAATTAAAAATATAATAATTTCAAAATATAATCTGAAACTGCTGTAAGTTATCTCAGATAAATTCAAGCCAATGCTATGGGGACATGTCAAAAAAATATAATAATTATATTGCTAGATAAAGTGAAGCTGTGATATGTGCAGTATCAATATTATCTACATAAATTATTCACTACTATTCCTCCTTCCCAATAGAAATCAACAAAAACTGAAAACAATAAAATTTATTATATTAAAAAATTTTCTGATATGGCAGCGGTCATTTTTCCACTTCAGAGCAATATTTTTTGGGATTGTATTGTAAGTTTATATATTTTTATTTTGATATGGTGTAATATTATTATACAATAAAATATTTTTCTGTTTAAAACCAAAAGTTTGATGAAATTTAAAAAAAATTATAGAGTATCTTTCATAAGTGATAAAATGAAAGATCAATTTAATAGTGGCAAAAAATAAGAACTGTAAAACATTATATCACAAAGCTTACAGTTTAAAGAGTTTAACCAAAAAATGAGCAATTGCAAGCAGAAGTGAGTGTATAAATTCCAAAGATGATGTAGATTTAAAAATATAAGTTCAACTAAAAAGGCAATATTAGCTACTGATAATGAAACTACATTCCATGGGAAGAGGATGGAATCATCCAGAACAGATTAATTGTAATAAAAGTCTGTAATTTTGCTATCCATTTTAATAAAAAATATATAATACAGTAAGTTTTTTATTATTTTTATTTTTTGAATGAATATATATAATGAGTGCACATACATTAAATGTATGTAAATGTGTGCTTTCAATTTATTATTAATTCTCTTTTTATATAGTACAGTTTTTTATAGAGAACTGTGCTGACACTGCTGTGCTATGGCCTTGAAATACTTTTCAGCTCTTTTTACTACTATTTACAGTCATTTTGCACTAAAATCATGAATTAAATTGCTTTATAGACTATTGATATCATTAGATTTTTTGCAACTAATAAATTTCTAAGATTAGCCTACTGCAGGGGTCCCCAATCCTATGCCTACAGGCACCATGGTGCCTGCAGACCATTTTACATGTGCCAGCCACTATTTGAACACTATAAAAAATTATTTATCTGATACAAATAAATTTAATTTTTAAGATTTTTTATAAATTATTGTATTATATTGTAATCAAATTGTAGGTCATACTATACTTTTACAGCATACAAGAGTCTATCATTAACAATATCCAACTATAAATTTACATTAAAAAAATAAATGATGCCCACCACCTGGCCGGTATTATAGAATGTGCTTTTAAGTTCAAAAAGGTTGGGGACTGCTGATCTACTGAATATAAGGTAAAAAAATACTCTGACAAAACTAGAGGTCACTGATTAGTTGATATTTTGAATACAAATATTAAAAATCTCCCATTCTATTTTTTTAAATATTTAAGGAAGAAATGCAGAATTTCATAATGTATTTAATTATTTGTAATTGTTTTTACAAAAATTATTAAAAATAAAACATATTTATATTTCCATGTAGATATTTTAAATATATATTTCATTTTTATATATACAAGTTAAGAAACTTAAAGTTTCACTAAACTGAAAGTGGTGACTATTATTGTTGTGACACTCTGTCAAGCAGTTGTCAAATAGTAGTAAGTCTGAATTTTTTGTGACAACTTAATAAGTATAAATACAATTTCAATTTCAGAAGCATATTTCATAAATTTGCAACTTTATAATAATTTATTCAGATTTAAAAATTGAAATTCATTTGACAAACCTTTTATTAATTTACTTTTTATAATGATGTTACAACCAAAAACTCAATAAAAGTAAAGTCATTGTTTTTATTATGTATTTCATATTTTTATATTTTTTAATATGTGGAAATTTCAAATATAATTTTCTAAAATTTTTTTCATTTGTGAACTTAAATTTGTAACAAATAAAGCCCAAATTATTGATTCATAATATTAAATAAAGTTATAAACATTAAAATTAAAATGTTGAACTATTAACTCAAATCTCATTAAGTATGGGTAAAAAACAAATTAAATGTGAGAAAGTTAATAACTATATTATTATTATTATTATTATTATTATTATTATTATTATTATTATTATTATTATTATTATTATTATTATTATTATTATTATTATTATTATTATTATTATTATTATTATTATTATTATTATTATTATTATTATTATTATTATTATTATTATTATTATTATTATTATTATTATTATTATTATTGTTATTATTATTATTATTGTTGTTGTTATCATTATTATTATTACTATTATTTTGTCTGCATTATAATCTTGCTTTATACTATAAATATGAAAAGTGTTTGTTATATTTATATGTCGAAAAATGAAACATGATCATTATACATGATGTATGATATATGCAAGGGAACTTAAAACAAATTCTAGTGGATATTGCAGTCCCACCATATAAGTATAACAAATTGAAAAATATTAAAAAGAATATTATGTTACATACTCAGCACATTATGCCAAAGGATTCCAACTAAATTCAGAAAGTAAATAGAACCTTCTATCCACATCTATGAACTTAAACAGATTGCAATGCATGCAAAATGAATAATGGAGTGAAATTATAAATCATTTTTAAAATGTCTATAACTTCATACAAATTGCCTAAATTAAAAATTTTCAAGGAAGAACTAATAATTTAAAAAACTTTTCTACATTAATACATAAATAATAAATTGAAAAATGCATATCTATGCTAATTTATGTAAATTTCTAATTTTGCTCCATAATCTGTCTTAGCAAGCATTGTACTTAACTCAATATTGTAGGAGCTATAAAAATTGTTCTCTATATTAATGGCGACTTGTCGACAGCTGATAGATTTTATTGAAATGCTTAGACATAATATTCTAGAAAGTTGTAAATTATTTTGTATATACTTTAATTTATTCCTAATTAGAATTATAAAATTTTAATGATTGAAATACCACCTATTTATATAACTTAAAAAATATTTCAGGTTTTAAACAGACTTAGAATTTTTTTCCAGATAACTGGCTTTAACTAACCTTGTTTTAATAAACTATTGTTGAGTTTTTAATTGTTCTTAATTAAAAGTAAAGCAAGGATGGTAAAACGTTCAAATTCTCACCATTTGATCATTGTTAAACTATGTGAGTAATGTTTTTTTTACTAGTTGTCTTTAAGAGATTATTGGAAAAGTCTTTATCCTATAAAGGACTATTTAAAGATATAATTGATTATTAGTTTAATAACTATTAAGTGCAATATTCCAACAGGCTAAAATATTAAATTAACTCTGAATTATCAACAATGTTGTTAAAGGTATGACTATAAACTTCATAGCTCCAAGAATAGATGGATTAATTCTATCTTTGATTCTTTTTTCAACATTTGGGGTGTTTTTAATTCATAGCCTGAGCAAGAATAATTTACTCCTTTTATTTACATATATACATTGAGCTATGTTTAATTGAATAATTATTCCATTCTGCCACATATTCTTAAAACATATAAATAAAAACATCCAAGAAAGGCAAAGAACTCTTAACATGTATTTTATGTTGAACTGGCAGTCTTCAGTTGGCTCAAGTGACCATCTTTACACATGTTTTTGTTATTTGTTCATATCAAATTATAAAACTTCGATTCCCATGCTTTGAAACTTTCTCAACTCACAACCTTGAAAATAACTATTATTAAACTAAATATTAATTCTAGCTCAGTCATAAAACTTTTATCTACAATAAACACATGAAAAAATCCTCGATCTTCAACTCTTTTTTTTAATATATAGTATCTTCTTTTTTAAAAGACATATTTAAAAATTCCCCTTCAACTGAAGAGTGTTGATTCACCATAAAATTCCTAGAAGGTTATATGTTTTTTTCAGATGATTTTATTCATATATTTCAAAAAGATATGATGGAAAGGACATTTTAAATATGTATAAAAAGATGTAAAGTGTAGAAAAAGAGAGATGAAGTTGAATTATTTCATGTGTTTACGTTTAATTAAAAATAGATATATTAATCTTTAATTAAGATTTAAAATATGTTTCTGGACTAGGAAAAATCTCATAAATAATTAATAATGATCATTAATGTATTTATCTAAAGTTAATGGTATCAAATACATAATTGCTAGAAGTTTGACACTTGTAAATCAAAAAAGCAGAAATATTGATACATACAAATATAAGAAATTATGTTCTGGGTCAATTAAAAAGTATTGATTCTGAATGAAATTTATTTTGGGGTCATTTATCTTTTTCAGATGTCTTTACTCATATGTTTTAAAAATATGTGATGGAATGAAAATATTAAGTAAAATTAGGAAGATACGATACATGAAAAAGAGAGATGAAGTTGAGTCATTCTATATGGGCTAGGGTTAATTCATAATTTAATAAATTATTAGTAATAATCATTGATGTATATATCTGAAATCAAAGATGTGACTGCAAAAAATTTAACACTTCCAAATCAACACATAATATATTGCAGGGGTGTCCAACAAGTCTATCGTGATCCACTGGTCGATCGCAAAGCCAATTTTGGTCGATCACGAGGCCAATCTGGCAAGAGCTGTCGGGTAACGAGTGAAAAAAATTAAGTCAAGATTTTCAAGTTTTTTTGTTATTTTTGTTTTTTTTCTAATTTTTTTTTTCAATTCTAGATAGGTGAAATCCACTAAGTCGTATCATTATTGAAAATAATATTTTTAATCTTGATTTAATGTAGCTAATTTGAATTAATAAATATTGTTAATAATTACTCATGTTGCTTTAATTCTCCCGGACGTGAGTTTTTTAGCCCGTTAAATAATTGTTATTTTTTACTAGGTAGATATATAAAAATAGTGTGTATTTCACACTTCCCTCCATTTAGACTACGCCTATGACAACAAGTCAATCGCAACACATTTTAAAAATAAAAAGTAGATCCTATGAACACAAAAGTTGGCCACCCCTGATATATTGTAACAGGATGGATAATTTTGGTGGAGGTTGTACCTGGAATGAACATGGGGTGATGGAAAAACATCACTCCCAATGAATTTAAAATGAAATATCAAATTAATTATTAAATATCTAAAGTTGAGTAAAGTAATATATTTTTAAAGTAATTATTAAAGGTTGATATTAAAGTGAGAAGATATTAAGTAATGCTAATATCCAAATATATATATATAAACAATTTTATATATTAAAAAGAGCATGAGCATTCTATAGAAATCACTCTGTTAGAACAGCCAGCTAAATCAGAAGAGTTCAATTAGCTCATTAGAGCAACTATAAGTCTAATCAATTAAATCAACCAGCACTAAAATAAGTAAAAGTAAATAATACTCAAAATAACAATTCATCATCATGAATGATCAACAATAAAATAAATCAACACTTCATTTCATGGCTAGATTTGAAATATGAATATAAATCAACAGTCAATCTGGTGACTGGATTGGAAATGAGTCTTCTGTAGAGCAGGCTAACTATTGAGCTTTTGCCATCTTGGGTAATTATTTAAACATAATTTGGATGCACCAACTTAAGTGTAGATCCATAAGAAATATATAAAAATCAGAAACAATAATGCTGGGATATTAAAACAAGCTGATCATCATCAATTTTCTGGCCACTCAGTACGATTAATATATTGGCCAACTATAAACTCAATTTCTAATAAGACTAAACTAAATAAAATGTAGAGTAGGGCTTTAAAGACTATAATCTTATGCACCAACCCAGGAATTATCATCATCATCATCTGCATGCCTATACACTAAATATAAAACCCCTATCCCATATAGCTGTTATGCACAAATCTAGCTCAGCAAGAACTCTATAATTTATTACTATGAGCAAAAGGGAAATAAAGAAATAAATTAGCTTATTATGAATAAACTTAAGCAATTCACAGGCTTTCTCTACTTATAAATAACTAATTTTATTGGGATCATCAAGAAGAAAAACAATCCTAGAGTATAAGCTGTTGTGATATAAGGTCACATACACTATGCTCCATGAAGCAGGAATTGGATAAAATAAAGTACTTAAGACTAGAAAGAATATTTTTAAACACAATTATTTAATATTTAATTAATAACAACATAAACAAAGATGGCATGATAGTATGACATTTCAAACACTCATTTCTATATATATATATATATATATATATATATATATATATATATATATATATATATATATATATATATATATATATATATATATATATATATATATTATATTAACCAACCAATTAATTTTTATTCCTGATTTGATTTTAAATTCATTACATTTTTTCTCTAAAAATAACTAAAAATTTGTTAAACATTTTCAAAAATCAAAGATAGCAATCTTTGATTTTACCCAGAGGACAAATTGAGAGAGAAAAAAAAATTATTATATTTATGAAACAAAAACAGATTTTTTATTAATAAAAATATAGTGTGCACATATAAAAAAATAATACCTATAGCCATAGCTTTCTTGTTATGAAGACCTTTCCAGTTGCAATTTCAGTTTTTTCTAATGATGTTTCTTCTTGAAGCTTAACATGGGACTGATTAAATGCATTATTTTCTGCACCTGCAGCAATTCCAGGAAAATGAAAATAGCCATTTTTGTCTATTTGGTTTTTTTTCTTGAATTTCCAGGTGAGACAGATGTAAGCAGAGACTTTTCATGCTCTTGGTTAAAGACTAGGTTGAAGACTGCTTAAAGTTTTTTTACCTTCTCTACATTTTTTACTAGTGAAGGTAGATTACATGGAGGAAAGTGATGCATAGCTTTTAGCTGAACTTAGCATATGGTTTTCATTGTACAAAACATTTTAGTGCTAAACACATAGTATGTTAAAAACTGGATTAAAAACTTCTATTATTATATTCAATAACTTGGTTAATATTCCTGCTGTGTTATACCACAGGTTGGTAAAGACTTCTGCTCTTTCTTTTCAGCTGCCGGATTAAAATTTCACTGCTTTCTCTTCAACAGCTAAGTTAGGAAATTTCTATATTTTTTCCAGTTACATGATTAAGATTTAATTGCTCTTTTCAATAGTTAAGTTAACAATACTTCCCTCTAGACACATGGGTATAATCACTAATTCACACCCCCATATATATATTTTTTAAACAATGTTGCTCATAAGCCAATTACAATCTGTCTCTTACATGATAATTTTCATGACAACCAATTAGATAAAATTTCATAAATACAATGGTTCAGTCAATTTCCTTCTTAATCATAGATATTGAAATCAAGTTAAGAACTTAAATTTAACAACAAAGTTTTTGACATTTCTTTATAATTAAAAACCAAATCTTGCAAAAAACAAACAAAGAACAACAAGATAATCTGTTAATTGCACTGATTTGATTTTTTTCATTAAATAGAGATAAAGAAAGGAAAACAACTCTGATTAATTAAAAATAAAATTTACAAAATTATTAAAATCTTATTTTCTTCTTCTCTCTCTTTTAGTTTTTATTTTTTTAAATTTTTATTTTAAAAATACTCTTAAATATATTTGATGTTTGAGAATTTTCATACTATCACATGAGGATTATTTAATCATTGAATTAAATAATGACTTCTTAAAAAATAAGTCCAAGAAATTTTAAATATTTTTTCCCATTAATAAAATAATTTTTTATTCTCAAACCTGAGGAACATGCTGTCAACTATCTAATTTTTTTTGTAGTGCAACTATGTGGCCAACTGATTGCAATATATATATATATATATATATATATATATATATGTGTGTGTGTGTGTGTGTGTGTCTATTCTTCATTATAATAACAATCTATGAAAATATTTCATTCAACACACACCCATATATATTGTAGTAGTATGATATGGAGGGAGTAGTTATAGGATGGGTATAGAGTTGATTTAAAAACACCTACATCATATACATTTCAAAATGACAAACCTGTGTGAGAAATCTATAATTTATATGGCCCATGAGCCAAAGAATCTATTAAGGTTTATAGAATTTGTAATTCAACATTACAGAATTATGCTTGTTAACAATAAAGTTTTATGAATATATATGAAAACCTAACTCCCTTCACTCACATTATTACAATCTGAATTTATTTGATTAGTAACTATTGATAGCTCTTATGACTAAATATTTCTACCATCAATAAATAATTCTGGTAATATGAATTGATGTTCAATTGTATAGGTCTATCTGAGCAATAAAAAATGAAATAATTTAATAGATAAATATTTTATTTACATTGGTAAATAAAATGTAATTCATGAAATTGCATATTAAAATAACATTAGCGTATAACAACTAGTATGTGCATATTTATACTATGGCCAATGTTAGACAAGGTACCTTTAGCTTGAATTAAAAGAAGATACACATTAAGCTTAATTTTGCTGATAATAATTTAGTATTGATAATTATAACTTATTATGGTTTATAATAGGGAATAAATCTAAATAAGTTATCTGGACAAGTATCACTCAATAATTATTTATTCTTTTGTAGTTTAACCCAGCTTTCTTTAATTGAATATATAAGTGTGATTGTTTACCTGGTATAATACTATAAATGAAACCATTCTTTAACATTTGAATATCACATGATTCAAATAAAACTAAAAACAAAACTTGAAGACCTCATTGAAACATTTGGTATTCAAATATTTACTATATTGGGCAAAGTGGTCAAATTGGTATAAAAATTTATAATTATTCAAAATGAAATGATAATGGCACTAGAGAATGTGATTGCTGTCCCTGGGATAATCCAATATGATCTCTTTTGTACTATTTTTAGTATATTAATTAAGTTATATATATGATAGGTAGTTAATAATTATATAATCCATTTTCAATACATTTGTAATCTATCCAAAGGTAAATTTTAATAATCACTGACTTCTGTATTATCTAATAAGCCTGTAGAATTATAATTCCTTTGAATATCAGCTA
The DNA here is from genome assembly GCA_028023455.1 of Epiperipatus broadwayi. Classification (NCBI taxonomy): domain Eukaryota; kingdom Metazoa; phylum Onychophora; class Udeonychophora; order Euonychophora; family Peripatidae; genus Epiperipatus; species Epiperipatus broadwayi. The sequence continues at coordinate 311,797 of JAQFVV010000444.1, forward strand.
TAAGTATTCATCTATTTATTATGTTATGCATAAACATTATAATATAGGTGTTAAAATTCTAAGATATGGATAATAAGTATGATTCCAGTGGGATGTAAGTGGCATTATGGTCTCATGACTAATATTTGATATCCTATATTTTGTTCTGTTCTTCTAGTGAACAATTTTTAGGGTAGTTATTAAAATTAATTTGGTTTTTTCTATGAAATTGGCCATTTACTTATAATGGCCAACATTTTATTCCTAATATGCTTGCGAAATGATCTGCTTATGTTTCGAATTCGAATGGCAATTTGAATGAATATTTTAATAAAAGCAAGAACAAATTTATAATGTGTTAGTAGATGATTTTAATTTAAATCCATGGTTCTTAGGAAAAAGACATCAACATGTTTGAATTTAGCAATCTATTTTTATTGTAATTTTTCTAACTGGTTTTACGAATATGGACATTTCAGTAAAGAGAATACAATAATTAAAATATAGTTTCTTCTGGATACTTTACCGGTGCGTATGTATGTAGATTCTCTCAATAAAATTAAAAGTATCCAGTAAAGTTAATAAAAGAGTTTCCTTTTCGATACAACTTATCGATCTGTTATTTTCACACAAAAAGAATATGTTTTTTATAATTTCATTTCTTGTTGCTATATCACTTTTCTCTCATGGGTTTCATTCGATTGTTGCTTTAAACACTTGACGTAATAATATTTATATAAAAATAACTACACCCGCGCACACACACACATATATATATATTATTACATGTGAAATGTATTAATGTGCAAGTAAATAAATTGTTATTGAAGTTTACAGTATTAAATATTTGTACTGACTACCTTTAGATAATCTTTCATTGATTTTAATTTTGAATAATTTTTAAACAAAATAAGTAATAAAAAAATACGGTTAAGATATTAATTAAAATCTTGTGGTAGACATAGTGTTTTACCAGATAAAGTAGAGTTATCAATTGGCAGTTTTAGAGATTATTATTTCAGAGTAAAATAACAAGTTGACGTCAAAAAAAAAATTAAATTCTATACATACATAATCATATTTTGAAGGAATCTTCTAACTGGTGCAATAAATATGTATAAATGATATATTTTGCAGGATCATCCATGTATGATTTTCATTATTAATATACCAACATCTTGGCTTGATTACAGAAAACTATCTGTAACCCATGAAAACCTTTGTATCAATAAATGAGAAGTTAATATCCATGTAAATAAAAATATCATTTAACTTTTGACATTACCAAAAAATTATCAATTATTACAAATTGACAATCCCTACAGTCAAAACAGTTTTTTCATTAAACATATACTCTTTTGTTTGAGTTTTTTTTGTTAAACTAAGAGTTTAATGAAAACTGGTTTGGCCTCAGCAATTGTCAATTAGTAATAACTGGTAATTTCTTGGTAGCATCAAAGGTTAAAGGTTATTTCTATTTACAGGTATATTAATTATCTCCTTATTTCTATTCTTTGTTATAACAATCCATGGAAATATTTAATTCAATATATATATATATATATGCGGGTGGGTGTATGCATGTGTAGTTATATATCATACTATTCTGTTATCTAAGCAATAACTATTTGGAAAAAATCATACTTCAGGGGGGGGGTCTTAATACATTCAGCTATTAATAATGTACAAATTAGTATAGAATCTGTTTCTAGTAGTAGTATTATTCTCCCTTTTTAGTTGTATTTAGCTTGACTAATGGCATGGAAATTGAATCAATGATCTTTACATTCATGAATGCTGAATTTAAGATGATGCTCTAAACCAATTAATCTATTTTATCAAAAGTAATAATCCCTAGAAAATTTTATATACTTATCTATGAGAGTCCCTCTGATTACCTTTTTTTAATGACACTGTTAACAAATGTTTTTTAAATATTATGGGTTTTCACTTTAAATGAATTTACGGGTACATTTGTCATTGTCATATGAGGCAACTCTTAAAACTTTCTTCATTTTATTTTATCATAATGTTAGAGACTACTCATTATTCTTGTTCTTAAACTGGAAAAATCAAGAAAGTCCTCATTAAATTTTTATTGATTAATTGTTTCTGATGGAATAACTATCTTGGTCACTGGTTTGATTTATTCTCTATTACTGTTACTAATCAAGCCAACAATAGCTAAAGAAGAGAAGGTAAGATCTCTCAAAATGTTTTTATACTAATATGTATGTTATTATTAACAGGCAAATGTATGTGTTATATAGCATATAATTACAAATAAAATGACATCACAAAATTTCAGATAAACATATATATATATATATATATATATATATAAATATATATATAAACAATATAATTACATATCAAGGTATCTTTACATACATATTTCTACAAATATGTACTTATTTTAACTATAGCTAATTGAAACTAAGATACAGTGTATTTTGATACCAAAACATTTTTTTTTTGTCTGCGACATAAAATGATTTTTTCTTTTTAGAACTTGTACATGGCTGAGTGCACTTTTGGCGAGACCGACCAGAATCATAGCTAGTGTAAATTGATTAAATCTAATGCTTAATTTAAACAGTGTAATGATTATGTAAATGCTTTATTCAAATTAGAAAATATACATATTCCATATGTTGGGTAACTGGACAGTTTTTTTTATAATCCATTTGCCAGGGCTACGATTCTGGTGGATCTCACAGAAAGTACACTCAGTCATATCTATTTTGCAAAAAAAAAAAAAAACATTTTGTGTCACTGACATGAAAAATGTTTTACAATTAAATTACAAATACAAAGTGAAAATTTAATACACAGTGCATATATATATATATAAATTTGATCATATTTATCAAATGTTATATATCAAATTTATATATATATATATATATATATATATATATATAAATTTGATCATATTTATCAAATGTTATTTCAAATATATAATTAGAAACAAGGGGAAAATTGAAAATACATTTCTATTAAACCAATTTAATTTATAATAAAAAAATATTGATAATTTCAAACTTAAATAAAAATTGATATTATTGATTTAAATTACAACCATTAGTCAATACAGTGCTATAATCAAAAGATAGATCACCATTAATTTTCTACTCTAGTAATAAAATTTGATACAGTAGCCTTATTATAAAGCCACATCTTAAATCTCAATTAGCATTCATTTCATAAAATATACAAAAAAAAAATCTCCATCTTCACAATGGCATGGAACTACACCACCCTCTTTGATAACATGGCCAAACAGGATGTTGTTCATCTTAAATGATAATATGATGTCATGAAAACAAATAATAGTGAATGTTTTAAATTCTATATAAATTATATAAATATTTGCAGTAAAAACAAATAATAGAATATGGTAAAGATCAAGATATACTGAAACCCTTTACATATCATGGTCAATATATGGTAAAAATAGTCATTGAAATAATCCATTTTTTTATAATTAGCATGAAAATAATCACCTGAAATTATCTAATTAAATAAAATAAATTACAATTTAATTGATATCAAGAAATTTCACATAAGGAATAGCTGAGCTATGATAAAACTGCCTGTAAGTTTTATAAAAGTTTCCTAAATAGTCAAAATTTAATTATTCTGTTATATTATTATCTTTCTGATTGCAAACACATTATTTCATATTTTTATGATTTATTTTTTATATTGTATTTATGTTATTAATTTTAATCTAATTAGTTATTTCATTACAACATTATAAACTATTATTTTATTATATTCCTTTACTTACAAATAACTATTTTGTCATGAAAATATATAAATAATAAAATATATGTTAAGTTTTGATGAAATCTATTCCTTAGATGGCTTTTCTAATATTGAAATTTATACTAAGTTTTACCATAATTTTTTATCAATTTTTTTATAAAAAGAATCTGTATCTTTTTCTTTTATCACTACTACTTTTTATTTTATTTTAAAAATTTGCTTTCTGTTATTTGCTTTATTTTTTAATATTTTATTATTAATATTTATACTGGAAAGAAGAGAGACAGAATCATATTGCAAAAGTTTATCATACGTATATCGATAGCAGTATATTATGTTAGATTTTCCAAAAAAAAGTAGACAAATCCTAGCATTTTGTTGAAAACTTTATATATAGACAAAATACTATTCTTATAATCAATCAATAGAAGTTTATATAAGCAGCTGGATAGCATTGAATAATAATATTTACCTTCTTATAATTGTTTTGCATTAACAAATTTCACATACACTTTCAATCCATTGGATACATAATGATATTAAATGAGGTGTTCTAAAAATGTGGAATTATCACTTTGAAATATTTTTTACATCTAATGGTGACTGAACTTGATTCCACATGAATAGTTTTTTTTAATTTGAAAAGGCATATAAATATTATTATTAAATTAATTACTCCTTAACAAAATTCAACAAACCAGACAATAAATTTATCAAAGTCTTTCCATCATTGGCATCACACTAAATTAAACAATCAATCAGATTTTCCAGGACAATTGCTTTATGGTTTACAATGCCATTTTTAGCAGGCTGAAAGATTGATAACAACAACCTAGAGTTTTCATTGGTTTGCTACCAATATGCATGTTTAATTCAAGTGTTATTACTATATATACGCATATAATATTATAATTCAATGTCTGTATTTCTTCAAATTAATATATGTAATCCTATAATTGAATATTTATAAATACAGTAATTAGATACATATAAAGTATAACTTTAAATATTTTATCCACTTAGGAGCGCTTTTGACTATCCTTGTAGTATTTGTCAATTACAAGTAGAAAACGTTAAGATCACGGAATTGTGGGAAGGTTAGCCTTTCAAAGGGTTAGTTGACAAAGACTATGATGATAGTCAAGTTATACTTTACATATATCTAATTACTGTATTTATAAATATTTAATTATAAGATTACATATATATATATTACTTTGTTATGTATACATAGCAAAGCAATAAAATATTAATGGTAATAATAAATATTATTAATAACCTCTATAAAATGCAGTACTTTCAGTTATTTGCATAATTAATTTCAACTAAAAACTTTTTAAATTTGGATGAAGTGAAAATCATATAATATCCTAAGATTTATGAATTCTCATGATGATATTCAATTCTACCAAATTTAAAAGGTTTCCAGTTAAAAATGGTTGTGCAAATAATTAAAAGAATATCTGCATTTTATAATGATTATTAATATTTATTATCAACATTGATATTTTATTGTTTTATTATTACTACAATAATTAATCTATAATAGTTATTTTATTTGATATATATATAATTATTTTGATAATTATTAAATACTATTTTATAATTAATTTGCTTATCTTTAATTAAAATGTTATCATTTTATTTATAAATAAATTAAAATATAGACAATTTTATAGTTTTCCAAAAACATTTTTATAATTTCATTTCTAATAGAATCTCTTTCAAGTTTTTTTAAATTTATTCTAGGATTAAATAGCTTATCCTCACTACGTACCCTCCAGATTAAATCAGCTATAAGTAGATTAAATTTAAAACTTAAAATAAAAGCAAAAAGTTAAGTCTTTAAAATTTTATTTAAATGACTTTTCAAATAAATTACAAGCAAGTTTGCCCAAAAAAATCCCAACACTGACTTTTTAGACATTTAGTATATAATTACTGCAGGATTGAAATTACACATACCGACCACACACACACACATATATATATACGCACACACTTTTTTGCAAAAGGCTGTGTAGAAAGGCCGATATGAATGTAATTACAATTATATACAGACGCTATAAAAATAAATGCTTATTTAAATATGATTATATATTTTATAAGTATAGGTATATTTTAAGTTTATGGTAAGACTGAAATAATATATTAACACGTATTTCAGTGAATAATTTTCAATAGATTCCCTTCAATCATTTTCCCATATCTATCACTTATTTGCTCTTATATTATATAGGGTATATGAGCACAGACTTTCAGATGACCCATCACTCTCCACTCTATCTAATAACACTAATACACTCAAGCATATATATGATGAAAAGATAAATAATCACCAATATAGTATTTCATGCTAAACCAGCAATCATCAGTTGTCCAGATTATCATCTCCCACACATATATACTATAAGTGCTCAGATATATATTAAGATAGACAATCTTCATACTTTAATGGACAGCTCCAATCTATTACACACCCCAACTCTTCAACTGTCCATCCAATTGAAAATCTGATGATGGAATGCTCAAAGGCCACTCTGAGGCCAAGATATACCCTATATTACATATATAGACACAGGTGTATAATAAGCCTGTGTTTCAGTTATTGCTTTTATGTTATGAAAATTAATGAAAAAAGAGTTAATTATAAATAAAAGAATGTGTGTACAATTAATAAATAATAGAATAATAATCTTCAAAAATTGCTGAGACAGGCTTTTGAAGTTTATTACCATATTATTTATTATTTGTCAATACAAATAATTATTACGATTTATTATAATTTAAATATTTTTAATTTATATACACAAAACTAAATATACCAATTCAGCATTAGCCAAAATTAAACATATTAATTAATTAAGCATTAAACATATTATTTAATTAAGCATTAAATTATTTGCCAAAATAGACATATCCAAGTGCAAAGTAATACATACCTTACCTACCTTTCTATAATTTTAACTCATATCTCTCAATTGCCTTTAATATCAAAAGTACTTTTAAAAAACTAACAGCTTCAGAATCATAAATCTGTATTAAATGAGATTTATAATTTTTTTTTCCTATTTTCATTTTTTGTTGAAGAAGATAATCTTAATCTGCTCAAACATAATTCTATACTGTAATTTTTTTATGAATATATGATGCAGAAATAAGATATTTATTCTTTATTTTATTTTTGTGAATCTCTATTCTATAGTTTAAGTTCAACTACATTGACTTATATTTAATTTTTTATTGGTTTAGCTTCTACTTCAATAAAAACCTTAACAAAGGAAGTATTATAGATTAAATTATTATTTTTCCAAAGTAACAAGGACCCATGTTTGAAAAAAATCTAGAAATTAAATTTGTGTTTTTTGCCTTCTGAGAAATGTTGCTAACATTTTTTTTTATAGTTTTAAAATTCACGTGTATTTATTTTTTAATATTGCGACAATAACCCAATAAGCAGAATTTCAAAATAACTGAAGCCACACATTGATGCCTAATCATTGTATATTTGGCAATCTCGAATTTTTCAAGATTACTTTGAGAAAATTATACAATGGTCTAAAAACTTGATTTTTTGGAAAGTTTATGATTTTTTTGTATCGTACTAATTATTGGAAATCAAAAATATATATTATTACATATGTATTTTTTATAGAAATGCTATATTTTTATATATAAAAGAATATATTTTTCAGAATATTGTTACCAAAGAGATTATGATCATGGGAAGTACAACTACTTAGAAATTATGTCACTCAGAAAATTGTTATAATATTTAGCAATATTATAAAAATTACAAAAAAAAATTGAACTTTTAAAACATAAATTGATAGATTTAGTAGATAGTAAAAATAATTCATTCATATTTTTAAAACAAACATCAAACAAAAAATATTTCATTCGTTTTGCAAATTGAGTTGGCTCCTCCTGAAATTTGATGATGTAATAGCATTTTGTTTTTCTTAAAATCTAATTTTTAAAATAATTCTGAAAATCATATGTGATTTTTAAAAATTTATTTAATTTCTAAACAAAAATATCTATTGAATGAGGCAAAATTTATTATATTCTGATAAATAATAATTATTTAATATTAAAATGAAAGTTGAAAGATTAAATCTAGTGAGAACAAATAAACCTGTTCAGAATGTTAGTGGAGTGCAGAAGGGTTAATAAAGAAAACTTATTTAATCTCAGGATGATTATCAATTAATAGTAATTGATTGTTTCCTGACAACATCAAAATGCAAAAGTTATTTCTGCTTATATGGATTTAATGTTTTTATTTCTATTCTATATTATAATAACAATCCATAATATATATATATTCTAACCTAATAAATTATAAGAACGTACGGGCCATTATTATAACCCGGTACATCAGTGAGCAGCTTCTATTAAAGCGCATTTGGACACTTCCTTCTTATGCTGCGGGTTGCAAACCCTCTATATTACTTATCTAAGATAATATTTATCAATATAATATTTTATAGCCCTTCGTTAGGTTAGTTATATAATTCGGCTACAGAGATATGCAGCTCAGACAGAGACAGAATAAAAAAAATAATTATCATTAATAAAATAGATTTAATAAAACAATTTAGAATAAACTAACATTCTCTCTCTCTATCTAAAATACATTCTCTGCGCTATAAGTACTTGCACTGTTCGACAATGATGATGATGATTTTATTTCATTGTTAATATTACTGACTAAATTAAAACATTCAGTAATTAGCCCCTATGCTCTCAATATTTTATTATTATACAATTAAAAGTTGCCATCTCTTTAGCCATGCCACACTTGTAATATTAATCATACTGAATTAATTCTCTCTTTAAGAGCACTTATGATATTGACACTAATCTCAGGGTTCTCTGTTATATTTACTAAATTGCTCGGCAGTATTGTGTTGTCCAATAGAACTGACACTCTGGTTGGCTATAGAAAACATTTAATTTATTTAAATTCCAGGTGTCTTCATCCACATATTGGCTATTATAATATTTAACGAGATGATGACCCTATTCAATGACAACGCATAATTTTGAATAATACTGCCAATTTATAATCCAGAATCTCAGTTGGAATGATGAAAAGACAAGGGTGCTTTTGTGTCCTTCCATCACCCATGACAACACAATAATTCAACTAAGATTTAATACTTAGCAATTCACTTACATGTGTATGGAACAATTTGCAATCAAATATATTAGTTTGGGAATAAAGTGATTTTGCACACACATAAAATAAAATGTTTTGGTCTGAAGTTTCAATTCCATAAATAATTCTTATTAAATTAAAAATATAATGAAATATTCTGATCTGCAATATAATTGTCTATCTAGTGTATTGAATTTGAGATTTCATAAATAACTTTGGACTCAAGAAGGTATTGCAAGTATTATGCAGATACATTTTATTAAGCACACAAGAAAAATGACTCAAAACAGCTTTTAATAAGACTATATTTATTATTAAATTTCAACAATATTCCAATTTATTCTTACAATTTAACAAAAACAATCCCTTAGGATTAACATAATAAACAAAAATTTACACTTTAGTTGATCCCATATGGATAAAATAAAATAATAACTAATAATAATTAGTCTATGTTTTTAGACTTAGATTCGAACTACTTCTTCATCTTTGTTATACATTGACTCAGATTAATTATAACAATTTAAATATTATTATCGATACATTAACTTATCAGTTTAATGTATCTTATAAGAACGGCTGCTTAACTTTATTAACTACAATTTGTTTTAAAATAAAAATAATTGGATTCTAGGCAATGCGTACAAATGATTATTATAATTATATCGTTAACTAAATGATAGTTTTTTATTTAGATAACTCATTATAATTTATGGGTTATTTATCAGAAGTTACACTTATTATTTTTAATGTTTACCTGAATAACAACTGAAGTTGTTATACACACTGTTCTTCTCCGTATAAGTTATATTGTGAGTGCTACTTAATAATTAACTTGAATTAAACTTAATATTTGAACCCTCCTTTGGCAAATAAAAATTTATAAATCACGCAAATTTAAACTTATTCTCTCCATTGACTTATGTGTGGATTACCCGCACTATTCCGACGCACAATCTAGACATTGATCATATATACTAGCACTCTATTTTTACTAAATGGATCAGAAGGAATTTACCTCCAGTATACCCGTTATCTTGCCATAACTTTTTAAATAAAACACAATATTCTACACCTTCCGTGGTGGAATTATCTCTATTTTCTCATGAGGAAAAGGAATGATACCGTAGATATGAAGAGTTAACGACTATCTTAAATAGTTTGGTGGGTCCTTGCCTCTTACCTGGGCATAATAGGAACACACACCAATATAATCCTCTCATGGGATTTTAACGAAGAAATAAACTACATACGGTATAAATGGCTGATCGTCCTGGCTCTGGGAAGCGATCGCTTGGGTTATAACCATACCCGAATTCTAGATTTATTTATTCCCCTCATGGAAAATAAAGCTTTTGGGGAGATTCTTTCCATCCCTCAAAATAAATACATACAATTATTACTAATGTGAATATTAATCATATACTGATGCTATTCGGGGCAAGACAAGCAAATACACTAATTACACAAAATTTATATTCCGGGGTATACTTAAATCAACGTCTGTAATCAATGGATAATACAAAATAAACATAATAATTTTCACTTTTGCCAAAGAAACATTCAACAAGGAATTTGTAATATAATATTCTGAACTAAATTAAGTGAATGCGTTAATAAAAAAAATAATTGGGAATAAATTCCGCAATTAACATAGTATAAATTTGTTTAAAACTTTAAATAAATAAGATTCTGTATAGCATTTCTTTTTAATTACTTCTGATAATTTTAACTAGATATTTTATCAATTAGGTATCTGACTTTTCTACTTTTACGCATTTAACATATAAATTTATACCCATAATTGCCTATCATAAGTAAACACATTTTATATAAAAAAAATATTTCCATGTCAAATATAAATTTAACCTAATATAATTAAAAGAAAACATACCTTTATGATTACAAGGTCATTTAAATACTACTTGAATATACATCTTTCAACCTGTTGATAAAAAAAAATATACATAATTTTTCAAATAAAAAAATATTACTTAACAAGTGTTTATTCTCTTTCTAGAAAAATGTTTTTCCGTTGGGCAATTTATTTAGATGAAGAACTTGATCCTTTCGTAGTTCACGAAGCAAAAATTTAAAACAAGAAACACATTTTATTATATCATTTCGATAAAAGTTGCTTCCATTCTGGCGCATTTAATAATTAAGCAAAGAAAACATAATAGCGTTGGATATTAATTCTTCTTTGAATTAACTTATATAATTTTGGGATCCAAGAAAGACAATACATAACTTAACATGACGAATATTTTGACGCTTGACGATCACATATATACAATTCTTTTCCTTTTTAATATTGGCGATACGTACCATTTTATTTAGCTAGCTGGTTTAAGAATAAACTAATGCGCGACTTTTAGGAAATATTATAATCATAAGGGCTGCAGCTGACTTACGTAGATAGAATTTTACGGACTCTAGTTGAGATATAATATAACATATTATTTTAAAGTTATAATTAAGTCACTTATTGGTTAGTTTTTATTCCTACTCTAGGAATTATAAGTCTTCTTTAATAATGAATTTCCGTAATATGCACGCATACAAAATTTTCAATACTTGCCTTGAGAAAATTTATATTTTCCTTTTTTAAAATTATGCAGGTGCATAAGTAAATATCCTTTATCATTCATATTATTTCTAGATAATTTTCATTGAATAAATTATATTTTAATGTGAGGAGCTTTCATTATTTTTAAATGCAGACAATGTCTGTTTAAAAGAGCACCGAAATTTTATAGTTAACTTTCCTTGGCTTTTATAATATGTCTTTTAAATTATAAATTTTTCTTTTATACCAAGAAAAAATTATCAAATAAGGTAAAGTTAATAAATAATTGTTTATTTGCTGGAAATTGTTTATATTATTTACTTTAAACATAATGACGCTTTCAGTGATTACTGTAGTCAATACGGTCATTTTAAACTTTAGCACACGATAGTATAATCTTTTAGTATAAAAACTTTATAATAGGTCGATGGACATAGAAAAGCAGAATATCCTATCAATTAAGATTAGCCAAACATGATATTATCAAACATTTAATGGACTGATATTTATTTCTGCAATAAAAAATATAAAAAATTTTGTTACCGAATTTCAGTACTCACTCCTTCTTGAAGACTAAATAGCAGACTAAACTTTTTTCCAGTTTTTGGCGGTCTTGTTTTATTTTAGCGACCTCTTACAGAGAAAAATTCATTTAATTATACATAAACAAAAGAAAGGGAAAAAAAACAAAACTTATTACAGTTATATTTCTGTATGATTTAAATAGATTACCCGGTAATTTGACAAATAATGTAAAATAATAAATACATGTAATTGACACTGTTTATTAGTGGTGTATATTTCTGTATACATTATTGTCTAAAATAATTTAAAAAATAAAATTACCAGAAGCTATGTTGTTATGATAAGATACTCCTCTATCCCCCCCTGTCCATCTACAATCAATTACTATTTATAATATGCCTTTATACTATATTAAATTGCTCTTATGGTTATTATTTTTAATTAAACTATTTATGCTCTTTTCCAAATGACATTAAATTACTAAATATTTTAGTTATTGGCTTAAAATACGTTAAAGTGAGTAATAGCCTATTTTATTAATCACTTAATATTATTACTATTTTATTTTTCTATTTTCTAGAAAAAGATAGCATTGTTTTCCTGTGGAAACGATGCTAAATAGACCAAGTGTCAATAACACTAGGTTACAATATATATATATTTAATGTTTTCATGGTTGTATGATATAGATAAATTATTATTTTTTGGGTTAAACCATGTCTTATTCTCCATTACATACTGATATTTTGACAAACTAGCATCCACCATTGTCAAGGTTAATTTTTGAATGTAAAATCATTAGATTTCAAACAGTAACATGATTGAGTGCAAAATGAGAAATGTGACTCAACTTAAAGTAGTTCAGCATTCAAAATATGTGGCTTATCAAAATGTTTACTTCCCTCAGTTTTTTCACCTATTAATTTTAAGTTAACTGTTCCAAAATGCAGCATAATGCCTCTCACATTTCAGCATTTTCTGATGTTATTTTTGTCTCACACATCAACATAAAATATAAGATAAAATGATTATTACTTTTTAGAAAATAATAAATTTGACTTCATTTGACAGATATTTTTGTTTATTATTGAAATAATTTTAAATGTTCACATTTTGTTTCTATAAATATTAAAAAAATGAGATCGCAATTAAAACAAAGACTTTATACATCATCATTCTAGAAAGATTATTTTCAGTTTATAAAATCAATGAAATATTTTTTAATTCTTATTATTTTTAAACATTAAAATGAATAATTATTTATTTCTCTTATATCTAACAAATTATGCTTTAAAAGTTTAAATTTTTTGAATATTTATTGCAAAATTGTGATATTTTTTTGATATTTTCTTATTCATAAATATAAAGTAGATTGTTTACATCATAGCTATTTTTCTAATTTGCTTCAGGCCATATTTACATTATCTGCTAATATGATGTTATATTTTTGAAAATAAAGTATTTCAAGTCAAAATAAGTTATTAATAATTTTTATTTCTTGATATTTAATAAATATAGTGCAAATTATTTTTTTTAAAATATCTAAAAGCATAATAAATTCGCAAATAAACACATTTTTGGTCATTGTAAACTACAATGTCATAAAACACCTAACATTTTATAGCCTTGGCAACATACAATGGTTAAACATGTCAGGGCAAGGATTATATCTATTGTAAGAGCAGGAATTTTGAATTTCCCACTTTTTTGCACTCAATTTTTGGGGAAAAATTATTATACTAAAATATACCATTTTACATGCATTTTAACATATAATACTTACAAAAAAATTCACTAGGGGATGAATTGGCCAAAAGACAAAATATTTTGGTTCAACCACTCATAAAGTTAATATTAGAAGACAGAGATAAAATGAGAGGTTTTCACACAGCTGAATACATTGAGCTTCATCAGTCCTATTTAAACCAGTAGGTCTCTTTAATATTTCAATTAACTCTCTCATGGTTCTTAAATCATACCTTTCCAAATTAGCAATTATTTTTGCATTGTCAAAATCAGATTTGTGAACAATTTTTAAAAAATTGGAAGTAAAAACTGATATCATAATTTTCTGATTAAAAACATTTATATTTTCTTTAATTCTGACATTTATTAATCTATTAGAGTGGCCTACATAGCATCTTGAGCACTGCAAACATGGAATTTCATAAACCCTCTGGTGTTCCAAAGCTACTCTGTCTTTAGGTTTGTGTAAAAAAATCACCAATTTTCTTGCCAGTAGAAAAAGTAGTCTTTATATTAAAATTAGATAGTCCTCTACTGATCTTATCAGTAACTCCTTTAATATAAGGCAAAACTCTCCATAAGATAGGGATTTTATGCACAAGAAATCCCATTGATTACTCTGACTTGCACTGAGTGGCGCTACTGCATGGAGAGTTTTGCCTGTTTTAATAACAGAAATTTAATTCTAAATAATTTTAACCTATTTGACACATATATTTTTAATGTTGTTAATCGGGTTTAAAAATATTTAAAAATCAAATTCTGACTCATTGAAATTTCATTCCTTTTAGTAAAGGCATTGTAGACAATTCTCTAGACAAATGAAAAAGAAAGATAAATAGGTGGTATCCACTTTTGCCTTTAAAACATGTTGTATTTGCTGTAACTAGAGAGCACTTCAGTTATATATACCATTGAAATGAGTTCATCTTAAAACATTACATAAGACATTTATCACAGTACACTCATATATTACATATTATTAGTATTTAAATCGTCATTAACAAGATAAAAAACATATTTGCCAAATACACATGACAATCATGTTAAGAAATATTTAGAAATAAACTTCTGATTGATTGAAATTAATTTCTTCTAGCAAAGTCACTGCAGATAATTTTTTATATTTGAAAAAAAGACAAAAGTTTTAAAAAAGTGATATTCTCTTTTGCCGTTAAAATGTATTATCATATATTGTAGCTAAAAAACACTTCAATTTTATGTAGAAAGTTACAATGAGTTAATCTCATAATACACATGCACACATAATATTTTAAATTATAATAGTAAAAAATAAACAATAATAATATAGAATTTATATAGAAGTACTTTTAATTACTTACTCCTTTTGAGTAAAAACATTTTCTGTTGTTATACCTGATGGAAGTTTTTGAAAATAATCAATCTTTCATCTCTGTATAAAAATTTTATTTTATACTAAAACACAATAAATTGAACTTAATTTTTTTTTTTAAATTTAATTTTACAAATAAAATATATTCTAAAAAATTATATTTGAACTTTACAAATATTGAAAAAATGAATTATAAATGAAAACAAAAATCATAATATATCATATTATGATGTGATAATAGACAGTCTTGAAAAAATAAGTGGATTCCTTTTCTATTTAAAATTTATTTTAAGTGATGTGGATTTATGATAAATCTATCAAATTCTGATTTAAAATTTGCTTTATAATTATTACAATATTTGAAAAAAGTCTAACCCCATGTCAATTATAGCAGGTAATTGACAAACACAGTCAAATGTTGTAATGAGTTTCTTTGTTATCTATTACAGTCAAGTTTATTAACTTCTATTTTTAAAAATAAAATATAAATGATTAAAATAAAAATGTATATATGTACTATTTTTGTTTTAAATAATTATCAACCAATTAAAATGTAAAAATAATCAGAAATATTTAATAAATAGACAAAAAAACATTTTTTTATTCTAGAAGTTTCATCTTTGCTTACTGTTTGTAACATTGTGACCTCTTCAGATTTTTTAAATTAAAAAATCAATAAAAGCAGATTCATAGAAACTGTTTTAAAACGCCTTTTATTAATATCAGTTACCATAATAATAAAACTGATCTAAAGACGCCTGAACTATCATACTATTTCTGGAGTAAACAAACTATAGAAAATAATGAAAATGAAAATAAGTAAGTTAACTTATAATCAATATCAACTGAACTTATGATCCTACTCTAAGTAATCAAAAGAACTTCTGTATAAGTTTTATCTTATTACAGTTTATTTTTATCATTATTTATAATGTAAAATTATTGCATATATTTTGATAGAATAACTTATTATTTTACATATATATATTGAAAAAAAATAAAATGATCATTAAGCTGTGTATGTGATAAATAATGGAAATTTTGATTACCATTCTCAAGAGAATTAAATTTCAAACCCAATCTCATCTATGGCCGAATCTCATTTAGTTACAAATATAACAATTCAAGAAAAAACTATAATATATTCAATTCAACATTATGATGCATAGAAACAAGAGGCTCTTCTGATATCATGATCATGATGATGATGATTTGAGAAGGGCGTTTTGATGCAATAGTACCATATATGTATGCTATGCCCTACAACTTGGGATCAAATGGTAGATGGATAAACTTCAAATTTTTTCCCCAGATTTTAATCAGACTTTACTTTGGTTTATTTTTCAAATAAACAGCCTAGAGTTAATTCAGCAAACCATTCAATAATTGTAGTAACAATTCTTAGCTGAAAAATACAATATACATTCTCTAATTGGCAAGAAGATAGTGAGTAACCTATTCTTTTTCAGTTTCTTTATGAGGGGCTGTTAAAAAAACCTTTGGGATGAAAAAGTTATTTAATGTTAATTCACTTCCACCTTTTATGCTTTCTATCTATCTATCTATCTATCTATCTATCTATCTATCTATCTATCTATCTATCTATCTATCTATCTATCTATCTATCTATCTATCTATCTATCTATCGGTCTATCGGTCTGTCTGTCTATCTATCTATCTATCTATCTATCTATCTATCTATCTATCTATCTATCTATCTATCTATCTATCTATCTATCTATCTATCTATCTATCTATCTATCTATCTATCTATCTATCTATCTATCTATCTATCTATCTATCTATCTATCTATCTATCTATCTATCTATCTATCTATCTATCTATCTATCTATCTATCTATCTATCTATCTATCTATCTATCTATCTATCTATCTATCTATCTATCTATCTATCTATCTATCTATCTATCTATCTATCTATCTATCTATCTATCTATCTATCTATCTATCTATCTATCTATCTATCTATCTATCTATCTATCTATCTATCTATCTATCTATCTATCTATCTATCTATCTATCTATCTATCTATCTATCTATCTATCTATCTATCTATCTATCTATCTATCTATCTATCTATCTATCTATCTATCTATCTATCTATCTATCTATCTATCTATCTATCTATCTATCTATCTATCTATCTATCTATCTATCTATCTATCTATCTATCTATCTATCTATCTATCTATCTATCTATCTATCTATCTATCTATCTATCTATCTATCTATCTATCTATCTATCTATCTATCTATCTATCTATCTATCTATCTATCTATCTATCTATCTATCTATCTATCTATCTATCTATCTATCTATCTATCTATCTATCTATCTATCTATCTATCTATCTATCTATCTATCTATCTATCTATCTATCTATCTATCTATCTATCTATCTATCTATCTATCTATCTATCTATCTATCTATCTATCTATCTATCTATCTATCTATCTATCTATCTATCTATCTATCTATCTATCTATCTATCTATCTATCTATCTATCTATCTATCTATCTATCTATCTATCTATCTATCTATCTATCTATCTATCTATCTATCTATCTATCTATCTATCTATCTATCTATCTATCTATCTATCTATCTATCTATCTATCTATCTATCTATCTATCTATCTATCTATCTATCTATCTATCTATCTATCTATCTATCTATCTATCTATCTATCTATCTATCTATCTATCTATCTATCTATCTATCTATCTATCTATCTATCTATCTATCTATCTATCTATCTATCTATCTATCTATCTATCTATCTATCTATCTATCTATCTATCTATCTATCTATCTATCTATCTATCTATCTATCTATCTATCTATCTATCTATCTATCTATCTATCTATCTATCTATCTATCTATCTATCTATCTATCTATCTATCTATCTATCTATCTATCTATCTATCTATCTATCTATCTATCTATCTATCTATCTATCTATCTATCTATCTATCTATCTATCTATCTATCTATCTATCTATCTATCTATCTATCTATCTATCTATCTATCTATCTATACATCTTACTGGTTATATATTATATTATAATTGTAATTTGAAATTTATAATTGACAATTTATTAATCTGTTTTTAGAATAGGCTATGTTTACCTATTTAATGAGGTTTATTTAAACTTTTTTGAATTAATAATTTTATTTTTTGTAGTCAAGTTACAATCTTTAGGGTCTACATATAAACAGATTAGATCATATCATAAAGATAGATTGCTATTTTTAGAGGTTGCCTTGACAACAATTTGGGACTGTTATTAATATTGGCATTATTTAAGTGTTGACTGCTATCCTGTTTGTATATATATAAAAATAATAAGCCATCCAATAAAATATATTATGTCTCTTTCCCTGACAAATTATCTATCTGTCTATCTATCTATTTTTATGGATCGAATAGCATCAATATCTTAATCTTTGAATATGCTAGTGAATATATTATAAATCTATAAAAAATGTAAAAGATGTTAAAGTATATTGAAATGGTAGTAAATATCATTTTATGCTTTGCGTCTATCTATCTATCTATCTATCTATCTATCTATCTATCTATCTATCTATCTATCCACCTATCCATCCATCCATCCATCCATCTATCTATCTATCTATCTATCTATCTATCTATCTATCTATCTATCTATCTATCTATCTATCTATCTATCTATCTATCTATCTATCTATCTATCTATTATATTATAATTTGAAAGTTATAATTGACAATTTGTTAATCTGTTTTTAGAATAGGTTATGTTTTGCTGTTTATTGAGGTTTATTTAAACGTCTTTGAATTAATAATTTCATTTTTTGTAATCAAGTTACCGTTTTTAGTGTCCATATAAACAGATTAGATCGTATATAAAAGTAGATGATAGAAAATCTAGAGATGATATTAAGTTTAACAAGCCTAATAATAATTCCACCAAATTCCTAAATTGATGTTGTTTTTCTCTCTACTTGAAAAATGAATTAATTTTTTTTCAACTATAACTAACTATTGTAATATTTATTGAATTGTTTTCTGTTTTATTTACATATGCATAATCAAATATATATATACACACATATTTTATTTACAGATTTACTCAAACTTATAAAAAGTAAACATTAAATGTAATAGGAATACGAAATACGAAATACATATATTGGTGATTATTTATCTTTTCTGCATGTGTGTGGTCATGTGTATCAGTTGTATGAGATAGTGTGGATAGTGGTAGGGTGCCTGAAAGTCTGAGTTCAAATCCCCTATATTTATTATAATCTAGATAAATTTCAGCTACGATGTAAACAAAGCAACCTACAATTAAAACTGGTGGTGCAAGCAGAAACCATGTGACCTAATGACAACACTAGTATTTGTTTGATTATATTTAGGTAAAAGGTGGAGTGTTTTTACGTTAACCCTAATGGCAAGTTGGAGTATTTCAGTTTAATACTTTAGATGTTATAAGAATTAATGATCAGACATAGAATCTTCATATGTGTGAAAATTCTTGTCAGTTTTAATACGCCTTAATCAAAAATTTATCTAGATTACTACACAGAAATTTCTATTATATTTTAATATATATATATTGTAACTAAAACAAATCTGATTACAGTTCAGATTAGTTATTACAAAGCTGCATAAAAAAAAAAAAATTGTTTACTAAAAAACGTATCATCAAAATTGAGAAATAAATATATAATCTGCCTAAAAAATTAAATGAAAAATTAGTTTATGCATTTCATCATATTATTTGATATTTTTTAAAAGTTGCTTTGGGATGTAACAATAAAATGGTAAATTGCAATTTTGAATTGCATAGTTTATAAAAATCTAAAACATTTTATATTTGTATGTATTTGCTTTTTTTGAATGGAGTTTTAAATAAATGTCGCACATATTTTTAGATTATCCTATATAATTAAAAAGTAGGTTGAAGATAGGAGTGGCCGCCATGGCCGCTCTTGTCTTTTAAATAAATCTTGTGTTAAGATTTGTAGAGGTCCCTACTGTCGTTTTTTAGGCGTACAGTCGTAAGGTTTTAGCCTTAATATATATTACTTCACATACTTTATAGTAAATTTCATGAGAAATCTAAAAATAATACTAAAATTTTGGAATTGGTAATATTGAGGTTTAAATGTGGGCAATGATTTTTTTATTTCTTTCTATGCTAAATAATGCAAATAAATAGAGAGGGGAAACTTTTTTTTTCTTTCCTTTATTTATTTATGAAATATAATATCTATAAATTTATTTTTACAACACGTTGAGAAGGGAATAAAGTATATGTTTTTCAAAAATCATTTTGGTGGCAAGAAAACGAAATCTCTTAATAACCAGCTGGTGACGAATCCATTGTTTGAAAAACGTATTGTTGAATAACATTAAAAAGTGTATAAAGTATGCATCCAGTTCAGCCCAGGCAGTTCAGTCCAGCTCAGGCACTTTTGTTTACTTTCATTTATTTGAAGACTCAACTTAAGAAATTGTGCTGCAATGATACAATGCTGAGAAGAGAAACCATTGATTAAAATTGTTTTCCTCCATGACTGTATTACAGTAATTTTCAATACTTCATTTTTAATGGCAAGTATAATAACTTTATCTAATACAAATATATGTGGCCAGACAACAAAAACTACATCTGCCAATATATCTTGAACATGCAGACTGATATAGAAATTAACTGATACTGAAGTTTTCAAAAACCAGTCAGTGCCTGCCTTAATAATGTTTTGAAGAAAGAAATGGATAGTTCAAAAACTACCCAAGACCTACTCATACTTTACCCTATGTAATGTCACCAATGCTGCTCTATTTTTTCTCTAACATCACCAGTGCCAAAGAAGAAAAACTACTATCATTAGAGGAATTAATTATGACAACTGTAAATATATTAAAAGAATAATATCTGCAGAGAACCATAGTTTGGAACTGTTTAAATATTTCACTTGATATGATCTTATCATTATAGATATTATAAGGCCTTAAACTTAAATTAAAAATATATTTTGTATGTACAACAATTTTTATTTATGCACTGTTAATAAATTGTTATGTTATTTTCTATTAATCCATATACTTATGTTGGTTCTTGACTTATTCCAAGCATAATGCTTTTAACATACAATATGCTTATAATATAACCTTGAAAATCATGGAATCTGCTGGAGGACATGCAGGGATAGTGGTAATGATTTGTAAATGATGATGATTGGAAATTAGTAAGTTTGTCAAAAGTAAACTTCCTATTCAGAAGGTTTGGCACCTTAAAGTTTCATTTTTTATTTTATTTTATTGAAACTTAAAAATACATAAAATACTTTTGGGAGAACTTAGACTTATACATCAACATTATCATATTGGTTAATATTGTTATATTCTTGAATGTAATCTTTTGTTAAATTTTTTTAATTGACAATTCAATTTTAAACATATTATAAATATTTATTGGAATCATAGATGAGTGTATATCATTAGCTAAAAATTAAATAGAAAATATTTAAATCACCCTAAACATTATGATATTTCAGCAAAGCCCTCTGTAAAAAATATCAAGTCTAAATTTCAAGCAGCCAAACTCAAAAGAATATTCTCTTGAGTCTTGTGTTATAACAATGTTATATATTGAAATTCAGACCTATTCAAACAAAAAGAATGAAATTAAATGACAACTGTTGCAGTCTTTCATTGTATATAGAAATTGCATGTGTTTGTTTACTAGCAATTTAAGATTGTTGCTAATTTAATTTTATTTTCTTTGTTTGATTAGAACTGAATTTCAATATGTAACATCATTGTAGCATAAGACTTAAGAGGCATCCTTTTGAATATCATTTCTGTAGTGTAATTCTCAGTATACCACTCTCACATAAGGTAAGAACTGGTTACTGTACACTTTAACATGTTGTGGAGGGGTATAATCATAAAAATATGGTGAAAGACATGTAAAAAAGATATATGATCCCGAAGATGCACATTTCATGTTGAACCAGCAGTCATCAGTTGATCCAGATAACAATTCTTACATCTTTATCATTGTTCAGTATATATATATATATATATAAATTCTAATATTTTTAATTCTAATATTTTCACAGATAAAAGATGTCATATTATTATTACTATTTGCGGGTATTCCGTGTAGTGAAAAAACTAAATGCTGACATTTCAGTATAATATCAAGTACCTTCCTCAGAGCGTCCTCTTTCTCAAATCATAAGAATGCGTGTGAGATTTAAAATCGTTTTTATCTTTTTCTTTCTCCTCATATTTAAATTCTATTGGTTGAGAAGTTTTAAAATTTATTTTAGCAAATTACTACAGTTTAATAGATGTATCCAACTTACTACCCTTATAACTTTAACACAAACTACTTGATGGAAGTATATAAATATTTTTTTTAGTAATTTTAATAATCCCTACCTTGTGTAAGAGTGGTGTAGTGAAAATTACACTACATATATATTATTTTTAAGTTGATAATCTCTAGTTTAATGAATGACTAATAAAAATTATTTGTATGGTATCCTTTTAAGTTCAGCTGTTTGAAGTTTAGATTTGCTATTTTTTCACAGAAGGCATTGCTGAAATATTATAATGTTTGGAATGGGTGATATATATATATATATATATATATATACATATATTATATATGTGAAGAAAGTTAATATATATATATATATATATATATATTAACTTTCTTCACATATATAATTATTTAGCCTACATAAGAAAGCTGTTTCTTATCTTTATATTGCCTGCCCTGAAAAATTTTGTAGATCATCATATTATGGTGAGACTAGGGCCTCTCTCTCCACTAGGCTATCGCAACACACTTATTTTTATAATAAAGCTTTGTTGGACACTGCTCATAGTTCAGTTTTTGCGCAGCACCGTGCTTCAGCTGGGCATGATTGTCAACCGGGAAATCCAGTGGTGGTATGCAGAGAGCGGCATGATCTAAAAAGAAAGATAAAAGAAGCTTTCTTTATATCTAGAGATGGCGATGCCATCAATAGAAAAGACTCTTGCTACAAAATATCCAAGAAATGGAATGCATAATTATTTCATTTGCATAAATTTGCATCACTCCAAGTCAATTTATTATATTTTGTAATACGGCTATGATTATGAGGGCTTGAACCTTGAAAGCGCTTAGCCATTTAATGAATAGATATTAAAATAATATATATTTGCTTTATTTGTTTTTAGCTTTGTGTGCTTGTGTGTGTTAGCGCATTTCATATATTTTGATTCATAATTAGCCACAAAGTATAAACTATTTGCTTATCTTTATATTATAAAACTGAGTGCACTTTTGGTCATGAGCAGCATAATCATAGCTCCCACACAACCTATTGTTGCTGCTGTATTTAGTATATATAATAAAAATATACTTATGAATATAATTAAAAACTTCTCCAGAAATATAAAGTAAAATTTAAACCTGCAAGATGATATCAAGCCATGTATCAACATATCTTATATTCCAAAATTGACAAAAAATATATAAAAAGATCTAAAGCCAACTTTCAAAATTAGCTTTTATATCCCCCACTAATTTCAATATGTTGATTAATAGCTTCCATAATTCCCCCTCCCTTCTAATCTCAATAAGTTGATTAACAACATTAAAGATAAAGTATGAAAGAAGAATATCATCACAGATAATATATAAGACCCTTCAAAATAGCCCAGGCTACACATCCATTACTACTACGAAGGCTAATAGTTCAAGTAGAATAGCACAACATATAGAAGGATAAAGAGAATCTGGAATATAAGTCTGCATTTTGGATCCATGAGAAACAGCCATAGTTTCATTCACAGTCAGTCAACTTGCTGTATGTAGAGCATGCTAATCAGAAGGAAGATGAAATAAGAGTGATTTGTTGCCAACCATAATGATATAATAAACAAAAGAGAAAATGGCATCTAGCTGCCACATAAATGGATTATTTAAGTGACTTAATTTATATAGCATGTATTTATATAGCACATGTGATTAAATCCAGATATAAATACAGCAATGACAACAGCCAGCACGAAAGCTATACTATGGTTCTTGTTACCGAAAGTGCACTCAGCTTTATAATATAAAAACAAGAAAAAAACCTGCATTCGTACATATATATTAACCTATGTACTACATAAATGCGTAGGCTAAGAAAGTATATATATATATATCATCCCAGATATCTTTAAAAATATTCTAATCTACTTAAATACTAGAGTTATTTATGAAAATATTTACTTTTAAGTGAAATTCAGCTATACATAGTTATTTGTACATAGGCAAATATATATGTTTGTCTGAAAGTTTATGATTTTACACCTACTTATTTATAAATGTGGAATTAGTTAAATTTTTTTTTTTTTAAATTCAAACTTTATTTATACTTTTTAAATACATTCAACTGTTACACGAATTACTATAGAATGCAACATTTCTAATAGAATTACTCTATTCTTTTCTTCATGTTTTGTTAGCTTGATTAGTGACAGTATTAGCAATAACATCTAAAGCTCTTTAATTAGATTCCCATGCTACTAAAGTTATTATAGCATCACTAAAATCTTAAAAAGAAAGGAAAATAATACTACTGAAAACGTTGTGTTCTGTAAAAATTTCTGTATTATTACTATCAGGTAAATGAATTTTAAAATTATAAATAATGTTGTTGTTTTTTTTTTTGAAAATTTTAACAATTCAACTAGATGATGAAACTAGTCCAAAACATAATTACAATCATTCATATATATTTTAAATTATAATAACAGTTTGGAAGTCTGGGTTCAAATCTCCCTTTAATTATTTCTAGGTTAAGTATATACATTATACTTGTATTTCAATATTACATCTCCAGTTTGTATTCTGTCCATTCCTCTTCTGTGTATTTAATGAACATATTAAGGTGCTACATATGAGAGGTCAGATTGACTTAAATTCAACATGGGTATGACTACAAAATTGGCATCATCAAGGACTTTGAGCATTTCATCATCAGATTTTTATTAATATAGATGGTGGAATCCTGTCCATTAAAGTGTGTAGATTTTCTATCTTAATATAAATCAAGCAGTGATTATATATGTGTGTAGATGATAATGAACCAGACCAACTGATAATTGTTTGTTCAGCATGAAATATGTATTTATCTTTTCCATATGTATGTGATCATGTGTATCGATTATATTGAATAGATTGGATGTATGTAGGGAGTTTGAAAATCTGGGTTCAAATACCCTTTAATTACATCTAGTTTAATATGTACATTATACTTGCATTTCAATAATAATAATAATAATAATAATAATAATAATAATAATAATAATAATAATAATAATAATAATAATAATAATAATAATAATACATAAATTAAGCAGAAGTACTTTTGATTACGCTATAATCATTGTACTTTGCTTAATTTATATATCATTATGATTATTATTTACTGTTATTTAAATACAAATATAGTATACATACTTAAGTTAGATGTAATTAAAAAGTGATTTGAACCCAGACTTTCAAGATCCCCTCAGTCATCCACTACACCTTACACAACTGATACATATGACGACATACACGTGAAAATGATAAATGATCTCCAATAAAAGTATTTCCTGCTGAACCAGCACTCATCAGTTGGTCCGTAGCAAATGACCAAACTTTAATGGGCAGGCTTCAATCTTTTTCATTCTCCAACTCTTTAGCTATCCATGTCATTGAAAATCTGATGATGGCTGTTATTATAATTTAAAATTTATGTATAGTATATTTTTAACAATTAACTTGTTATTTTATATATATCAAGTTTTGTGCTTTTACAGGTTAAGCCAGTCAAGTACTATGATTAAGTGGTGAACACTTGTGGTGACAGTTCTCCAAGTGTTCGCCGCCCTTTCAAAACAATATAAACTATTATTTTATATTAAGAATTGCATCATAAAATAATAAAACCTATTATATCATTAAGGTGTTTATATATACACTAAACTCAAAGGGAATAAGTGAAATAACTTTATTGGAAAAAATGAAGCATCTAATGCAAATTGAAATGCTACTGTTAACGTAAATAAGCGTGCGTAAATTACTTTTAATTATAGATTAATTTTGTCTTTAATTTTTAAATTATCAATACAGTCTAGATTTACATTTTTAGAAAAAAATCAAGGCTATTCATACATTGCTTTAAAAAAAAAAAAGAAAGAGAAAATCTTGAATAAGGTAAGTAAATTAGTTGTTAATGGTTTCTTTGATTTTAAGTTTTTTTTTTTTGAAAAAAAAAAGAAACGAAATGGGAGGAAAATGGTATTCGATTTAAATAAACTTTTGAAAGACTAATAGAATTTTTAAAAAATGTTCCACAAAGCTTAATTAGCTAAGTCTTAATAATTATGAAAAGTGCGATCTTTTAGTTGATTCTAATGAGATTTTCTTTAAACCAATCTACGTCAATACGCCTAATATATTATCAGGATGCGTTTTTAATCTAGTCAGTCAAGAAGGAGTTTTGCCATCTCCACCGCCGGCGAGAAATTTTTGACGGATACTGTATGTGCTAATGGAAGACGGGAAACTTTAAATAATGTTTTTAAATTATCGCCATTCATACAATCGCCAATGATATTGACACCCGTTCGTCAATTGTGGGAAAACAACATCAAAAGATTTTGTGAAATTTGTTCAATTTTACAGCCATATTTTTTTTTAAAAAGAAAGATTGAAAAAAAAAGGTTTGCCTTAAATTTAGAAATTTCAGTAAATGAAATGAAATTGGAGATTTAAGTATTTTAATATAGGCGGAGTCGATCGCTTCTAAACAATAAACGAGAGAGAGAGAATGAATTACTTCATCGTAATACTTATCATAAATGTCTTTTACATATTAAATGGGATTGTAAAGATACAAAATTGTAAATGTCATTGATTTTTGCCTTTTTTACTTATTTACTTTTTATAGTAGGCTAAAAAACTTTTTAAAGAGACAAACTTAACGTTTGAACAATCCTGGCACATATAGTGGTGGGCTTTTGAAAGTTAACATACACTCTGTGGGATTTAACGCATTAGCCGAATGACTTAAAAATAATCAGTTTGGTCAATTAATAGAACAGTTATGCTCAATCTGCTATTTGGTTACTATTACGATAAGTAGCACCGCAATATGCACAATATTTTTTTTCCCAAGTCACTCTTTGTGTACAACCTATATCGTGTATTAATTTATGTTTTGTGACAAGCTTTGATTACAATATAAGTAATTATGATAACAATCAACTCTTAAGCTATCAATAATCTCAACTTGTAGTCACGGCAACCGCCTTAAACAATAAAGGTACGATCTTAATTGGTAAAGGAGGTTGCCTTGATTACAGGTTGACATTGTTGATAGATTAAGGAGTGATTATTTATAGCATTATGTGTCAGTACATTTACTCACATTCATTAAAAGAATAATAGTTAATAAAACTAATGAAAACATAAAATGTATAATGAACTGTCAGACTATTAATCTTTTGATGTCATTGTTGTATCAGAAGAATTATCATCTTTGAACAATCTTGAAATTTCTGGACTAAGCTGATGAAAAGTTGATATTGCTTCATTTTGTTACAGCATCTTAAAGAAGCATTGTGGTGGAAAATTGTTTTCTTTTTCTTTTTAATTCATTAAAATGACCTTGCAATGATTGTAATACTTTGGTAATCTTCCTTTAAAGATTAAAGCTACATTCCATCAGAGTCATTTTCCATGACTGAGAGTCTGTGCAGATTGAATCACTTTATAAAGTTTTTCTAATGTCTATGTGGCTTATTCTTTTTTCTCCTATTTTCTGATAATGACATAATCAAGTTTTCTAATCTCATTTGTTGAGTATTCTGTACATCTTTTATTAGTTACATCAACAAATTCACCCCCACTTTTTTATGCTATGTTAAACTTCCTCATTAATCTATGAAAACCTTTAAAAGTCATTAAAAATCTCCTATTATACGGTCTTCTAACAGGCATTTACAATATTTGTATTTAATTCAACTATTGTTATTTTTATAAAATTTATTACATCTGCAATGATGAATAATTTCCAACATTTCATTAATTGAGCATTAGAGTTGATACAAAGTGCTATGGCCTTGACTAATTAAATAATGCCTTATTCAAAAGATTGAAGCAGTGAAGTAGAATTTTGAGATAAAAGTATAATTTCAACATTTTCATTTTAGTACCAAACTGATTCATGATGACGAGGTGCATTATCTAATAACGGTAAACTTTAAATCCAATATCTTTTTCTCAGATATTTTTTGACTTTAGAAATAAAACAATCATGAAATCTTTCAATAAATGAAATGGTTATAATCAAAGCTTTGTTATTGTGTGACAGAACAATTTTTATTATGATTTTTAGGAGCATGGGGATTTTTAGATTTGTAAATAACTCCCAGCTTTATCACATAACCTATAGCATTGTAATATAGCATCATATTTAGTCTATCTTTTCACGTCTTAAAGCCTTTTGCATGTTTTTACCAAGTTGTGTTTTAATAGATGTTTTCTTGTAAAACAATGTTATTTCCTGTTCCAGATAATATTTTTCCCAATAATTTTTTTTTCAAACTGTAATAAAAATGTAATACCAGTCTCATAATATGATCACACATTTAAATCTTTAGTCTCTAAAATTCTCTTTCAAATAATAATTAGTTCTAATAACTTCATGATAAAACATTTAATGGTTAAAGAAAAGTTTCAATGAAATGTCAATCACTGAATTTTTAAAATAGCAGATTATATATAAGTAATACAACTCCACATTTTGCAGTGAATCTTATAAATTAAGATACAAAATGTTCTAACTAGTTTTAAAAATCCAATATAACTTTATGTATATAAAATGTGACTAGAATATTTGTAATTAAACAGCAGGTTTTAAATGCATTCTATTATGAAAATAAGCTCTAACGTAAAATAGCAGATCAAATGTTTTCACTATATGTGTATCTTAGTTAGACATAATAGAGATTTTAAATACTGTCAACCAACCCGAACTTTATATATAATTATCTTAAAGCAATGCACCTGTTTTCAAAATGTAAATTTATTAACATTCAATTACCCTATATGTGTCATATATAACTTGAATAATCATCACATGACCACCACCTCTTATGCTTGTGTATAATTGTTGTTAAAACAGGCAAAACTAACTATATATATTGCCACACACAGCAAGCTAGAGTAATCAATGGATGCCAGAAGGCTTGTGCATAAAATCCCCATCTAGTGCTTACTCATCCAATATCCCCAGACTAGTTTCTGGCCTCACTGAAGACGAAGGCCATAAGCCAGAAACTAGTCTGGGGATATTGGATGAGTAGGCACTAGATGGGGATTTTATACACAAGCCTTCTGGCATCCATTGATTACTCTAGCTTGCTGTGTGTGGCAATATATATAGTGAGTTTTGCATGTTTTAACTTGAATAATGTGGCATTAAACCCATTTCCATGCAATCTTATAGTGAATTAATAAATACTTTACACAAACATATGCATATATATGTATGTAGATATAAAGTAATATATTAAAGATAAAAAGAAGGGAGAAATAATTTATCTAAATTTATACCAATCATAGTTCTCAATAGCAGTTTGAAAGACTTTTAACTAAAGAATGATAGACTAACATTGAATACATAAAAAGCATTTAGACAAAAATTAGAAGTTGAGAATATTTATTTTATAAAAGAAATTTAAAAACCAAAGATGCAAATCATAAAAGAAATAGTATAAAGTGTATGTGTGTAAAAGTAAAAAATGGGTTTAAACATTATACTCAGTAGATGTATGTAAGATATTGATCAAGAAAAGTTACTGGTTGATATTAAAGTAGAAAAGAAAAATAACAAATCTTTAGAGAAATAGATATGTAGTGCTGAAAAGATTAATAATATTAAAAATAAGATAGAGATAGTTTATAAAATTAATTATGACTATTGCCATATCATATATACAGGTAGTCAAGAAATAGCGCAGTCGAAAGAGGTAAGGAGCATGATAGGGCAATTAAAAGAAAAGATACAAAGTCAGAATCATACATTTTTTTTAGATATCAGTCATCAATTGTGTGAAGAATATTTACGTAATAAAATATATTAAAAATTATAAAAAAGAAAAGTGTTATAAAACATTTTATATCCAGGAATATATAATTAGGTACAGTTAGATGGAAAATGACATTATTAAATTACTGGAAACTTTAAAATATCAATTTGTGTGATCAGATAGGTCAGCAATATGAGATGGCACTGAGAGTAGTGGGTCGTGTGAAAGTCTGAGTTCGAATCCCGCATATATTAGATATATAAATGGAGGTTTAAGTCTGCACAGTGTAGTAACTTTGATTTGTAAACTGAAAAATTAGATAGTAATAAACCTGTATTCATATGTTAATCTTTATATATATATATATATATAAAGATTATACATATGAATATTGAAAATGATGATATATATATATATATATATATATATATATATCATCATTTTCAATCATTCCAATCCACTGCAGAATGAAAGTCTCCAAGTTCAATTCATCTCTGATTTCTATTCTCTCTTCTCCATATCATTCCAGAACACTTTCTTATTTCATTCATCTATCTCATATGCCCTCTCTTTCTATTTTGGATGATTATTAAGACAGTTATATAGAACAGAATTGCTAAAGTTATAAATATTTTAAATTTATTCCACATAGCTGTCTTAATACTTAATCTAACTGGTCATCCAAGTTTTATCTGGTCTTAATTTGAATGTCAGGCCATTGGCAAGTATTATGCTATGATAAAAACATTAATTATTTTGCTGTGATATCTTTTATTATTCTTTATATAACACTATGATTATGTACATTCTACAATTACAGAATTTACCAAGGAAAAGATTTTCTAAATCCATTGTAGTATTGATATTTTGGCATCTGATTTTTTTTCTTGTTTATGCTCGAATTTTAAAATCAACAATTCTGAGAGGGGTGGGGACTTTAATTCATTATTGAATAATGTTATTGTATCAATGCCATTTGCTGTTTTCTTTGATTTTTTAATTTTTAATGAGTTATAAGAATAGTAAACTTGGACCCAAAATTATTTATTGTTAATAATTATATGGAATCTGTGATCTCAAATGTCTATCATTAATGAACTTTTGCTTTGCACATGCGCTGACTTATAAACATGATTACAAGTAGACATATACATTTCTATAAAAACTTGACAGGGTTCAGGATTAAAACAGTGATAATATATTAATTAATTACCGTTAGAGTGTAAAATAATAATACATACATAAGAAAATACACATAGGCAGAAATTGTTAGAAAAATAACAGAACATTGCTTTGCAAAAATAAAATAATAATTGCAATAAAAATCAGATCCTATTCCAAATAATTTTGATAGAAAATTTGATGGTCTTCTGAAGCATGAATAATTAAGATTAATTAAGACTACTCATTTTCAACATCTATTGAACACTAAAATTACTACTTAAATGTTTAGTTTGTCATGGTTCTGAGACATGGGGTTGTTTTTTTATAAAGAAGTGTTATGGATATAAATATGTCTCTGGTTTTCATTAGTGAAGAATTCTGACTGTATTATTAACAATTAAAAAATGACATTCTCTGATAGAATGAATAATTCAGCAAATGTGGAGCTTATCCATAAATAGAAAAATTAAAAAGTAGAAGTTAGAAGTCTAATAAAATATAAGAAATACAATCATTCAAATTTTTGTGGTCACTTTAAATGTTTTTGAATACATTGATAATTACATACAGACCTAGTAAATAATAAAATCTTTTAAATCGTGTGAATGTCGCTCTTTTATAAGATAATAAAATTTTAACCAATTGAGAAATATTTTGATCAAGTTTTGATTAGTAATACAAAAATTCAAGTAACTAAGCAATATATCTGCATTATTTATTTATTTAGAGTTAGATAAAAATATTTGTCTTAATAAAGTTCAAGTAGCTCTACGTAAAGAATAAAATACTTAAAGATTTAAAGGATGATGATGATATGATAGCTTCAAAACTATTACAATTTTCATTGGAATATATGAACGTATAAAGTTTTGCGACAGATTTTAAGAATCCTTTGATTGCTTGATTTTATATAAATAAAAAAAAAAAAGAATCAAAAAGTCTACAGCAATTATTCTGAAATATCATTATTTCAATTATAGATGAGTGAATTCTAGAGATTAAATTTTTAAAAAGTGAGGATTTATTGCAAATATGGATTTGATGCCAGGTAAATAAAAAAAAAAATCATGATCATTTGCATATTCTTTTATCAGGTTGATACTAAGTATTAACTAAAAAATTAAAAAATATAATTAGCTGATTATTTTCTAAAGTTTTTTCGCTTCATAAAATACCTTCATAAAATAATATATAGGGTATATAAGCACAGACTTTCACACGACCCATCACTCTCCACACTATCTCATAACACTGATACACTTGAACACATATATGTTGAAAAGATAAATAATCACCAATATACGTATTTGATGCTAAACCAGCAATCATCAGTTGGTTCAGATTACCATCTCTACACATATATGCTATAAGTACTCAGATATATATTAAGATAGCCAAATCTCATACTTTAATGGACAGGTTCAATCTACTCCACACTCCAACTCTTCAACAGTCCATCCAATTGAAAATTTGATGATGGAAATGCTCAAAGCCACCCTGAGGCCGATATTCTTGTCACACCCATGTTGATCTAAGGTCAATCTGACTCCTCATATACAGGACATAATCCATTTAATACATATACAAGGGATGGGCAGAAATCTCTACTATGCCTCAAGGTGGCCTTTGAGCATTCCATCATTAGATTTTCAATTAGATGGACAGTTGAAGAGTTGGAGTATGGAGTAGATTGAAGCCTGTCCATTAGAGTATGAGGTTTGGCTATCTTAATATATATCTGAGCACTTATAGCATATATGTGTAGAGATGGTAATCTGGACCAACTGATGATTGCTGGTTTAGCATGAAATACATATATTGGTGATTATTTATCTTTTCAACATATATGTGGTCAAGTGTATCAGTGTTATGAGGTAATGTGGAGAGTGGTGGGTCATGTGAAAGTCTGTGTTCATATATCCTATATATGACATCTATAGACACAGGTATATAATAAGTCTGGGGTTTCAGTTACTTCATAAAATAAGTAAAAAATCTGAGGCATTTGCAATAATTAATATTCAATATTGTTTTTAATTTTTGTGTTTTTTAGGATAGTTTATAGATAATTTCATGAAGCAGGTTTGAAACTGTGATACAGATTATAAAGATATTAAATTGAATGGATACTTGATCTACAGTATTCTGCTGAGTGCACTAAATTGAAATGACGAACCACAGAATGTTCTTGTTGTTTTCAACACAACCTATATAATTTTTGACTTAATAATTCACACATAAGGCTTTCCCAGCCTGTGATGAAAAACTTTTTTCTAGCCATTTCTAATTTGGGTGTTTATGGGTTGAGAACTTAAAAATAATTTAAATGCCCTAATAATTTTTTAAATGAAAAGGCAACTATAGATTATAATATGCTGCTGTTTGTTAAATGGCAGAATATTTACAATAGGGAATAACCATTTCGACTAAATTTTTTTTTCTTTTCTCATGTGTCATAGCATCAGCCGGGAAGTGAACCCGCTAACTCGGGACAACTGCTAGTAAAGCAGCCATTGCTGATCTCTCGACCACCAATGCTTGACAGTTTGTTTGTTTGTTAGTCTATTAATTATATTGTACAGAAGTGAGACAAGGATTAATATCATAGTTGCAAAAAGACAATGGAAAGTTTTCTTTTAAGGATCTTCTGTGAGATTCTGAGAATATGATAGCAAAATTATAAATAAATGATCAATATTTCTTCAATTTATGGCTGTGATGTTATTGAATCTATTATTGCAAAAACAGATCTTCCAGAGGCAAATGAGAACTTTGGACTATGTGCACTTATGAAGGTTAGTTTCTGAAAACTAAAGATATACTCGAGTTTACAATAGATTGCTCTGAATATAGAATAAATAATTAGAAGTATTAATAAAAGAAATTAGGACTTGATAAAAAATAGTCATCAAAATACATGAACACAGGAATTTTTTTTTGGAATCATAAAATTTGCTTATAATAGATCTCTTGCAAAAAAAAAAAAATGGTATTATGAAAAAATATCAATTATTAAGATGTTCATGGAGATCCAGGTGTTTAATGCTTCTAATTCTCCTGATGAATAAAGATGTTTTTTTTCATGAAATATATGTATAGTGATAGGTTATCTAAATTTTGAGTTGTTAAATGGCTGTGATAGAGTGAATTTTGAGGTAACAAGTGCACTGATAAAAATTTTAAAAATACTTACATATTAAATAAAACTTTATTTTGTGAAGCTGTAATAATTTAGACAAATATTTTATAAAGTCTACTTTCTATCTATTTTATTATATATGTTGATATGACTTTTGGAGCAAAATCAGAAAAATATTTTTTTAGTTCATTTATATTATCTTGGTTTTCTATTATACGATACTCTTCTTTTCATGGTATTGCACCAAGTTCACTTTTTATTATTCTGAATAATCTGGCTGAAAATACATAAAGCATTTTATATTCAATTTCTTATTTAACGATCATGCTTGTTCATGTATGGACTATATCAATTTATTTTAACTTTATTTGCTCTTCGCATGAATAGAAACCAACAGCCGTAACACAAATTTGTTATAATGTTGAGTCGTTTATATGCTTTAAATGCTTTGTGAATAATTGATTTATATATACTCATATTCTTAATCTGTCTTAAAATAAAAAACTTGGTGCATATATTCCCATCACGTAAAAACTTTAATCCAAATCGCCTTTAAAACTCATTTTTTATTTTTATCTCTTGGTGAAATATTTATAATCATGATCCATTTTAATACCCATTAATGTCTGCCCCCCCCCCGTCTGTCCTATCTCCTCCATTTATTGCGATCTCTTCCAATTATATTCTGGAAGGATGTTTGTTTAAATACAGTCTATCCAAATTTTAACGTGCACACGAATATATATATATTAAAAAGTCAATTCAGGTGAAATTTGTTTTCTTTTGTTTTTCATTTATGTTATATATTTCAAATCACTTATTATATATGGGAAAGTGTGTGTATCAATAAGTTTTCTTGCAATTGTATTCATTCATTGGTTTTATATTCTCTTGTTTAATTGATTTTAAATAAGCCTTCGTTCTTTATGCTTATACTGTATTCTTCTTGTATATTAGCAATTCGTTCCGATTATTTTTCTTTGTTGGTTTTACTACAGGACTATGTTATCACCTTTTAGTCACGTGATTAAATGCTGTTATCAGTCCCTCATGTAGAAATCACGTGGTCAGTTGAAATTTAAAAAAAAAAAAAATTTACGATGGCTAAATGCGGGCTTTTTATTTCTGTTTTTATAAGCTAAAACGGAAGCATGACTTCTCCACTTTACGAGTTAATTAAGTTGAGCTAAAACATTAATTGCTAACTTAGAAGAGAATTTTTCTTAGAGATAGCGTAACAAAAAGGTTTATAATTGCAGGATTGTTAATTTTACAAGGATTTTAAAAATTATTGACGACGATTTTTTTTTTTTTCGGTAATAATACTGGTGCTATTATTTTAAAAAAAGTAGCTTGCATAATTATAATAAATTTAAATACTAAATCGAAAGTGTGGTCAGTAATAAACTGAAATATATAATAAAACAAATAATTTAATCTTTGGTTTATAATAATGCGTATATTAGAATCATTGTTTTGTGATATATCTTGAACTTGAAATGCTACAATAAAATAAAAGTAAATCATGAGTTTGACGCATGTAGAATATGATCTCTTCTTCACCAGAAGTAAGATTGCATCAGATTATAATTGTATTGTTATAACATGGTCATCGCGTCGACCTTATCCTATAGCCAAAAATTAATCTGAAATGTCTGCTTTTCAGCAATAATATAACTAGAATTTGTATGTCTCTTAAAAAAAGACACGCTAATGTTTACAACATATACTTTAATGTCTTTATATATATGTGTGTGTGTGTGTGTAATAAAAGAGTCTCTAATGTCCAGAATTCTATATGTATGGTCTTATTATGCTTCACGCTAGCAGCAACTTCCTAGTTAGAAATATCTAGATACTTATTTATCAAAGAATAATTAAAGGGCTTGTTAAGTGGGCAATAGGTTCAGCCAACTGAAAACAGTTTTAGGCTTATTTAGGAATCTATCAGACATAATTTTGACATTAACCTTGAAGAGATTTTGAAAATCACTTCTAATTTATATAACAGACTTTGAGCATATCAGAACAATGAACTAACTATTATTTTGTGAGACCCTTCAAAAAGCGGCAGTAGTTTGTTATTAAAGAATAATGCAAAGAAGCTATAGTCACTGATGATAATCAAGTACTTTATATTTCGTAGCAGTGTTTTTTATGATGAGATTGCTTAAAGCCAAGGATCTATGGGAGAAAATATCCTTATGAAATATTAGTTGTATATAGGTAAAACCTTAACTGTGATAAAATGCAAATGCAGGAAGAACTTGAAAATTTTCTTCAGACAGAAAAGATGTTCAAGCAAGAATGGGAATTTTTTTAAAATAGCCAGCCAGATGGTCATTCAGTTTTTTGTAATAATAAAAAAAATGGAATAGTTTATAATGCTTTTTCCTATGCAATTTATAATGTTAATTAACTATTTTATGAAGGTTGTCATTATATACTATTTGTTGTTTAATGAAGAACGAAAACATTACTCACCAACCTAGTAAATTCTAATTAGTGAAGGTTTTGATTTTTTAAAATCTCAGTCTAAGAATAACTACATTAGCATTTTGACTATTATTAAATGTCTAACTATTATCTATATCAGACTACTGTGACACATGATGATGATAATCGGCTTTAAATTGTATAAGTGCAACAATCACAAACTATTCCCATTTTTAGTAATAACTGGATGATTATCTAAATGTTCTACCTTTGCATGGAAATTCTTCAGTTAATTGAAGCAATTTTCCAAGTTTTATCAGGATTCTAATCTTATATGGTTATGCTTGCAGATATAATAATTAATATACCTTAAGGATCCTCAAATTTAACATAATATTCAAAATAAAGTGACAGAATTAACCTGTGACCCATGTATCTTTAGCTTTTGAGTCTGACAGTCTACCACTGCATTAAGCAACTAAGATCTTTATAAAGTAAAAATGCAGGTTAAGATGTAGAATATATGTGTTAAATGGTCTGTTGATACATCTCTGTAATACATAAAGCTCTAATAAAATATTTGAAAATGTCAGATATTTGGATTGTAGAGATATACCTCTATGAACAAACAAGATGCATTCCGAAATTACATTTTGCTATAATTATTCAGTCAAAAAAGTAAACATAATATATATACATTTTTTAAAAAATATATATAGATTATGTCCATAAAAATGGATATTTTTATTTAAATAATAAGGAAAAATAATCTTGACCCAGAAGTTGACTGACTTCCATGGTAATTAATACCTTTTTTAAAATCCTCTTTAGAGGTCTGATAAAGAAATTCTTGCCCTTACAGAAGAATATCTAAATGCTGTTTTCTCATATCTATTTAAATTAAATATCATATTATGGTGTTCAAATGTTCTTATATAAAAGCAAACATATTTTTTAATACGTATTT
Source organism: Epiperipatus broadwayi (assembly GCA_028023455.1). Lineage (NCBI taxonomy): Eukaryota > Metazoa > Onychophora > Udeonychophora > Euonychophora > Peripatidae > Epiperipatus > Epiperipatus broadwayi. Next base: position 349,770 of record JAQFVV010000444.1, read on the forward strand.
AGTATCAAATGAAAGAATAAATAAATAATTTAGTAAATTATAGAAAATTAATATACGGCTCAATTCGTTTGCGATTGAGTAGTATAGCTTTTAAATTATAGTTCATTTTTATTTTTTATTTTTAAACATTAAAAACAGTTTTAAGATTACTACAATACTTATTAAAAAACTTACTACCCAGAAAACACCTGAGAATGTAAAAATAAAAAAATGAACAGCTACTTCTGTTATAAAAGTAATGGAGAACTTATTTCTGCAAGCATTGTATAGCAAACAAAAGCTTCCACAATGCACGTGATTAAAATTCGAGAATTAATTTTTGGAAGGATAAAAACAACAGCTATTTTAAAATTAAAATAAATTTTTAAAATGGAATGGTTTATTGCTTTGGACTTCATGAAACAAGTCTAGGACGATATTGATAAACTGCAATATAATCCATGGATTTTACGTTTTTGAGATATTGATCTTATCAATGCACTTAACTATGCAAATAATACAGCAGAATAGCTTACTTCAAAGCAAAAAAGAGTTTAATATTGAACATTTTAACTCAAAATCAAAAACAAAACTCAGAAAAAAAGCTCTATTTAAATTATGAATAATATCCATAATGAGATCACAACTAATGAATACAGACAGGAGTGGTAAAGCCAAACTGCCATTACCATCACCATTAGCCGTGATCCTTAAGGAGTATGACTATTATAAAAAATGGTAAACAAGATGACAAATAAAAAGTTAGAAAAATGAAAAAAGAAGAAAAAAGTGCAGTTAGAATTGCTATGAGCATTACTAAAAAATGAAAATAAATTTGCACAAGTAAGAAATTATGTTATCACAGATAGCATAGAGGGATAATGATGTCATGAGAAGTACATGATAACACAACCCTATACTATTATCTTAAGTGAATAAAAGCAATAAGATAAAATAGAGAATAAATGAGGAAAAAAAAAAAGTAAATTTATAGCAAATAACAGTGATAAAATAAATATAAAATACTTGAAAAATGAAAAAAGCAGTTAAATAGATATTATGCATAACTCTATATTAATTGTTAAGGGATATTTTGTTTTCACATTTATTGATATTTTTCTTATACTCAAAATTTATAGTAAGTTTTATCTTGCTATTTTAATTATTCTTTATAGACAAATCTGTTTTATCATTTTTATTAGCTTAATTTTATCTTGTCTTCTATTTGTTTTGTCTATTTGTTTTAATATATTCTATAGAGCAGCATTATTATAGAAAAATGTTGTAGCAGTTGATAACAGATATTTTAGCAGTAAAATCTTATTATAAATTATACTGGGGGATACATTATTTTAAAAATTTTAAATAGGCAGATAAAAATTATATTAACTTGCAATGGCCAGAATGTGGTTTTGTAACACAACCATTATAACTGATATCTCAATCTGCTTCTATAATATATATTTGACTAAATAGAAATTTTGTTTTCTTTACTTCTATTTAAAAAAGGAAAGGTAAAAAAGCTGTTTAAATAAAAGTTAGCTTAATTTAAATAGACGTTGAAAACATTAAAGGCGTAGGGAAATAAAATCTCTACTACTGAGTATCTATTTTAAAATATACTTTGTTTTGTTCTGTTATTGACTAATGGTAATTTTATCTTATCTACAAAATGTAAGGGATTAAATTAATTTGTTTTTGTTATGATTCAAAAATTAAAATAACTATATTCAAATTTTTAATCAATAGAAAGTAAATGTAGATAATCTGTAGATAATGGGAGAATTATATAGGGAAAAAAAGTCATTACATATAACAATTTTGTTGCTGGTTGAACTACAAGAACAATTATTTCTCTTATCTTCTAAGTTACTGTGATGGATAGGTTTACCCTCAATCCACCAAATCTGTTCTAGAATTTCTGTCAGTTCATTCTAGCTAATCAGTTATAAACTGTAAGGATAATTTTTATGTGATAGTATTTATGTGTGTCTAAAATGATTGAGTAGAGAAATCAATAGGTATTTGGCCCATTTTTTTAATGTAGCCAAAGTGATGCAATAAAATGCCTAATGTACTGCTAATGAAATACCTAATTAATACCTACCATTGCCAGGATAGCTTGTAGTTGTTTTATATCTATAATGTTTGCTGAAAGATTGACCAAAAACAAATGATCAATGGATAAAAGAATTATTGTGTGCCAGAGAAAAAAAATGGACTATATACAAAAATATCTACCTGATCTTCACCATCATTAAATAAGATCAGAAATTTTGTAAAATTATGATAAAGTATTATACATTAAGGCTATAACCAAATCAGGCTATAACCTTAAGACCATGCTCCTAAAAAATGACAGTAGGGACCTCTACAAATCTTGTGTTAAGATTTGTAGAGATCCCTACTGTTGTTTTTCAGGCACATTGTCTTAAGTTTATAGCCTTAATATATATTACTTTATGTAATGAGTATGTGCTTTACAAATTTAATTATTATAAAATTATGATAGTGAATTCAAAATTACATGTGTCAATAAATGAAGACTTTTTGAAATTAAAGTAATATATCAAATATTTTAAATATCAAAAATTGAAGTGTATTGGAGAAGTTAGAACTGAACAAAAGTAAAAGTAAACTCTAGAAAAAATGAAAATTTACAATCATAAAGAAATCATAAAAAACTTGCTAAGATCATTCCAATTAATTCGCTTTTTTGAAATTAATAAATTTATTAGTAGCAAATAAAAATTAATTTAATCCTGTAAAAGGCATTTGAAAATTTTAATTTTAGTATTACCTTCCTTTATTATTCTATTTATATAAATCTAATTTTATTTATACATAAACAATCTTTTATGTATTGTAGAATTTATTTAGTTTCATATTAACCATTGAACCAGGAAATCAGTCAAGTTGTGGTAAGCTAAAAAAAGTTAATTAGACTAAAATTAAGTCATTTTATGCTCAATTGGTTTCTCTGATCCATTCTAACATAATTTTTTCTTGTTTTTTATGCACATATATATGTAAATATAAAAGTCTAATAAAAACTTAATTTATTTATTTATTATCATTTTATAATAAATCAATTGTTATTTGCTAAAAAGCCTCTATTTTCATTTCTCATTAATTTATCTACATTAAGATAAGTACACCCGGGTCTTGTTTTATGCAGATTTTTTTGATGCTATTTTGAAGTTATGTGATTCATGTTTCTTTTTAATATCTTTGTATGTGGTTTTTGTTTATGTGATAAAAATTATTAGATCAGAAGTTGAGCTCCAATAATGCGCTATTACTTTAAATATTATAAATTTCACACACTCATACATCATATTTAAAGTAATAGCACATTATCGGAGTTTGATTTCCATTTTCAGCACTTTATAACAGTACTGTAATAGATTTTATGCAATAAAGAAATTCATAATTCACTTAAAATCAGGATTTTCCCATTTTATATACACACTTTAAATTTTACAAGATTATCATGTAAATCTGTTCAAACATTATAGATGCCTATGCTATGCATGTTGTCGTTTTTGCATTTTAAATCACATTCTGTTTTTACTTTTCAAAAAAGAGTACGTAATTAATTAATCATTTAGTGTCCACAAGTATCTGTTCAAACATTATAGATGTCTATGCTATGCATGTTGGTGTTTTTGCATTTTAAATCACATTCTATTTTTGCTTTTTTTAAAAAAGTACGTAATCAATTAATCATTTAGTGTCTGCAAGTTTATTTTTAAAAGGTGATTTACAGTGGTGGGCACAATTAAATTTGACAATTAAAATTAAAATCTGATTTTTAATTGTAATTAACAATTTAAAAATTATATAATGTGATCTGAAATTAATGCGATGTGAAAAATGAAATTTGATTTTTAAATGGAATTGAAAATTAAAGACAAAAATAAGAATTTAATTTTTAATTGTTAGTTTTAATTAAATTTTGCCCAACAGTGGTAAGTAGGTGTCTTTTTATTATCATAAGTCTAAGTTCTTATTTTTATTTTAAACTTTTAGTTTATCCTAATGAAGAGGAAAAAACACCCAAGAAAATGAATTTCTTTGGAAACAAAAAATTTCAATTTTAGATCACTTAGTGAAATGGGGAGGATCAATAGCGATTGGAAAACCCTATAAGAGCAATTAAAAAAATTGAAATTGCTGCTAGTTGTATTTCCTCTTGTGAAAAATCTGATGTCTTACTAGTTCACAAATGATCTTGCATATCATCAAATAGCGATAATGATTAAAATACTGTACATATATGAAAAAGTGTAAAATACTGTAAATTACGCATAAAAATATATTGTTTTTAATAAAATTAAATACTGTAGTTAATAAAAAAAGTATAAAAAGTTTGTCTTGTATCAATATTTTTCAAATTTGAAATTTTTTATTAGTCATATTTTATTTCATTATTTTTTTATGCGAATTTTAAAATAATTTTACATTGTTGCTTTGCTTTTGTGTGATTTTTGAAAATTACAGTATCTATCCCCCATTTTTCAAGGTTAGTTAAGTTTATTTTTGTGTGATTTCTTTGTGCACATTTTTTGAGGAATCTATCTACCACATAAAATGAGACCTAGGTTTATTTGATATAAGGCTTCAGTTTGACCATCAATATAGATTATAATAAAAAGTATTGTTAGTTTAAAGTTATAGCCATGCTATCTTGTACACTGTTACCTGATGGAAAGCAAGAGAGTGAATAATCATTCTCTAGAGTAATGTAGTCATGAAATTTTTAGCATACTTAATTCTATTACAATACATATATATATATATGAATATATATATATATATATATATATATATATATATATATATATATATATATATATATATATATATATATATATAATATTTAAATACATGTATATTGTCTAAAATAAACTTAATGTAATTAGAAGGAACTTGAACTCAGACTTTCAAACTTACTATAACTATCCACTCCACCTTATTTTGTGCTGAACCAGCACTCATTAGTTGGTTCAGATCACACACATAAGATAGCAAATCTTCAAACTCTAATCGACAAGCTTTAATCTTCTCTACCCTCCAATTCTTCGGCCATCCATATCATTGAAAATCCAAGAATGTAACACTCAAAGCCATTGTTATTCCAATATTATTGTCATACCCATATTAACTTTAAGACACTGTGACCCTTCCCATATAAAGAACCTTAATATGTTCATTTAATTACACAGAAGAGGGATGGGTAAAATACAGGCTGAGCATCTTGGGGATCTTTTTTTTTTTGATACTATATATCAGATGTATCATCCATATGCCTGAACCAAATAGAAGATTTCTTACTAGCTGCATTTAAGACTTGGATTTTCAAAATTATTCATCAAGGGATCAGCAATTACAAGTAACAGTGGAGAGCCCATTGTTATTTATATGAATTTAAAAGATAATATATTTATAAATATATTACACTTGGAAAAAGAAATGTGAATAACTCCATGTGTTTGTGTGGTTATTTTTAAAAAATCAGATATATTAATCTTTAATTGAGTTTTAAAGTTTATAGCTGTGCCAGAGATAATCTCTAGTGTAGTAAATGATTAATAATAGTTATCTAAAGTAAATGGTGTCAAAGATAGGTTGATTTAATTTGACCCTTGTAATTCAAAATGTAATTATTTAATATAGATAAATATTTTTCATATAATATATATTATAGATAGTGACCTGGATCAACTGATGAGTGTTGGTTCAACAGGATATGCATTTTGGGAGTCGTTTGTCTTTTATTGTATCTTTATTTATATGATTTTAAAAAAATATTGTTGTAATACTGAGATTATTTAATATATTTATAAACATTGTCTAAACTAAACTTAATGTCTATTCTAAATATATTCTGTGTAATTAAATGGACATATTAAAGTCCTATATGGAAGGGGTCATAGTAACTTAAAATCAACATGGATATGACAATAATATTGGCATTAACAAGGACTTTGAGTATTGTCTTTAGATTTTCAATGATATGGATGGCTGAAGATGAAGAAGATTAAAGCTTATACATTAAAGTTTGATGATTTGCTATGTTAATATAAAGTGAGCACTGATGGTATATATATGTGAGAGACAGTAAGCTAGAACAACTGATGAGTGCTTATTCAGCACAAAATACATATATTGGAAATCATTTATCTTTTTCACATGTATGTAGTCATGTGTATCAGTTGTATAAGATGGAGTGGATAGTTTAGTGAGGTTGAAAGTTTGAATTCAAATCCTTTTTAATATATATTTATATCATTTTAAATTTAATATTGATATATGTTTTGATGCCCTGTGATTGGTTGTGCCATATGTAATGAAACGGGCTTTCACTTGGTAAGATAATAGGTTTGCATAAGAGAGTCTATCTTTTATCTTGTGCCTATATACTCACATAAAACTTTAATTTTATTCCTGGGAGAAGAGAGGTTACTAAATATTAAACTACATACTTATACTCACCTCATCCTTACCATTATTTGTTCCCATTATTTCTGGTTTCAAACTCATGGAGAATCTGCATAATTATCTAGTTCAAGGTATATTAATATCACTTAAAATATGGGTAGGCATAAACAAGCATAGGTGTTTAATGATAGATGTGGATTCATGAAAATATTTGCAAGTGTGCAAAAATATATGTGAGAAGATATGATCAATTGAAAAGTGAATACAGAAAATACAAAGAGTTTTTAATTTAAACATTTGTATATATTTAACAAAAATATTTACAATAAGTAACATTTTAATAAAGAAAATTTATAACAAACTATAAAATATTTAATTTAACATCTATGTTTACTTTTTGCTAATAATTTATTTCAATTATTATTCAAAACCCATATCCCCTACAAAGAATAGTCATTTGATGCCCATATTAATATAAATGAAATGTATTTTATATTTATCATTGACTCAATCATCCTTGCTTGCTATATTACTATATGGAAACCATAATTCATTTTATTTGAATTAACTTGATATATTAAATTCTATTTGTCATAATGATGATATGGGATCCCCCTTTTAATACTGTAGTTATGATACAAGAAAAACCATTTATGATAGAAATAGTTAGTCAAGTATACTGAAATCATTTAACAAAAATATTAGTATAAACAAACAAAGAAAAATATATAATGGTACAATTGTACAAATGTTTGGAATAAAGATGTATTAGATAAAATCTTACTTTTCCCTGGATGATCAATGGATTTGTAGGCAAGTTCTCATCATAACTTATTTTATTTTACTTACAATAATGGCAATAATATCTCTCCATTATGTCATGTTTTAATGCTTATTCCCTTCCTTATATCAATGTTAAAGGAAAGATCTGAATGAAAACATTTACACAAAATACACAAATAAATCAAATTCGTGAAGTCAATGTAAATATTGTTTTAAAGCTCATAAGAAAAAAATGTCCTAATGAATCATAGTAATAATCCTCATTAATCCATTTTGGGTATAGATGGAAAAATGTGAGTGTTCTAGAACATTCTTCAAGTCAGTAATCCTTTATATCTTTGGATCTTCTGCTTTGAAGTGGAGAATTGTTGGATTCATTTATTAAGAGTCAATTTGATGTTTCATGGCACAGATATTAAGTACTAGGTCAATTTCATCCCAGTTCTGACAATTATAGTTCCATGAGTGACAACTTTCTTTCCTCAATGTTGCTTTTGCACTTAGTAATGCATAGTTATATGTATAGGTATTTATATAATTTTATTAAAATATCTTGAATAAATTAAGGACCATATTTTCTTGTATTATTAGATATCTTTAATTCTAGATAATTCAATCTACAATTTGGAATTAACATTTTGAAAATCCAAATAATCTAAATTTAATTTTGAAGATTTAACTTTTAAATTCCTCAGATAACTAGTTTTAACTATATGCTTTTTTTTACTTTATTGAATATTCAAGTATTTGTTTTTATGATTATTTCAATTCAATAGTGGCTGGTATTTCTATTTGAATTGCAAGCTTGAATACTCTGCTTAAATCTATGCAGGTTATTCAGCTAATGAGAAGTTTTATTTGAATTCGGAGAAGCTAGTTGATATTCTTTCTTTTTTATTCATACAAGTATGTTCTATCTAAGATAAATTTAGATAGCTTTTAATATTAAGTTTGTGATTTTGACTTAGATCCATTGTTTATGTCATTAATAATGATCATTATATGTAAATAATATGTTAATAACAATAAAAAAATTGTTATTTCTTTCCATTAACAAATTTTTATTTCTTGCTTGTGTTTACTCTATCCGATTGTATTTCTCTCATATTTTCTGTAATGTGTCAGAGTTACATCAAAATTAACAAGATTATTTTAATATAGGTTAGCTGGAATATATGCATTTTTATAAGTTAATTCAAATACATATTTAATGTATGATTATGTTAGGGTTTAAATGTGTATAAAATTTAATGGTTTATCAATTATAATGCCTTATTTTTATTAGTGTAGTGTTTACTAAAGAATATTAATATATTTGGTCTTGGATTTGAATTAGGTCAAAAGGTGTGTAAATGATATTGTTCTGATGTAAGGACCACACCTTAGAATATATATATCATTTTAAATTTAATTTTTTATAGGAATTATTGACAATAAATATTATATAATGTTTTTTAAAAAATATACTCACAAAATTAAAAAAATAAAACTACTTTTATTTAACAAGTTTCAATTGACAGCTTTTCTTTAATTAGTTGATTGCTTTCTTATAAGTTATTATAATGAAATAAAATTGCTTCATATTCTTGTTTCCATTAGTTACAACATTTTTTATTATATCAGAGTTACAAAAGCAGAAAAAAAGTAGCAATTTTTTTCAAAAGATGATTTGCTGTCTAAACTACAACTGATATGAGATATTGCTAAAACAAAAAGAGGGACGAGGGTACATAATTTAAACAATACAAGCTAATTGAATTTTTGCATTGATAGATTCATAGTTAGGAAAGTACAGAGATGGATACTTGTTCAATTAAAAAAATAATAAAAATTAAGGCATTTGAATATTAATGTCAGTATCACATACTTATTGTATCCATTGTGAGGTAAAAAGTTTAATATTACCAATTTAATAATTATCCACAAAATTGTTATTACTATTTTTTTTAAAAATGTTATTTACAACTGAAACGAGATATTTATTTGGTTCATCTAATTTTTCAGTTATTAAAAATCTTCTTAATTTATTACTATTTAATTCTGATGAAAACTTGTTTCTGTTTTTTCACCTCAATTTCAGTTTTGTTAAAAATGCATTTGGAAAATAAGTTTGTTTTGTTAATATCAATTTCTTAAGCACATTGTTTTGGAATAGCCTATGAACCATTTTGGCTCAATATTTTTTTTTTGTATTGGGCCTTCAGTTGTATTTCTTCAGAGTTTCTTGTAAGCTTGCCCATTGATATCACTTTAGTCATTTTGGCTTTAATTTAATCACATGCAGCTACTGCTAATGTTTGTTTTCTGTTTTTGCCTTTATTTGATGGCAAAAACTGAAACTAAAATAATATTAATTTATTGATTTTAAAAAAGTCTCAAGATGTCAGTGTTGTATAAAAAAAGATGTCAATGCTACTGATTGTTTTTGTTTTGTTCTCAAGCCAAAGAGCATTTATGAGAGCTTTTAAAAGCACTCATTCTTTTGGTTTGATTTTGAAAATGAAAATATATATTTGCCATAGTTTGCTTATATATTTATGATTATTTTTCCAAAATATTTGTGAAATATTATATGATTATTTATGACTTAAATCAGATTTTATATTTGAAAGTATTTGCCTTTAGAAGAAAAGTCAAAACAAATAGTTATAATGTAAAGCAAGCTAATTGTAATTGCCAGAAGCAGGAATACTTCAACATGTTAATGAGTTACTTTTTATCAATTTTTGTAATAATTATATGTTGAAATTTAAATTTTAAAATAGTCTTTTATTGCTTTATGTAATCTGAACAATAATTTGTTTTACATTTTTAGAAATAGAATTAAATCAGATTTTATTTAATTTTTTAAATATTTTTATGGCAAACATAGGAATAAATGCATTAATAAAATACATTTATAACAATGCAAAAAACAATCGTAATATTAAGTCAGTATTTCTCAACTTTGACCTGCAAAACATTAACATAATGTGTGCTGAATGTGATGACTGAAAGATGAAGATCAAAAAGGCATGGTTCATTGTTAATGACTCTCATGTCATTAACAAAAAAGTCATATGCATTGCTTTGTCAAAAAAGTCGAACAGGTAAATTTATATATTTGCATAGCTCCTGCTGTAATGCACTTTTAATCTTATGAATTTCATCCACTGAGTTTTAATAGTATGAATTTGGCTGATTAGGCAAAAAACATGCTCAGCTATATCTTGAAAGTTTAAACCAGAATAATCTTTTTTTTTTTTGAGTAGAGAAAGTGCTTATGATAGAATTACACTTTAATATAAGAAAGACGTAAGTATTTATAGAATTATTGCTCTGATTATATATTTCAGTTTATTACTTTTTTTCTATACTTTCAAAATTGAATATTATTTTTAAAAATGATTTTCATATGAAAACATATTTTTAAAAAATAATTTAAAATTTATTAAACTTTCATAATCATAAAAAATGATGGCCAATTTGTTAAATAAAAAAATTGGAAATTTAATTCAAATGGCTATTAAAAGCTGTCAAAAAAAAACTATGACAGGATTAATAAAAACAAATTAAATATTTACATTTTAATTTTTTTTTATTATATATACATTCTAATAATGAAAATATTTAGAAATAAACAACTTTGCAAATAAAAAACTAGTAATAATATTATTAATAAAAGAATATTATATATATATATTCAGTCTAAAACATGTATTAAAAACTTATTCTTTATATGTGTCAAATATTTTCTTTTGATATGTATAAGCCTGTTAATAATATTATAACAGTTAAAACCGTTAGTAAAAGCACATTTATTAGTAATAAAAAGGTCCAGTGAAAATGTTCTCATCAGAAAGTCTCTTCCATTCTATCCAATAATACTCACCTGCCACTGAAAATAGTTGTGCGGGATGAATGATGAGAGAAAAAATGCAGATATCTCCCAGTGTGTATTGGTTTTTTATATACCATGGGATAAAGAAGACCATCTTCCTTCTTTCTTAATCAAAACATCTAAAAATAATTGATTATTATTTTCTATTTCCATAGTAAATTAATGTTATTGTGAAAAGGAGTTTAAAAAATTAAAAAAGTCATTAGTATTAACGCCGTGAGGCTAACGAACCATGAAATTATCATCAACATACCTCAGCCATGCTGAATGGTTTAACTGCTAAAGTCTAATTTCAGCGCCCAATCACTCCATAAAAATAGAAGCTAATGCTGGAGAAATTGGTGGAACCCATAGCTAGACCTGATGTTTGTTGCGCCACCCGTAAAACAAATATATTCGATAAGCAGTATTCAATCAAGTCTCACATGTTCTTATGATTCCGAAGAGGACGCTCGAAAGGATACTTGATATGTACAGAAACGTCAGCGTTTAGCTTTTTCACCTTTACGGAACTCCGCAAATAGTAATAATAATATGACATCTTTTATCCGTGAAAATATTGATTAACATATGCTGTATTACGAAACTTACCTATTCTCAAATTGCTTTTGCTCCCTGTTTATTGGTCAAATTGGAACAAATAAAATTTATAAAGAAAGAAAGAATATATTTATAATCAGTTATACTCGAAAAATATTTCTCTCGATGACAGTGACACCACTCAAACTGTATAAAGTTTTATATTATTTGTTTGTTTTTCTATTATTATTATTATCATCAACATCATCATTGTTAACATTTATCATCATCATCATCGTTATTATTATTATTACCTATTGTTATTTTTATTATTATTATTATATTATTGCTATTGTTGTTTCGAGCTTTTTGGAGTGATATTAATATACCCAACCGCTTTTGCCTAATTGTTGCTTACTTCTGCTATAATATTTGCTCCAAATAAACCTCTTACTTAATCTCACTCTCCACGGCTCTTCCAGAAGTTGGATTGGGAATTCAGATGAACAGGACATATTTAATCCTTGGTGCTGCATGACATGTTCCCTCCTTGGAAAAGAATTAGCATGAGCGATTGAAATGGTTCTTAGTTTTCCCACTTTCATTAAATTATGAACACCTAAATTTTAATTGCCCCTAAATGCATTAGCTTTGTAGAACGGGATATTACAACAAATTTCGAAGGCGTCATAAGTATAAAGGACATGTACGTCTGTCGGTGCTTGTTAGTTTATAAAATCTATAGCTTCAATAAATCATTGGCTCATTAAAGATAATGGGTTTGAATCCCATAGCGACTAGTATAACGGATTTTAAACAAGTTTCACAATACTTGAACGTTGTAGTATTAAGAGGCATCATATTGGGCCAGTAGAATAGTCTCTGTACTTATAGCAGCTACACTTTCTGGAGTCCTGGCTTCTTATACAAGCCAGTGAACATAATAGATTAATTTCAATAACATGGGATATATATTCTCCATGAGAGTCTCTGATGTTCAACTGTTTGGTAATGCAATAAATCCTGTTTATACAATGTCTAATGATGGATTTATTTATTGCTCATTTTTATTAACCATCCCCTTTAATTTTTTAGACAAATGAGCCATTATTGGCTGGTTTGGGATCTTGATTTTAGCAACTGGATAATTGACTCAATTCTTTTTCCACAGAGATCATCAACAAGGGTTATGACTGCTATGTGCCTGGTCTAGATTTACATATTTGTGGTTGGATTCTCACAGGATTTCTACTAAAATACTCTGTAACCACATTTTCTGCCTTTACATTAATTGGTAGTTAGTTATTTGTGCAGGAATAACAGGCTCCATCGGATCAACCTTTCATTGTTTGACATCGACTCCTATTGGGAACTCTGGGCTCCTGTGATCCGTTATTAAACAATGTGGGATCCCACAGTACTGTAAGTTTCTGAAAAGCCCAGAAGCCCACTGCTAATGCTTCTTTTTCAGTTTATGTATAATGTAATTCAGGCCTCTCAGAAGATGACTAAGAAAGCAAAGTACTGTGGTCTGTGATCTTGATCTAATTGGAATAAGATCACCCCGGCCCATATCCACTGCTATCAGTTTGTATATAGTGACTTCAAAGTTAGGGTGTCTAATATGATTTGTTCAAGGAATTTAGTTTATTGGGGTTCATTTCTGGGTGTTATGTCCATTTCATCTAATGTCCTTTCTTAGTAATTGGGATAGATAAATGAAGTATACATAAGCAAAATTTTTATAAAAAAGCGATGGTAAATTACAGACACAAGAAAGGATCTTAGCTACTTTTTATTTCTGGCTGTTGGAAAGTTCCAGATTGCACTTATTTTATCAGGAGTTTGGTTTTATTATTCCATCACTCACCAGATGACCTAGAAATGGTGACTATGCTTGTACATCAATAGTACTTTTGAGATTAATTTTATATTTTTTCTCCACTTACATTCAATTAAAAAGGTATTTAGATGTTGGAGATGTTCTGCTGCATTGGCAGGGCGACATGTATCATCAACATATGTTGTGGTAGCAGCACGTTTAACTTCCTCAATCAGTGCTCTATCTAGGCATCGGATCAAGCCTGCACTACTATTTTATCGAGACCCAAAGGGCATCCTTTCAAGCACATGAGCCAATACTCATGTCTAAATGCCAGTATACTTTTGATCACTCTCTGGGTGCAGATGGATTTGCCAATAACTGGCAGTCAGATCAAAGTACTGAAAATAGTTTTGTCTGAATCTGATTACTTAGCTCTTGTATAGTGAGGAGGGATGTCCCTTTCTGGGACAATTAATAGGTTTAAAAACCTTGTCGCATACTCTGACAATTGCTGTCCTTCTTTCGGACAATAACCAAGGATTATTATATGCAGATGGACATTTGTGACATTTCCATTACCATTTTTCTAGCAAGCAGTGACTTCAGCCCTGCTGTTGGTAGGGATGAGGTATGTTTTGCATTAAATCCCCAGTTCAAAATTCCCAGCAATAGGATCAAGTACACCTTAATAATACCAAGGTTTTCTGGAAAACACTTTGCAGCGAACTTAAAGAAGGTACGAAACATTTCCCTCTTAAAATCAGGGTCTATACTCTCAACTCATGTAATTTATGTCTCATCCTGCTGAGTGGAAGCCTCTTGGATTGTGTGGTATGACAGTAAAATGGTATTGTCGCCAGGGACTTCATCTCCACTCTGACATCTTGTGTGCTTGTTATAAAAATAGATCACACTCCCTTGCCTATTTAAAAAATCAGGTCTAATATAACTTCATATATAAAATGTGCGATCGAAGGCATGTTCATGGATGGGATCCTAGCACAGGTAAGCCATACTTGTGAGTAAATAGCTTGGCCTTTTTGCCATTAGCTAATATAATAGCAGTTGCTTCATAGGAGATTTGAGAATTTCCTCTGTCCTCCTTAGCATTTTGCAAATACAGTGCCTCAGGATTATTGACACCTGGCTCCCTGTATCCACTAGTGCATGGTTTTGTCCTAAAATGACCAGTTTGATCTCTGGACATACACCTAAGTATAACATGCTGGCAAAAGTTCACCATCCAGATCTCATATGTGTCCCAACCTAAATTCATTGTTAAAATATTGTCCTTGTTTCCCCAAGTTGGCAATGGGCTCCCGCGGCAGGGACTTCCATTGAGGCCCCATTTAGTTTGTTGGGTTGCTTGTAGTCATTATCTTTATAGACTTTTGCTGCCTAGGTAGAGCATTATTACCAATTCCTGAGCAACTGGCTACTGGACTTCTATTCTGCAATAATCATGAGTCTACTTTGCATTTACAGTGGGAATTATTCCCAGAGCACTACCTGTGCCGGTTTATGAGTTTTGTTGGAAAGGAAGTATCTGCAGTAGATGTGTTTCAACTCTCACCTGAGACTTTATGAATTATGGTTCTCACTTTATCTATAGGATAACCTTCCACGGCGCATATTATTTTCTGGCTCCTAGGGAGCATCTAACATATCTACCACTCTCTCTAGGAGTAGCCATGCTTTAGCTATTGAGAGTCTGCTCTGCCACCTGTTTGAGAAGTTCCTTTGGTTATCTATTGGTTTGGGACTCAGATAAAGGACATGCTGGCTTTTAATGTATGACCTGACTATCAGCACCGTATAGGTTTCTTCTAGTATATTTTTGCCAGCTAATTTTGTGTAAAGCTACTCCTGTTTCTCTTCACTCCAGAATGTCACAAAGCAGCATACTCTCCCAAAGTCCCCATGTGTTTAAGGTCTATAAAGAGTGCCGCCACCAACTTTTGCCTGAGACATGAAGGGTGGTTACTGCGACTGCTAATTTTTTTCTGAGTCATTTGGCAAGCTCGAAAAACTTAGATTCCTTGACCCATTCAAATATTCATGGGATTTTCTCATATTCACACCCTAAAAACTTTCATACATATATTTAGCTGTATTTCTTCTTCCTCATTAAACTATCTTCCTCTTCCTCTCTGCTCCTTCTGAGACCTTTTCCTATTATCTGCCCATTTTCTGTTCCTATGGGATGTTCGTATATCTAGACACTAAACTTTGTCAGTATTCTACATGACCACTTTCTTGAGGTTGCCCTTGCATTTTCTTTTTAACTACATGAGTTTATCTTCCATCATTACTCAGCAGGTGATAGTTTAGGGTCTTTCTAGCAAAGCAGGTATTCTTTGACACATCTGCTACCATTCTCTGCTGATTTTCCAGCTTTTCATTAAAATAAACTTGAATCCCAACTTCAGCTGTTGACTTCTGAATTTCTGTACACTTTGTTTTTAAGCTTTCTATTTCTTCTCTTGTAATCCTGTCATTTGTCCCCCTATGCTCTGTACCTCTTTCTGTGCTTTCTTTTAGCTCATGATCTCCGGTTGCTTGCTTTTTCCTAGATACCTATTTCTACTTTTGCTGTTTCTGTAGCAACTACTTCTAATTTTTTACGTATTAATCTAACTGCCACTTTCTTTACGAAATCATTGAAGCTATTTAAACTTTTCATTTTGATTTAGTCATTTTCTGATATCCTTCTTTTATTCTGTTTCTTCTTTACAACTTTCAGCTTTTTCTCCCAACTTTCTTAGCTTGTTGTAAATTTATAGAAATTCATATATCTTGCTATACATCTGTCATCAAACTCTTTACATTTGTTTGCCAATTTCTGTTTCAATATTCTAATTTTTAGATTGTTGACCTATCTAGCTTCATTTCTGAAGCTTGTTGGTCTAGTTATTATCTAACCTTTGAGATTGTTCATCAAATTTCTGATTTATTTAGTTCCTTGCCTCTTTCATTTCCTTCATCTCTTGTGATTGTTGATCAAATTTATTATCAAATTTCTGAGATTATGAATCAAATTTCTGGATTCATCTCTTGTGATTGTTGATCAAATTTATTATCAAATTTTTGATTCATTTTCTTTAAACTGTAACATCATTATTTGCTTATAAGATTGCTTTGCTTCTCTTACTTCCCATTCCCTCAATAATTAATTCCTTTTCTGTCATAACAAATTTATAAATATTTATATTACTTGTTTCTGTTTGATTTAGTATATTCAATTTATTCTGTTCTGATTTGTTCTATACGGTTCTATCAGAGTCAAACACCTTTATCTTTCATCGCCTTTTCATTTTCAACACTCTTTCTCAGCATAATTTCTCATCAATCTATCTATCACTGTGGTACCTTTAATTTATCAACATCTATCATCACTCTTTTCATACACACACTATATGATTGATAAAGTGTGAGGTCAAGTACTATTAAAACATTTATTTCAAAAAAAGCTATCTCTGTATTGGTGTATCACTTTTGCATCATTTGTCTAGATTTTTGTTGCTTTATAAAACTTCAACTCTCTCTATGTACATTTTTAATACATAAGCAAAAAAATTTAACATATAACACCATGTACTAGATTTATAACAGAGTTCATGTCTCAAGTCATTTATATACTCATCTATCCTTTGAAATTTGACAGCAGATATTGACAGCTAAAAGGAATATTAACAATTCCAATCATGAGTTGGACAAAAAGAATTCAATCACAAGCCAGCTTTGTTTACTCATGAACACTCAGATGATCCACCCAATTCAATCACTCCCCAGCTACTACAACCATAATAGTTTATTGCAAACACTGTTGCATTTCCTTCATCCAAGTCTTAGGGGGCTTTAATTAGCGAAATGCTGCCTTGCTTATTTTAAAGTCTTAGAAGCGGTATATCAAGTAGCAAAATACTGCCTTGCTCTCTCTGGAATCTTAGAGCGAAATATTATGTATCAGAAAATTATGTATGCTCTTTCTGGATCTTGGGCGAAATCATGCGAGCCTACTGTTAACTGCTTCGCGGTAAATAACGTGTATTATAATCTGGGTTGGAACCCAGTGAATAGAATAAATCAATCACCAGTAGCATGAATACATCACATTCTCGAAACCAATGACAAAAATTCTCCATCCATCATCACAACATATTTAACCAACTTCAAACTCACAACAATCAAATATCCAATCCAACCTCCAAAATCATAAATTTTATAACACAAACTTTTTCAAACATGAACAAAATTATTATTACACTTCAAAGGCTATTATTCTATGCTTGTTTAATTGATAAGTAAAATATATAAAAAAAAGCAATTATTATTATTTTTAACACATTATAAGTTGTATTGCTCATTATATTTTTGAGTTGAGAACTAAGCGCTCTCTATTGACTGTATTCATTGTCGTATCAAAAATGCAATAACAGTAATCATCATCATCTAAACATCAGGCCAAAACGTGTATGCACTAACCGTAAAATTGCAGAAAAAAATATTCTTTTTTAAACTATACATCTATCATCACTATATACTACCCACATCTCTCATACTTGTAGGGTATTTCAAGCCATTCTTCAGCTTATTTCGAACTGGATTGATCATAATTGCTAATTTAAATAAATCAGTTGCCATTTGTAACAATATTTATCAATTAATATAAATATTTATTTTATGGTGCAAATTAATATAAAAGATATGTGTTTATGGCTATAATTTGTAACTATATCAATTCATCATAAAGCATAAACAAAGAAAATATCAGCATTAAAGATTCTTGGTATTTGACATATATTGGGGCAGTCATTTAAACAGTAAAACATACTGGACGTGTGACATCTAATAAAAATAATATTAAACATAGCAACTGAATAAAGTACCATGATTCCTGGGTGCGCATATTTGTCTCCAATACTAGATTCTTCTAACAAAAGTCGCTTCTATCCTTCTTTCAAATATATAAGACCATTCGCTTTGGTCATATACACTAGTGCTAATGGCAATGCTTATAAAAAAATATGTTTTACCAAAACTAATAACGCAAGTTGAAAAGGGATTGATATCACTCTTTATTTCAGTTTAGCTAAGTGCATGTGTTTTTCCCATAGGCGCACTGAATTATTGTCAATCTGAGCCAAAGTGTCTATTTATAGTTATTACTTGAGTTCAAACTCATTCAGTACATATTTATTACACATGACTTGGACCAGCTATTGAACAAAAGCATTCTTGTTTATCTATAATTGATAAAATTTTAGAATCTAACATTACAAAGTTTATACTAGGATCAAAGTTCTTTAGACATTGCCAAGCTCATTAGCGTGTATTGTTGAACAGACATGTATAATCCTATTAATGGCTTAAAACCAAGCATGTTAAGACCATTATTCACGGTATTGATGGCCATTTAACTAGATTATTGCTCACAATAAAGGTAATGATGATGATGATGATAATAATATCATAATGACAGTTATAATGGTGATGTCGTAATGATTATATTAGTGATGATGATACAATACCGCAGTTTGCATCAACAAACCTTGACGAAAGCGGGCAGCAAATTCATCTTTATGCATTTATAGGCATCTATTAAAATTATCATATTTCATACTGGGATTTAACAATACCATGACGATGATTGATCATCATGAATCTCTTTGCATAATATTCAATTTT